>CM076578.1:840955904-841322941 GCA_034641835.2 Pinus albicaulis
GGTGATATTTCTCAGCAAAATTTTGATCAAATTTGTGAATTATGCAGGAAATTTTCAAGAAACCAGTACAGATCCGGTAGAGGAACTCGAAATAGAAATAGAAAAACTGAATCTACTGATGCTATGATTATTGGACTAGAAAATAAAATGGAAAACATGAAAATTGATATAATGAACACTGTTACCAAACAGTTAGACTCCTTAAAATTTCAGCAGAAACTCATGAAGGAACAAGAGTCATTATGTATTTTCTGTCCTAAATGTAGAGACAAGCATCCTCCTAAAGAATGTCCTCTTAATTTGAAAGAAACTAATAAGTGTGCTATTTGTGTAGAAGACCATATCACAGAAAAATGTCCCTCTATACCAGGACTTAAAGTTGTATTTACAGGAGGACAGGCTGAAGCTGAATACTTGAATGCTATGGGAGCAAGAAGGAATTGGCCTCAGGTAGGTACACGTATGGCTTCTAAATTTTCTCCACACTATTTTGGTTATAATTCACATGCATATTCTTATCCTAACTCTAATCAGCAGTGACAGTATGGGAATCAATATCAGCATGGGAAACCTTCTCAACCATGGCAACAAGGTTGGAGAGGGCCAACTCATTCTCCATATTCCTACCAGCCACCTATGCAGTCATATCTAACTACACATACACCTTATTCACTGCCTCAACTTCTGAGTCAGTCCACTCCACCATTGCCTTTACCTCCACCCTTTCGGCCTCCTCAGTTGCCTGCTCAACCTGTGCCCAATCCTAATAATAGTAAAGTAGTGCAAATGATCTATGTAACAAACCCATCTTTACCATTTGAATACCAGTCTATTCCAGTTCGGGTTCATGATATTCAATTAAGATCGGGAAGGACTGTAACATCAGAAGGTCAAAAGCAACCTATGGTGATCATTGAAGAAAAAGGAGAAGAGGAAACTCTTAACCATTCTCCGAAAGCTATCACTAAGTAGCCCTTACCCTCTGAATCCTTGCCATATTCTTCCAACCAGCCTCCCTTCCTAGAAAGGCTAGTAATGGAAGGGAGTGAGCCTATTTCTGAGACTAGTTTGGCATCTGAGCTTCAGAATATTTTCATTAAGATACGTTTGCTTCAAGCCATCAAAGAGATCTCCATTTGTACCAAGATTATTAAGGAACTCTGTCTCAAGAAACCCGAGAGGAAGAGATTGGTACCCTGAATGATTCAATTTGTTGGTAGGGCAGTAGAGTTGATGACGGGATGTGTGTCTGTGGAAAAATATACTGATCCTGGAAACCCTGTTGTCTCAGTTCAGATTGGTAATGTCCTTGTCTCTAATGTTATTATAGACTTGGGGGCAGCCATTAATGTCACGACTAAGAAAACCATGGATCAACTTCGATTATCTCATCTTTGCCCTACTCCCACTATGCTTGAATTACCAGATAGATCTAAAATTAAGCCAGAAGGAGTATTGGACGATGTGATCATCTCATTAGATTCTTGGGAATATCTTGTTGATTTCATTGTGCTTCAACCAAAGAGCCCAGTAGAAGTAAATCCCTTCATCTTTGGTTGACCATGGCTTGCTGCAGCCGATGCATATATTGGATGTCATTCCGGTGATATGTATATTTCACATGGAGATTCTAGGAAGAAGGTTACCTTATACCCCCCTGCCAGATCCATTCAGGACCTTCGAGATACTTTATGGTTGGATCAAAGTAGTGATGAGGAGACTCAGTCTATTTCTCTTATCCATCATTATACTGGGTCTTCAAAAGAAGATGAGATTCAAGATTTTCATAATAATCTAGACACTATGCCTAATTATGAGCCTTTGAGCCAAATTTTTAGCCTAGATTTTCAAGAAAATCATGATTCTCATTCTTCTATACCACTACATTTAACCACTCCCTTGAGTACTCTTGAGCCTGATACTACTCTTGTTGAGATTAGCCCTGGTAAATCCTTTCATATTAGTTTAGATTTGGACTCATCTCAGTAGGAGCAGCTTGTGAATTTGTAGCAAAACCATCTTAGTGCCTTTGCTTGGGGCTACGAAGATATGAAGGGTATCCCTCCTGAAACTTGTACACATCATATCTATATTCAGGAAGGAACTCGACCTTTCCGACAACCCCAAAGGTGAATGAATCTAGCTCTAAGAGATATTGTGAAGGAAGAAGTAAAGAAACTCTTAGATGCTGGTTTTATCTATCCTATTTCCGACAGTTAGTGGGTCTCTCCATTAGTACTGGTACCTAAGAAAGATGGAAGATGGCGTATTTTCATTGATTATTGATAATTGAATAAAGACACTCTTAAATATTACTTCCCTCTCCCTTTCATTGATCAGGTGCTTGATACCCTTGCAGGAAAGAAATATTTCTCCTTTTTGGATGGCTTCAGTGGTTATAACCAGATACAAGTTGCACTCGAAGATCAGGATAAAATTACTTTTACATGTCCGTGGGGGACATTTGCTTACAAAATGCTTCCATTTGGTTTATGTAATGCCTTGGCTACCTTTCAAAGGGCAGTCCTAGTCATTTTTTCTGATCTAGAATTTGTAGAAATTTATATGGATGACTTTTCTGTGTTTGGTGATTCTTTTCAGGAAGCTCTAAAAAATCTGGAGAAAGTACTTCTTCATTGTCAGGAAGCCCATCTCGCTTTGAGTGACAAGAAATGGAGATTAATGTGCAAAGCAGGAGTGGTGCTTGGCCATTTTATTTCTGACAAAGGTATCCAGGTTGATTCGGCAAAGATTGAAATCATTTGCATCTTCCTGCACCCAAAACTCAAAGGGAAGTAAGAGGTTTTTTAGGACATGTTGGTTACTATAGAAGATTCATTGAATTTTTTTCGAAGATAGCTGCTCCTCTTTTTCGACTTCTAGCTAAGGATAGTGAATTTTCTTGGTCCACAGCTTTCCAACATTCTTTTGAAAAATTGAAGGAAAAGTTGGTGCAGCACCAGTTTTGCGAGGTCCACACTGGTCCATGCCTTTTCACATTTCCTTTGATGCTTCAGATTTGGCTATTGGCGCAACTTTAGGACAAGAGAAAAATAAGAATTCCTATGCTATTTATTATATTAGTAAAAATTTGTCTTCCGCTGAATTGAATTATATAGTTACAGAGAAATAGTTTTTAGCTGTGATTTTTGCAATTAATAAGTTCAGGCACTATATTACAGGATATGAAGTATTTGTACATACTGATCACTCCACGATTAAATATTTGATGAACAAACCATTGAAAAGCGGTAGAGTGACTAGGTGGTTACTATTGTTACAGGAGTTTAATGCTACTATTGTTGATAGAACAGGGAAATCTAATGTTGTAGCAGATTTTCTTTCTATATTAGATAATCCTGGTGAAGCAACTCCCGTTAATGATGATTTTCCAGATGAACATATTTTTGCTATGTCTACAGATTCTCCGTGGTTTGCTGACATTGCTAATTAATTGGTTACTGGGAAGACACCACCTCACTTGTCCGCTCGTGAAAAGCAGAATATTATTCAGAAAAGTGCTGGATATTCCTGGATTCAAGGAGATCTCTTTTACATCGGTCCAGATCTAATTATCTGTAGATGTGTAAGAGAGGAGGAAGTGTTTGAAATATTGAAATATGCTCACGATGAACCTTGTGGAGGCCACTTTGCTGATAAGCGGACTACATATAAAGTATTATGTGCTGGTTACTTTTGGCCTTCCTTGTTTAAGGATGCCAAACAGTATGTCAGGCGATGTGATAGTTGTCAACGAATGGGCCAGCCTAATCAAACCAATGAAATGCCTTTATGCCCCCAAGTTATGATTGAAACATTTGAAAAATGGGCTATTGATTTTACAGGGCTAATAAATCCAACATCCTTAAGTGAAAATCATATTTTGGTTTGTACAGATTTCATTACAAAATGGGTAGAAGCTAAAGCTGTTTCTTTCGCTACAGAAAAAGTTGTTGTTGATTTTTTTTTAATGAAATCTTTACTAGATTTGGTGTGCCTAGAGAAATTGTTTCTAACAATGGTCTGTAGTTTATTTCTAATCTGGTACAGGGTGTGACGGAGCAATACAAGATTTGGCACATGAAATCCACGCCGTATCACCCACAAGCAAATGACCAAGTGGAATCTACAAACAAAGTGATCGAGTCCATTCTTACAAAGATAGTCAATATGCATCAGAAAGATTGGGCTGAAAGATTACCAGAAGCTTTGTGGGCATACATAACCACTTAGAGAAATAGCACGGGACATACACCATATGAGCTGGTATATGGCAAACAGGTTCTGTTACCAATTGAGTTTTAGATCAAAACTTTCAGAACTGCAGTTCAGTTAGGACTAGATCTCTCTAAGGCACAACAACAATGTCTTCTCCAATTAAATGAGTTAGATGAATTTCACAGAGATGCTGTTCAGCAGAACATCGTAATTCAATAGCAACTAAAAAGGTGGCATGACAAGACTATTCAGAAAAAGTAGTTCCAACCAGGTGATTGGGTACTCCTTTATGATACTAGATTTAAAATTTTTAAAGGGAAGTTCCATACACGTTGGATGGGATCTTATGAAGTGATCCGAGTATTCGAGAATGGAGCAGTAGAAGTCAAAACTATTGATGGAAAAAATTCAGTATTCTTGGTAAATGGACATAGATTAAAGAAGTATTTTCAGCCACTTGCCAAGAAAGATTTTACACAGCAAGTCCAACAGCAATTCGGGACGGTAGTGGTAAATGGTAATACCAACCTTTTGAAAACATGAATTATTCTTCTTCTCAAAGAGAAAAAAGAAAAAAAAATTAATAAAAAAAAGTAAAGAAAAAATATTTTCTTGTAATTGTGAAAATCAGTTCGTTGACATGATTGCAGAAGGGTCAACCTGAAAACCAGCTTGCTGGCAGGAAGATCAAAAATTTCTAATAAAAAGAGAATTTTGCTTGATCTTTAGATATGCTAGCGACCACCGAGTAAAAACATGTTCAGTAGACCTTTATACATTGGGGTAGTTAGCATGGATATTTTTATTCAAGTGACACTTAATTCTCGCTGCAGTTATTTTTCTTGCACCAGTGCAGGCAGACCTTCCAGAAAATTTTCTGCCTTTCTTCATATCCCATTTCGTAATATTCCCTCAGTTTTCTTCTTTAAATCCCAGAATGATTAACCTTCCCACATTCTTCTGAATTTACCTTACCCATTTCGTAAAAGTCCCACTTTACCCTTGAATTTTTTTCCCTATCCCGCTTCTGTTTATGCCCTCTTTGGTATTATTCCTAGAATCCCTGTAACAAAATTCCTTCCCATTCTGAAATTTTCCCCTTTCCCACTTCTTTGTTCCCTCATGAATTCATTGCAGGATCTCATACATAAAGAGCAAAAATATGCCCTTAAGCATCAAGAAAGGGCAAAGCAAATTTTCAGTATCAGTTGAGGAAGCCATGTTAGAAGTCCAGCCTATATTTTACTTAAATTCTCTGTTCCTTTTTCAGACAATATGCTTGCACTAGTGCAAGCATATTGTCCTATATAATAATACAAGAAGAATAGTACCAGCGGAACAACATAGTAAGCGGTGTAAACAGATCGGTGCAAGCATGCACCTTGACAGAAGCAGAATACAAATTGTTTTTTTCATGAGCATATGTCATAGGAAGTGGTCATCATAAAAGTTTACAAGCAACCCTTTTCACTTATTTGATGATTACTTATGCTATCATATTAACTAGGAGAAAATTATTTAAAGTACAAAGTGTTTTTAGTTAAGAATCATGATCATTTTTTAATAAATGCTAAAGTTTTTTGAATTATGAAGGAGTGTGGAAATGTTTAACCATTGCTTGGAAATAATTACCCTTTCCACCATGATCCTAAACATCCTTCACTTATGATGATTACCTCACTTATTCGTTAAAATCGCCGCCGCAAGTACCAATCCCACACGATTCTAAACATGCCATGCATCCACAGCTATTTTGGTGGGATGGATCAGTGATAAGACGGAAGGGATGGTGGACGGTTGATCCCTATCTATAAAGAGCCAAGTTTTTCGGTATTGCATGCAATTTTTTTGACTGTTCATAACTGTTAAAGCAGAGATGCCGCCTATTAGATGTGAACCTTCGTCCCTCAGCGAGGTAGATCAGACTGCTGAGTTTCGTAATAGTCTTGCACTATTGCGAGACTCAGGCTTTCTTCCTCTTTTGAAGAAATTTGATGAGCACAACAGTGAAGTGGCCCTACAATTTGCAAAGAGTTTTAAAAACAGCTGTGTAAAGATTGGGCCCCTAAAATTAAAAGTCACGGAAAAATCGATAGCAGCAGTGACGGGCTTGCGAAACACTGGTGTGCAGTACTTTAAAAATCAGAAGCTCGAGAGGAAGCGCTGTCAGCATTTCGTCATTGATAAGGACATGAAGGTAGACTGGAAGAAAGGAGTTCTGCGCAGCACCCTGCTGGGACAATGGCAGGACCTCCTTTTCATTCTCCAGAAATTTGTGACTTGTGAGGGAAGGTACTCCCTCACCTTTGTGTATCATTTCAAGATGCTGCAACACTTTGAACCCAACTGGCACGTCCGGTGGAGGATGGATTTCACCTACTTTTTGCTTAAGAGTTTAGAAAAGATGGCCAAGAGTGTGCAGGGCGCACGAGCGGACCAGGCCGATAAGAAATTGTATCACCACAGCCTGATCAAAATCTTGGTCCAGAAACAATTTGAAATTAAGGGCATGACCTGGAAGGAGTTGTTGAAGCAGCTAGATAAAAATCCCTCTGCAGGTAAGAAGATAGCTACCGAAAAGAAAACAAAAACCCTCGCCAACACAAGAAAGGGTCCAAGTGTAAAGAGAATTCCTTCTTGCACCAGTGCAAGAAGGAAACAACCCGGGAAATCAGTAGAAGAAAAGGGCCCATCTCCAAAGAAACAGAAGAAAATGGGTACACATGTTGAAGAAACTCCTCCGACACCACCAGTGCATGAACAAACGATTTTCTGTCAGTCCTTGCGGACGCAGAAAAATATATGGAAATTGAAGATGACACTCTGTTGGTCGACTTTATTAAGGGCCGGAAAAAGAATGAAGAACCTGGTGCAGAACCATAGTCCCCCCAAAACGTTGAATCCCCTCCTGCACCAGTGCAAGAAGAAACAATGCAAGAAGAAGAAGAGCCGGAAGATTTAGAAGATGAAGAAGAACGCGAAGAAGTAGAAGAAGAAGAAGAAGAACTGCAAGAGTTAGAAGACGAAGAAGAACCCGAAGAAGTAGAAGAAGAAGAAGAAGAACCGGAAGAAGTAGAGGAAGAAGAAGAACCGGAAGAGGAAGAAGTGTTTAATGAAACCCCGAGGGATGCTGAGGTCCCTGAAGAAAACACAGCCCCTATTGAGATAGAAAAGGAAGAATATTTGGTAGCTCTTTCTACTCGGATAGTCGAGCTAGAGCTTCAAGTATAGAACTTAGAGCAGCTCGTAGCTAAAGCACAGGAGGAAAAAGAACAGAATAAAGAAGAATTCACGGCGGAGATTCAAAAGAAGAAAGGAGAAGTCAGGGTATGGAAATACCGTGCTTCACAATGTTTCAGACACCTTAAAAAGGTGACGAAGAAATTGAAGAGCAGCAAAAAGATGAAGTCTGAAACATTGCAAACTGATGATAGTATGCCGGAGCAGGCGTGAGCAGGAACACTCAAAATTTTGAAGGTTTTTTGGAGAGGTAAAGAGTTATGTGAGGAAACACAACAACTTAGCGATGGGAGGATGTTAGCCCCCTAATTTTCTTTCTTTTCACCATTTTCCCCTTCCTAAATTGTAACCATTTACCTTTGTTTCATCTCCTTTATGTACCCTCATCTTGCACCAGTCCAAGCATGGCGACACATTTCGTATAAACCTTTATTCTTCATGTTTTAATTCAATTTAGCATTAATTAAATATTTATTACATGATTTCTTACTTCTAAATCACTTTTGTAACTTATCAATATCTCCAAGGTTATTTGATGGTTAGAGTGCTTACCGTGATCGCTGATCTTAGTGCAGGACCGGATCTTGCACCATTGCCAGCACAACATATCTTCGCGGCAAATCCGACCTCCTCGATCACCGCCTCATCTTGAGCCACTTCAACCACGACAGCGAATGATTCAAAGACAGCTGAGACTAATCCGTGAAGGGCGAAAGCTGGTTAGCAATGGCCAGTTTTTCAAAACCGTCTTATCTTGAAGGCCGAAACTAAATTCTGCATTTTGTTATGAATTAGTTGAATGATATGTTTTGGCCTTCGGCCAACAAATCTATATAATGTAAAGTGTAAATAGGACTTAGAGGAGAACTTTGGAGTAGAGTCTTTAGAGCGAAGTTGATAGGTGGTAACCGGTCGTTTTGTTATCACCCGAATCTGGACTGGACAATGTATCAATGCATGTATTCGCCTCAATAAATTAATAAAAGGTTTTTCCGCCTCATGTTTCAGAAATTATGTTTCTGTTTTTAAGTTGATGAATTAACTGGTTTACTGAGCAACTTTTTAACTTAAAAAGGGAAACACACTGGTTGGCTAGGGCCCATCCAACCCAGCATGTTTACCCTATTTTCTGTTTCCTATAATGTGTGTTTAAATTATTAAAGTGTGATTTAACTTCCATCACATGTATTCCTGTCTTATTGAAAACGGATCCATTGTGTGAAGTAGTTACATTTTCTTTCTCTGCAATTTACTTTCCTGCATTTGATTTTAGATTGGCTTTCATCCCCCTAGTACAAGTAGGAGAAACAAACCTGCACCAGTGCACGTTGGTGTGATATTTTCTTTTCCTACAATTCTGTTTATTTGGTTTTCCACCGCCTGGTACAAGCAGGAGAAATGAACTTGCACCAGTGCACGTTGGTGTGATGCAACAAGTTTTCTTAATCTACTTTCCTCGATTTTCTTTCTTTCTTTAAATGCTTACAACAGGATAAATGATTGTTTCTTTACTTCTGCATTTTGTTAAGATAAAAAAACATTCATTTTTATGTGTGCAATTTGATTCGATAACAAACTAACACTTGCAATAATTGAACACTTGTTTTAAGGACTAAAAGCTAAGTGAAGGAAGCTCTGATCCGATACAAGAACCAGTTTCTTGCCACAAGATCTGAGTGCTCTGAACCTTGAAAATTTTGAGCCCTTGCATGAAGTAAAAAGCCTTCAGTAAAGACACTATTTATACCTTCTAAATAAAATCTTTGATCCTGTACTAGTGCAAGCACTAGTGCAGGACAGATTAATGCAAGAAGGAAATCTCTAAGGAAGTAGGTTTAAGGGCCCATCTAATGAGATTGCTAAAGTGTCTCTGCTAAGGGAAAACACACAACCAGTAGATTAAACAACCATTAGTGGGAGTGATTTCCTTTTAACTTTAATTCTCTCTTGAAAATGCATACTTTCTCAATTTGGAACAATTTTCATGAATTGTTGGAACAAATATAATTCCACAAAAAATGAACATAATGGATATTATGACTATGGAATATGTCGATGGATGTTCGAATGGTGAACTAGAAATAAAAGCTACCAAGTAAGTCATCCAACAGATTTTATATGACCATCAATTTGGAGAAAGGAATGGCTTTCCCATCTAACCTCTCATCATAAGAGGTTGATGGTGGTGCGCCCCAAGCTCGAAATCATTTACATTTGGTTAATGTTTGGTGACAAATGGATAAGAAAATGGTGACATATTAACTACTCTCGAGGCAATGTGTGGTGGTCATAGGAGAACTCACTATTTGCCATGAATATGTTAGCATTTTGCACATCTCATCCATATAGGGCATCATTTGATTGAAATAATGGGATAGATATGCAAATTTAGTGGTATAATCTTAAAGAATATGCGATTTAAATCCATCATTTTGTGAACTCGAGGAAGGAATTAGCTGGAATTATTTTTTGGATTTAATATAAATATAACTTCATATTGCATTTAGTAAGCATCCACTAGTGAAGCGAGGAAGCAAGATATCATAGGACCCACTCAAATCATGATTTTGCATCGAGGCACTCTAATGGTGCACAATGCAATGAAACAACTTGAAAAATTGTAGGAAAATATGAGCCAGTTGTTGGAAAGGATCTATGAGATGATGGAGGACATGTTTATCGTTTAATGACAAAAGGATGACATGGTTGACAAGGAAAGGAAAGCACATTTGGATTTTCTAGACAAGAAGTAGGAACTACTACAAAGGAAATTAAGGAGAATCTGAGCTATTACAGAGTCAGAACTAGTTGTTCTAGAAGTTAGGCTAAACAAGATTAAGGATGATATTAACTAGGAGATAAAAGGAAAGAAAGATCATTTGGAAAAAAAATTGGAACTGTTGTCAAAGAAAACCATAGGCGTAATAGCTCAAGAAATGCAGGATGTTGTTGAACAGACAAAAAAAGAACTTGAAGCAAGACCCTCAAGCTCTAGTTAATTGGGAATTTTTTTTTCCTACTAATGTATTGTAAATAATTTTTTTTTAGGACTATATTACAATTTTTATGGTAGAGATCAATATAGGCTAGCTGGTAAAAGAGGTCATAGATATATAAAATAAATCCCCTAGAAATGTAAAAATTGTGTAGCATCAAAGCAGGATGAAATATGTAAAGGTTCTGGCCCTTAATATAGATTTTGTTTAATATAAAGAAGCTATCCATTCCTTAAAAAAAAAATTTAAAATAATATTTTTATTTTTAAATAGAAATAAAACAAATTTTAAAATTACATAGAAATTGGAAATATTAAGGGGGGAGTGATTATAGGAGTCATGCCTCTCCTCTCTCTCTACCCATGCACCCATCCACATAGATTACCACCCCACTCCCTTCTTATCCCCTCCATACCCCTTTCCACGATCACAATTCCCATGGACCAATCAATGAGCAATGGTTTTTAAACCTACTATGTTTGGTTTGCGCTCACTCAGTGCTCTATGGGTGTTTCAGGGAAGGGGGGTTGGGGGAGGGGAGGTGAAAATAAGTTTTGGGGAGTAGGGATTATGTGGGAATATTTTTGGAGGGAGGGTGTGTGTGATTCTCAAAATCACACTCCCCCTAAGTTTTCCAAATCACTGCCATATTCATAAGGATAATGTAAAGCTTAAGAAATTAAAACATATTTCCAAATTACAACCTTGGAGAACTGGACGTGGAGGACACTAAAAATCACTTTTTAAGTAATGATATAACGTTTAGGTTGAGTTCTATTTCTTTCTTCATAACCCCTAATACTTTCCCTTCTTTAATTTCAACAATTTTGGCTTTAACCAGAATTTAGGGGAATCCAATTCTCAATCTGAGCCCCAATGGATTTCAAAATAAGTTTGAACCATAAGGAATTTATGGATGCAATAGTCATATATACTTGTAGATGAAAAATGACATTGGAATTTTTCTATGTCGAATACTTTATGGACAAAATTATTCAGATAAAATTTCTATCTGACCTATCCATGGATGCCCAGTCAAATTATCTAGATCTCAGCATAAGGTGATTTCTCCTTTTTTCTTTGGAAAGTTGTAAAAATAATGTATATGAATCCCAATAAAGGAAATTGGATCCTATGTCAAAATAATATATTCTAGTATCATCCTTAAATTGAATCCAAATTCCATTTCTTCCCTTGCTCAACATTTCTTCTACCTCAGACATTCCTAGGAAGGAAATCCTTTCCCATTTTTTCAGGATTTGTTTTTTCATTACCTTTTTCAAGTTTTTTGACATATTTCCTTCTAAAACATCTCTATATAGGAGTCGAGCTAACTCTTGTATTTCTCACTATCCAACTGTAGACATGATCATATGCTTCTAAAGCTTATTTTCTTTTATATTTGTTTTGTAGTTTCAATCGTTTCTTGAGACTATTGTTCAATGCTCATTGTATATTTTCCTTTTATTGAATCCCCTGTAGATAACATAGAATTTCAATGCCTAATTGGTTCCCTAATTAACACATAAGCCATAGAGTTTCGATAACTAGGCTTAAATTCAGTTTTGAAGTCAAACTTATATAACCATGTAGACCATTTTAAGATGTGAGACATATTTTTTGTTAAAATGCATTCTAATGATAAGGTGAATATGGTTTAAGTAAAATTTGAAGCATTTAATGGTGTTTTTTACTGCAAGAAATTCCTTGTGGCTGGAAGGATAGTTCAATTCAAGACCTTTACAATATCCAAATGCAAAGGCATAGAATCCCTCTTTGTCTTGAAGTATATAAACTTGTTGACGACATTGGACCTACCAACATAGGATTTCCATGATATGAAGTCCAAATTAGGCCTCACACCATTTGGTATAAGAGTCCCATATGAAAGTATGGATCGACTGCTATTTAATTAGATATTTTCCTTGACTATTGCTATTAGCAAAAGAGAGAAATGAACATGTACTTTTAAATGAGAAAGCAAGTATTCCTTGTAAAATGTTCAATTGTAATATGTATCAAGGTTATTTCACTAGAAGAGAACAAAAGTGAGACTTTAGAAGACAAATATTAGTACTTCTCTAATAAAGACACACATACATCGCAAGAAATCATCGTTAGTCATGAAGAGAAATAGTTCGCATAGATGCAACGGTTATGAAAAAAATTACAACACATATTCAATGAGATGAGCACCAAATCCACCGAAATAGTTAAATTTATTTAGAACATGTGAATACCAACATATGTCACAAACATCGAAATAATAGTCTCAAAAAATTCATGATATACACATGATAATGTGTTGGCTCAATAAAGCTTAAAATATTAGGCAAAAGTTCCAACATACATTAATACAATGAACACAAATAGCTCCAATATTGGAGTGTTAAGCCACTTCTTGCTCTCCAAAATAACTATCTTTCTCTTTAATGCTTGGATGGATAATCCGAGGTTAAAAGTCCTCTCTTTGAGTAATGAGGCCTCTTTTATAACAAATGGATGACCTTTCATATTCCCATGACTCTTGAGCTTCCTCATGACTCTTAGACTTATATTGTGACCTTTGGACTTCTCTATGACTTTTGGACTTCTAGGTGACATTTGGACTTCTCTATGTGGTTCTTTTTTCCATATATGACTCTTGGACTACCACATATTACAATTTACAATATTATCCAAAATTACATCATAATTTCCACATCATCATGTGATGAAAACATGACAAGTAAAAAAGATATTGATGACTTGGACTCATGGTGACTTGTACATAAATTAAGGACACTGCTACTATTTCTTCAATACTTCTAACAAATATTGCATTGTTTTAGCCAAATACTCTCCAAAGGGTCTTGAAATATCTTAGAGTCTTCATGACTTTGATCATCGGGGTCCATTTTTATTTAAATTGTTGCAACATGGTGCCTTTGTCTTCGAGATTCTTCCTTCGGAGAAAATTATCATCATATCTCCTCGCAGATTATTCCCATGCTTCATTAAACACTCGTAGATGTAGATCACTCATTAAAAGCAAACATTAGCCAAACAATCTCCTATCCTATCATGCTTCATGAAATTTTTTAGTTTTTGGATCAACAATGCGCCAAGGGGAGAGAGAGAGAAGGTTTAGGGTGTAGGGCACACTTGCAAGAGACAAGGAGTGGCTCCATTAATAACTGATGATGCGTTGTGTGATAAACTAGAGGAGGAGGCCCGATGGAGGGTGAAAGGCACAAATAAAAGGGACAAGCAACATGATTTTTCATTGATGGTGCACTATGCATTGGGAAGGAAGAAAGAATATTACAAGGAGGGTGTAGGGCGAAAAAACAAGGAACAATAGAAGGCCTCACAACCCACTAAGAGTGTGTAGTGCAGTCAACTGGAGAGTGGAGGCTTGACTTGGTGCAGGGAGCAGAAAAAAAAAAAGCAACGGGTTGAGGGTCTTGATGACATTCACAACTGACAAAGTGGGGCTCCACTAAGCCTCGAAAATGTGCGGTGCACTCTCCTAGCCTTGAAAAACACACCGAGTTAGGAGAAAAATCAAGTGAGAAACATATCAACTCATCAAAAAAACTTTGACAGGCCCCAATACTAGGAATTATACATCAAAACACTAGTTTACAAACATTCTCCAAGTAGAACGAACATAATATGTGTAGTTGCAACCAAATTTTCATTTTGTGATCATAAAGTGTACTATGAACCTAATGTGCACTAATGTTACTCTTGCTGATGCGATGACACTTAAAAAGGAACATGGAAACTTAACATATGTGAATAAACATGAAACAAAACTTGATGAACAAAAGTGACACTTCACATGATAAAGGTTAGGCTCCAAAATTTGAATATAGAAAAAATTATAGGGTGTTGTAGCAGTGAAAACACTTGGCGAAAGACTAGTCAAAATTATGCTTCTCTACTTAGGAATACTTTTTAGCAAATAATTATACCTTCAGGACATATTGATTCACTAAGGGGTTGTTATGGCTTCCCCGCTTAACCTAGTTATGGATGTAGTATCCTCATTTACTTCTCTTGATTTAATACCAACATTTTTTTTCCATTTCACAACTGTTTAAATAAAGGAGAAGGATAATATGTAGTTGCAAGTTAAAGATATTTAGAGTCTTAGTTTTCATCTTTGGTGTTGCTCCACTTCCGACAAGCTTGTTCAGTACCAGACATATTCACTTCAAGAACACAAACATTGCTTCGCTTCCAGTGAGCCTATTTAGTACCCCAACAATGTTACTTGCTTCACCTCTCCGCACAAGAAGCTTTTCTCTTCTCACACTTTATTGATTTTACTTGTAGAAATGTGTTTAAGATATTATTATTTCATGATGTGGAAGAGGGATCCCAACTTATTGAGAGAAGAAGAGGTTATCCCTTCAAAGAATAACATATATATACCTTTGATATAGGTTTTCTTGCCTTTGGTTTTTACCCTTTCCCTTCTCTATTTGATTGGATTAGCATGAAAGCACCAATTAAGTTGTTACCAAGTGAAAGAATAAGGATGCTAAATAGATGCATGTGTCATGGTTCTACTCAAATATTTCCTCTTGAATGTATCGTATTATCTACACCTACTTTCTTTTTGAAAGTACATTTGCATCCCAGTCTCTTGCTGATAGTCAGAGTCGAGGAAAATATTTAAGAATATGGAAACCGAGTCGTTATTATAGATGGGAATCCTACACCAAATGGTGTGAGGTCTAGTTGGGACTTCATATTTGGGATATCCCCTAAATGTTGGTAGATACAACACCATCAACATTTCTAAATAGATGCATGTGTCATGGTTCTACTCAAATATTTCCTCGTGAATGTATCGTATTATCTACACCTACTTTCTTTTTGAAAGTACATTTGCATCCCAGTCTCTTGCTGATAGTCAGAGTCGAGGAAAATATTTAAGAATATGGAAACCGAGTCGTTATTATAGATGGGAATCCTACACCAAATGGTGTGAGGTCTAGTTGGGACTTCATATTTGGGATATCCCCTAAATGTTGGTAGATACAACACCATCAACATTTCTAGTGCCAGAAGGAGGGAAACTAGTATTTTATGGTTGATGAACCCACTGACCATAAAATCTCATCTTCTGATCAAGGAAAAAACATTCAGTGCACTTCCCCCACTCATGTTTCTGAAGTTGGTGACTCTTCCCAACCACAACCCACTGAAACTTGTGAAATCCCATATGATCAATTTCGGGCTATAGTTGGAAAGAACTAGTTCACAAAAGTAGTTGGATTTTGCACCGAAGAACAAAACCACCCCTACTGGGATTGTGGCTTCCTATCTTGAAGACATAGTTCTTTCCACCATTGAAAAGCTAGATAGTTGTGTGGAAAACATAGTAGAACCTCCATTTTTCAGTGGTGGCAGCAGAGATAACCCCGTACTCTCAGGAATAACTTCCTGCGGGTTGGATAATGAGGAAAAAGCAAAAGAACCATCATAATCTGAAAAAAAAATGGGAGAAGAGTGAAGAAGAAGACATGGAAAGCCAAGATTTGGATTGGGTGACTCTAGGCCCACTTGCAGTTCTAGGTATGTTGTAAAAGATTCCAAATCACTTGGATAAGCTCCTAACGAAGTGCGACCCTGATAAAATAGTGAAGGCCGAAGACTACCTGGAAAATTTTTACCTACATCTACAAACACTTGAGGTATGTCACGATGATATTGCATGTAAAATTTTCCGATGTACTTTGGATGGTAAAGAAGATGTATGGTATCATAGCCTTCCAGTGAACTCCATCTAGAATTGGAGGGGGTTTAAAAAAATGTTCCTTGAGAAATTTTATGATGACAAGAACCCTGCCATGTTATTGAGAGAGTTGGGTAATCTAAAGATGCAACAAAAAGAGAAAGTGAAATACTTCAACCAAAGGTTCAATAAAATTTTGAACAAATTTCCAAAAGTTACAAAACCTCCTGAATCCATCACCATAGATTAATACACTTCTACCTTTCGAGTGAGCATTATGCAATTCGTGAAATGAATTGTGAAACCATCACTTATGGAAAATTATGAAGAGGTTATCATGGTTTAGAAAGACTTGCACACAATTGGAGGCCTTTGTAAGTAAGGCCAAAGAGAAAGAACCATCCAATCTTGAGAACTTGACCCGCATGCTTAAGAATCTGTCTCAAATGAGGTGGCATAACTCAAACACAAGTCAATTGAGACCATTGTGAGAAGCAAGCCTTTGCGATACAACTTGCTTAGGAGGATTGAGAATTCAGGTAGTTCCTATAACCAATCGGCCAAGCATGCGAAAATTTCAAATGTTTTGTTGAATCTTGAAAACTTAGGTGACATGGGCATGAATGTATACTATTCATTCCATCAACAACACCATTTTGAGAAAACATGCCCACAATCGAATCACACCATGAAATATATTGCTACGCATTTTTGTGATGCAGTGCTTATTGATGAGTAGACCAGTCCTGAAGAAGAAAATGAAGAAGTCGCTGCAACTGATGAGGCTCCAAGTATTGGGCACTTAGTAAACATGTTCACCTGTATACTTTCATACCAAAAGAGCACAACCGAGAAACAACTTACGAGTGACCCTTTAGCCCAGCAACATACCAACCGATATAGCTTAATAATCCAAGGGCCGACCACTACAACAGAGTTGAAAAAGCATAAACTCAAAGGATCCTTGTTAAGGAAAATAAGTCCTCCAACCAACTTAATGCAAAACACTTAAAGAAAGTCTGGGAAAGTAGTCCCAACAAAGAGTACTTCCACAAACAAAAAAAACATGACCATCACTCCTAAAGTCACAATTAAATATACTTCCCCAAACACTTTGAATTCAATTCTTGTTATGGACTATAACATAGTTGAAGATATGAGGAAGGTTCATGAAAAAATTTCCTTGTTTGAGTTAACAAAGATCATGAACCAGCGGGACATTCTCTTATGCGCACTTGGGGAATCCACCACAAGTAATAGTTCCCCTTCACACAAGGGATCAGGTACATCTTCCGGTTCCCTCGAATCAATACTTCACGCTTTAAAAATGGAAGAGAACACACTATGCCCTCCCTTTCTCTTAAAATTTGAAATTTTCAACTTCAATGCACCTAATTTCTTGGTTGATTCAGATGCATCAGTGAATGTAATTCCATTATCCATCATAAAGAACATAAATGAAAAATGGGATAAAACAGATGCATAGATCATTCAACTAGACAAGACTCTTATCCACGCAGTTGGTGAACTTAGAGATGTGATCACCCGCTTATCATCTGATGGACGGGTTCACCAATGCATAAACATAGTGGTTGTGGACATATCAGAAGCATACAAACTTTTTTCAAGTAGATACTGGCCAAGTAATTTACAAGGATACTTTTCCATAGACTGGTCACACTTATGGCTTCCGTATAAGGGAAGAAACAACCAAATTCGAGTGAATTTAGAAAGATACATAAAACACAACGCCACTCCCTTGAATGGACAAAATGAGCTAGTGTCTTTTGCAGACATAATTTTTGGAAATTGCTTCTCGGAGACACAAATGGGGTGTTATCTTGCAAAAATATCCCCAGTCCCACCAGAAACAAAGTTAGAGCTCCTTCGTAGTCCAAATGGTACAAATTACCTTTGTCCAGTAAGTAGTATTAGTAGTAGCACTAGTACTAGTGTGGTTCATGATCCTTGTACATATAAAATTTGTAATTCTACTTTGATGGTTCTAAGACATAGGAAGGCTCTGCAGCTAGTCGTGTTTTAATAGACCCACTGTAGAGAAAACACTTAATATCGAGTTGCTTGGAATTCGAGTGCAAAAACAACACAGTTGAGTATCAGGCACTCGTCTTGGGCTTACAAAGAGCCATTGAACTCAAGGTCCGATTTTTAAAAGCATTACGTGATTTAGAAATTGTGGTGTGATAGGTACGTGACACCATACATTGTGTTTCACCTCATATAAAGAGTTACCAACAAGAGATATGGCATTTAATTTTGAATTTCCAAGATTTTAATATTATTTCCATTCCAAGAGTGCGTAATGCAATTGCATATGCATTAGAAAATGTTGTTGCTAGGTTGTCACCATTGAGGGAAGATTTTTTTATAGAAATTATGTATAAAGCATCTATCCCCGATAACATCACTAACTTATGCATTTTTAATGATGACCAAAAAACAATGTGCTTCATGGCGAATGGTGATGTGTTCAAAGACGCATCAATCGATGAGGACGAGCACAAAAAGGCACTGTAGGGTGCAACCAACGCAAGTAAAGAAAATCTCATAAAAAAGGGTGTGGTATCTTTAGAGAAGATGTATGCCTAGATGAATTTCTTCTCGTGGACTCTCAACGCTAAAACCCACTGTTCCATGTTGTCGCACAAAAAAATCAACTTGGGAACAAACAAATATTAAAAATATGTTAATCTTTGTACTTTTTGTGCATCAAAAGTGCAGTAAGCCTTCATCCACTTATTCAATAAGTACCACAATGTGTTCGTGTGGATGTATAATGAGCTAAAAACTTATGACTTGTGAATCATCCAACATGTGATACCAATAAAAGAAGGGGCCAGTCCATTTCAACAGAAACTGAGAAAATTACATTTGAAGCTTGAACTCCTCATTCAAAAATATTTAAAGAAGTTGTTGGATGCTTGGATCATATACAAAGTGTGACACTCTACCTAGGTGTCAAATTTGGTCCCTATCAGAAATAAGTCTGGGGAGATCCATTTGTGCGTTGATTTCCGAAATCTCTACCACGCCTCAGACAAGGATAATTATCCTGTTCCGTCCATGGAACAAATGTTCCAAAAAATATCGGGGTATAAAATGTTTTCTCTCCTCAACAGATATTCAGGCTACAACCAGGTTTTGGTCTCAGAACTTGACAGACTCAAGACCACCTTCCAAATGAAGTGGGGTATGTTCAAATTTAAGCGAATTCCATTTGGGTTGGTCAACGCTGGTGAAAATTTTCAACGAGCTATGGACATCTCATTCCGCAAATTGATTGGGTAGTGCACAATGGTCTATTTTGATTATGTAAATGTGTTTTCCAAACATATTTCAGATCAAATATGCCACTTAAACAAAAATTTTGAGAGATTTCGCAAGTATGGGATATCCCTCAATCCCAAGAAAAAGAATCTGCGTAGTGTCTGAGGGTAATATCTCGGGCCATATTATTGTTAAAAATGGGATTAAGGTAGACCCAGATAAGGTCAAGACAATCACATAGATTCCCTTCCCAGTGAACAAGAAGGCCTTGTAGTCCTTCCTGAGGAAGATCAATTTCCTCCACAAGTTCACCTTTGATTATGCTCTGACCGTAAAACCAATTCAGGAGATGGTGAAGAAGGATGCTATTTATAAATGGGATAAAAGGGAAAAGGATGCATTTTCCCATATAAAACAAGCTATCCCAAAATCACCCTCTCTATACATCCCAGATTTCAACAAATATTTCTTGCTCTACACATTTTCTTTTGACACATCTCTTGTCGTCGTACTTACATAGAAAGATGGCCTGAAAAATGAGCGACAAATTTCTTTCATGGGTGCAAGTCTACAAGGACTTGAACTAAACTACCCCTTTGTAGGCAAACAAGCTTATGAAGTTTATAAGGCGTTTAAGCACTTTTGGCCCTATTTATTGAAGAATCATTGCATTATCTTTGTTCCACATCCAACAATCATATCATTGCTTGTTCAAAAAGAGTTGGGTGAAAGGAGAGGGAACTGGATGACTGGTTTACAAGAATATGATCTAGAAATCAAACCAGTTCACACAATGAAGGACCATGGTCTTTTTTTACCAACAATAGAAGTAGTGGATGCAAAATAAGAAGAAATTGAGCAATAAATTGAGATGTACACCATTGAGTGAGCCACCCCCACTACCAACACAAATCCTTGGTATGCAGACATGTACCAATACCTTGAGCATGACATTGTACCCTTCCATTTTTCCACATGATGGAAGAGGGCACTAAGGATTAAAGAATTATCTTACTAGTTGGTGCATGGGGTTATTTTCAAAAAGCACCATAGTGGGGTATTCCTAATATGTTTGGTTGCACATGATTCAGAAAAGGTATTAGATGATATCCACGATGGACCAGCTGGGGGACACTTTGCAAGAAACACCACGATGCACAAGATCATGCGGGCCAGTTTCTACTGGCCCGCACTATTCAAATATGATCATGCTTACATCCACAAATATACGGTCTGTCAAAATTTTTTTGACAGAAACAATAGGTCAGCCGCCACACAACAACCTATCACAGTGGAAGAAACGTTTTAACAATGGGGATTGGATATTATCAGTGAAATATTTCCAGATTCATCAAATAAGCACCACTACATTCTCAATGCCACAAATTAATTCATGTAGTGGACAAAGAAAATTCCACTCAAATAGGTGAATGATCAAGAGGTCATCAACTTCTTGCGACAGAACATCATTTCCAGGTTTGGTGTTCCTACTTCAATCTTTTTATAATGCAATGTATTTCTCATCGTTAAAGCTTTATGACTTTGCATTGGAAAATGGAATAGTATTGAAGCATTTTGCTAACTACTACCCTCAGGGTAATGGTCTTGCCGAATCCATGAATAAGAACATGATACACATCATTAAGAAGACCATATTCTTTGAGTAGAGGAACTATCACTCTACTTTGGTAAATGCTCTATGGGCCAACCAAGTCACACCTAAGCCTTCCCTACACACCTTCCCTTACTTCCTGGTATACGGAAAATAATTCATCCTATTTCCCAACATCTACTTGCATGTTGTCCAAATTTCCAAATAATCTCAAGGCAAGCCATGTTTGGTAGGGAAACGTAGGGCAGACACCCTTCACAATCTCTAGGAAGAAAGACTGAAAGCCAAAGAAAAATTCTTACTTCATCAAAATCGTATCAAGAGGTGGTTCAATAAGAAGTCTATAGGAAAGAACAACTTTAATGTGGGTGAATTAGTCTTGAAATGGGACAAATCCCATGAACACAAAGGCAAACACTTAATTTTCAATCCTTGTGGATCAGACCGTTAACTGTACATGAGAATTTTGGCCAACACACCTATCGTCTTCAATCACTTGACGAGAAGACCAACTCTCTCCCTGTCAATGGCCAAGATATCAAATACTATTTTCAATAAATATCAGGGGTTGTTCCCTACACTATGTGTTAGCACAATTATTTTCTAAGTCATGAGTCCATTCTATAGTTTTATTTTTAGGATTAAACTTCAAAAAAAAAAAAAAAAAATTGGGCGCTACCAGAATTTCCAGAAGCACCAGTTTTTAGCCTTTCAGACAGTCTGTTATTTTCCTGTTTCTGTCTTTTTATTTTTATTTTTTGATGCTACCGAAATTTCCGGAAGCATATTCAGTTTTTAAAATAAAATGAAAAATCACATCTGATTTAGTTATACCACGTGTCATAGTGTTAATACGCATCAAATATCTTTTAATATTTTAGGATCTAATGATAGGTGTCATATTATAGTTAGTTAGATAAAGTCAAGTCATTATATAAATTGAGCCACATGTGTCATCTGCAGTTATCTACTGAACCATTACCTGTCATGCTTGTCTACGCCAAGTCATTCATCCATGTATTTAGGTACGTGTTTTTCTGAATCAAGGAGATCGTTGTCATCACACCACACACCATAACTGTTTGGTTGGTTGCACAGCAGTGCTGCCGGAAATTCTAGCCAATCAACAACAAAGACTATAGAGATGACTGGAAGTCATAAACACACTTTCCATAAGCCATCTGGAGCTCTCATATGAAAAACGCAGCCAACAAAATGTGGTGATGGTGTGTCACATGGTGCACATCATGGTGAGGAATATTTTCAATGATGAAGGATGATTTGCATGGGGTGATTGACAAAGTTTTAGTTTTAAAACCACCTAAAAACATGAATTCTATCATTTGAAGTTTTAGTTGTTGGGATTCGAATTTGCTGAGATTCATAGTTCAAGAAGGAGTCTAGATTTCAGACAAGATTCCATAAGTGAATACAGGCCACACCTGTAAGGTCAAACTTCTCCTACTCTTCCACCTATCAATTGCAAGAGACATAGGCATTTATTTTTCTGAAGATGACTAAAATAGGTGGTAAGATGAATTGAATAGAGTCACAGGGTGCAGATTTGGCTGATTCCAATTCGAGGGTAAGAAGTTTGTTTATGCACTCAGGGTGGTATCCTCTTTGTACCAGGTTAGGGAGCTCTCACTCAGGAGTAGCCCTAGATTTTTCTAACTCTTTTAATGGACAATAGACTATAGGTTATGGCCTCACTTTGTAGGTTTCTGAAGACTCCATTGCTGAAGCCTTTAACCTTCCTCAGGAAGGAGAATGGTGGTTCAAAGGACAAGTTAGTACAAGAGATTATCTCAACAGTTTCCTCAAAGATGCTCACAATGATCCAAATTGGGCAAATGGAATTCCAAGCAGCTAATTTAAGAATGATTGGGTAGAAGCTATCAAGCTTATCAAGATATGCCTCACATGTGAAAGGAGGTATACAATGGTATTCCTCTATTACATGAGGTTTATTTTTCATATTGCAAGGATGAAGACATTGAATCTACCATTTTTATTTTTGAAAATCATGACCAAGATGTAAGAAAGGGTTGAAAGCCATACTAATGTTTATAAGTATATCTGGTACCATCAAGCTTTGATCAAAGTTATAGTTGAAGAAGAGCTGGGAAAGAGAAACCAAACTTGGGACCACTTTTAATTCTAGGGTAGGCTAACCTTCACCTAAACCTTCAGTTCCATAACCAAATCCCCAACCTGCAAAGAGAAGAACAAAGAGAAAGGCCCAAAAATAAGACATTCATAAGAAGGCCAAGGGAAAAAAAGAGATTTTTTTTGAGTAAAAGTTGAAAGAAAGGTGGAAAATGGAGAAAAATCCTCAGCAAGAAAACCCAAGTCCATGAAAATAGTACCCCATGTTCCTCCATTTCCTAATGTTTACACTAGATCTAGAAAAGGAAGGTCTACAACAGCAGATAAATCAAAAGTGCAGGTGCTACTGGAAATTTCGGAAGCACATATTCAGCAAAAGTTGCAGAAAGAGTATCAACCTACACTATCAGATGAAGAACTCCTCAAGGACGTTGGATATGAAATCATCAGTAAGAAGAAGAAAGAAGAATCTAAACCTATTGCTAGCACTAGAAAGAGGCATACAAGAGACAACAATAAGTTTAGGCTTAATTCCAAGGCTCTACATAAGTCAAGCCTAATGACATAAGTCATTGATGTTGAAGGGAAACCTGAAGGTTCAAAGACAGAGAAATCATAGAAATCCATGAAGAAAAGAAAGAACCCAAACCCTTCAGAACAACACTTAGAGCCCTCAAAAAGAAGAAAAAAAATGGTTCTAAGAAGGACAAAGTCCTTGTCAAGGAGGCAACTACAAGAGAAACTAGATCTAGAACAACAACTTCTAACAACAAAATTGATTTAGATAAATTGGCTGAAGTTGTAGCACACATAGAGGAAAGGCAAAAATGTTTTTGGTACTAATTCCTTTTTACTTATCAGTCATAATTTTGAACAACAACCTAGGTGTCATAGAATACAAGTCAATATATAATTTTCAACATTTTCTGTGTATTTTGAAAAAGAAACAGGGTGCTACTGGAATTTCTGGTAGCATTCCATATTTTGCGCAATTACAAGTTTTTTATCGGAATTTCCGACAGTATCTATTTTAACTGAATTTTGACACATGTCAACAAGTTTTTCTGAGCCAATTAAGAATGGATAAGAACGCATAAACAAATGGATAATACAAGTGATGGTGAGAGGTGTTTATGAGGTTGTTGGAGGTCTTATTAAATGAAGCGACATGGTTATTAAAGACCCAAGACATAAGGAGATAATTCAGCAAGAAGGAGGGCAGCATGACGACACATTTAGCATTCCAACCTAGAATTCTTCTCTTCTTCTTTCTCCATATGTCATTTCTGTTAGATTTCGATGAGATAAGGTTGTAATGTATTTTGACACCTATGTTATGTTATAATTAATTTTTCCTTATTTTTATAAGAGATGGAGTTGGTTCCTCTCTTGCTATATATAACAATTTTAAATACTATTTCCAGGTTGGATGTTAGTCTACTTGAAGGCTGAATATAATAAAAAACCATTTTTGCTTCATGCTGGAGGATTTTGTGACTCAAGTTACATCTAATGTGTGGTGTGTATCTTTTCTTTATTAATTTCTTTTAAAATATGAGTTGCAACAACTAGTAAAGTGTGAGTGAGAAGTTGTTAATGGTTTTAACAGTAAATGATTTGAGTTCAGTTTTCTGCAAGTTACATGTGTGTAATAGAACATGTCAGTGAAGATTTCATAAAGGATTTGTGGAATACTTTATACATGCAATCTATTTTATGAATGTTGTTTTACTTTGCATAAACAGAGTTTGTGTAAAGAACCATCATCATAGATGTGTGACTGATTTACGATAGGAATATTTCCTAAAATAGGTACCAGTTATTCATCTTCCTCCAATTGTATACTCCGCTCCCTATAATACCTTTTACCCACACAATTTATACTTGCCACATCTTTCCAAATGCATGAAAGTATTAAATAACAATAAATCATTTCAAAATCTTTGAGAAATCCATCCCACCACTCAAACAACCCCTTTAAAATTTGAAATGAACTATGATGTGTAAGGCTTACTCCTTAAGCAGTCAAGGAGTGACTTATTACGCTAACACTATGTCCATAGTTTTCTTTTCCTTTGTTTATTCTTGTTCTTGTTGTTCGCCTTATTTCTTGTTTTGTTTCGTCAAGTGAATAAGTGTTGTCCCCGCCCATGTGTTAGTTTCTGCGATTGTGTGTGTGACTAAAATATAAAGAGACTTGTGACGCTTCAAAATTTGGTTAGCCTTTGGTATGTCTTCCTTTTGTTGGTTACGTATTTTGGTCAATGAAGTTCCGAAGGAAAATACGAACTGCCGGTAAGGAGAGTTTTTGGCAAACCATGAACTCGTGTTTAGCTAGGAAACCTTGTGCCCATATTCGGTTCTTTGTTTCAATGTTTTCATAATTATCCAATCAATAAAAATGGGAGAAGGGGGAAATCTAAACAAGAAAAAATAAATCAAAGGAACCTATATACTTCTTTGAAGGAACAATCTCTCCTATTCGCAATAAGTCGGGATCCCTCTTCCACCCAAAATGAATAAGTTCCCATTCACATTCCTCTTTTCAAAAATACAAATAAAGGTGAAAGAAGAGAAAGGCTTCTTGAATAGAGAGCTAAAGCAAGAAACTCTGTCGGGGTACTGTTCAGAATCGCTAGCAGCATAGAAGTGTTTTTTTTCCTAAAGTGACTCCGTTGGGGTACTTTCCAGGCCTATTGGTAACGGAGCAACACTAGAGATGAAAAAAATATACTCTGAAAATCTGAAACTCGCGAGCTTCACTACCCTTCCCTGCTTGAAAAATTGTGATAAAGATGAATATTTGGTGAGTTTAACCAAAGTGGCATGATGGGAACTTAGTCTATTCATGGGGCAAGTGGGGGAACCAAAGTGATTTACACGATCAATCAATACTCCTCGAAGAACCAAGGCTCTCCAAAAAACAAGTTAATCGAGACAAAGAAGTTGGAATTATACTAGTGTTTCGACAAGTGTTGTAGCTACTACAACCCCCTCCAAAATTTTAGCCTATACCAAATTTTAGATGCTTCCTTGGTCTTGTTCAATGCTCTCATAAACCATTAAGTTTATTTTATTGTTTTTCTTATGATATTGTGAACCCTTTTATAAGATAAAAAAAGTGTCATCTTTTGGCATGTTGGTTGTCATATTGTATGTATGAGCCTATTATAGTGGTTCAAAGAGGTCACCTTTGTGCAAATGAGTTATTATAACCTTTGCAGTACTCATTGCACTCATTTCCAAAGTTTTGAGCATCGTCGCACAAGTGTCATCACGGTCATCTTAAGTGTATATTTGGTGTCGCACTTGTCGTAACTATTCGTAAAGTTATCACGCGGAGGAAAATGCATTGTTTGTATATCTTGGATGATATGTTTTGTTTGAGTCATCAAATATGATAAGTGTGTGATCCATTAGGGGAATTTTGAGGTCTAAAATGGGCCTCCTAAGGAAATTATAAAGTAATAGTGGAAATAATAAAATAAGATTTGATTACATCATCAAAGTTTAGAGGGAAAAAAGAAAGAACTAATTTTTCAACTCGTATTTTCAACTTATCTCCTTGTGGGTTTACTCAAATTTCGAGTGAAAACACTCGTTGGATGCATAATTTGATTCTTCATTCAATGAGTATCCATGTTGCATACTTTCGATGGACCCAACTACATGAAAAATGAGAAATACATAAAAAAACCGTGATTACAATCACGTTTTTTTATGTATTTATCATTTTTCGTGTAGCAGGGTCCATAGAAAGTATGCAACATGGGTACTCCTTGGATGAGGAGTTAAATTTTGCATCCAACGAGTACTCCCACTCGAAATTTGAGTAAAAACTTATGGAGATAAGTTGAAAATACGAGTTGAAAAAGTAGTTTTATTATTTTATTATTTTTTAATATTTTTACTTTTTAACTCCAAAAATGGTGATACATCCCCCATGGTTGACATCATCATCTTGAATCTTATTGGTTCTTATAAGTTTATTTTGGTTGTACATTTTTCTTAGGAGGCCCATTTTAGACCTCAAAATTCCCCTAATGCATAGTCAAAGTTCATCATTGTTCACATCAATCTCACTAGTCCCACCCAATTATTTTTTGGGAAAATTACCGACCAAGAATCTTATCTTCACCGTGCCTCCCATGAGATGCACACTACACAGTCTCAATCCTCAAGTTGTGACCTTGCGTCTTGGCACTGTGCAGTGCAAAGTACCTACCTCCCAATACTGCTCCATTGAATTTTTTTTGTGACCAAGCCTTGACCTTGACCTCCAGAATTGCGCAGTCATGGCCTACATCCCGACCTAAACTGTCCACTTCAAAACCTCAAGCATCAATATTTCTCCCTGGTCCTTGGAACTGTGCACTTCGCAGTCACGAAGACCTTCCTTGCTACCCATAATTGCGTAGTAAATCCTCCTTGTTCCCATCCCTGCATCATGTCCCACTCGCTCTAGAAACCACGCAGTCATGTCCCTCATTCCAACCTAAACTGCACACTGTATAGTGTCAAGGCTCAGAGATTCCCCTTTCCCACTTGAACTTCGAAGCTGCACAGTCATTGAGCCTCATTTCCCAACCTGTCACTTTTTCTGGGCTCAGTTCATGATTGAGAATGCACCATCTTAAGCTAGGGGTTTTCGAATTAATGTCGTCCCGTCATGAGTGAATTTCAAGAATAGGTACCCTATCAGGTCATGGAAAGATGATGAAGGATGAGCAGAAGGATGGAAAAATGCTCAAACACACTCTTGCAGTTGAACTCATAAGACGATTGATCAAGAGAAAGTGAAAGAACACTAGTTTTTGATCACTATCCAAGACTTGGGATGATTGAAGACCTTATCACCAAGACATGCAAAGGAGAAAAGGAAAGCTCTTTCATGAAGACACTCAAATCTCAACAGCGGTAGTGGCTTGAAAATTCCATGTCATCAAGTAGTCCATGTCAACAGTGTCATGACATGAGTGGTCATATGCCACATCACTATTGTATATTATGTCTATTGTAATCAAAATGTATTGTGAAGTGGAACTAAAAAGGACACACATGGACGTAAATCATCATGTAAGATGAAAATTCATGGGAAGTCAAAAATTCATGAGGGTAGTCAAAGAGTCACCCTTGTTTATATATACTCCATCATTTTATGAGCAAAGGACTTTTCACCTTGGATCAACCAGCAAAGAATTAGAGAGTTAAGCTAGTTCTTTTGTGGAGAAAGGAGTGGCTTCAATGCTCCACTATTGGAGGTAGTTATGTTCATTGTACATTTGTGTCTTGGAACTTTTACTTAATAAAAAAATCCTTTCGAGGTCAACGTGTTCTTCATGCATGGACTATGAATGTTTGTAAGACTATTATGCAAATGCTTGTATTTCATGTTTACTTTCACATGTACTAAGATAATTGAACTACTTCAGTTATTTTAGTTCTTATCTTGTTTATAATGTATTGTAATGGTTGTTATTGATGTCCCATCCTCGTGGACTATTCCATATGATATTAGGCGAATATTTCTCCATTGTTGCTTGTAAGGATTTTAGACGGATCCTTCGATTCATGTATGTATCTTCCTATGTGGTACTAGCACCTCTCTCTTATATTCTCAGTTTTCTCTCTCCCCATGCAGTATAAGAACCTTGACATACTTGCAATTGTACATTCACCAGGCACAACCCCTTTCTTTTCGAAAGTACATTTGCATCCCTCTCTCTTGCTGACGGTCAGATTAAAGTAAAATCTTCAAGAATATGGAAACCAGACCTTTATTCTGAATGGGACTCCTACACCAAATTGTGTGAGGTCTAGTTGGGACTTAACATTAGGTAGATCCCCTTAATATTGGTAGATCAGCACCATCCACAACTTGATAACACCCATGATCAACTTCTAGAAAATAGTTTCTAAAAATAATGTTTGCAAATCCAACTCGTTCATCATGTCCCTTAAGTAATGTCAAGATGTACTTCATATAAGGCTCACTTTCCACTGAAATCTGGTTGTTTCTACCCTTATAAGGAAGCCATAAATGTGTCCAATTTGTTGAGAAATACCCTTATATTTTGTTGGACCAATCTCTACTCAGAAGCAAACCATAGGCTTCGGGAATTTCCACAATAACAATGTTAATGCATTGGTGAACTCTTTAGTTGGATGAAAAATGGATAATAACATTATGGAGCTCACCAATTTCCTAGACCAATGATCTATCTAGATATATGATTCATGCATTAGTATTTTCCCATTTAGCATTAATTTTATTAGAAACCGATAAAGGAATTATATTTGCAGATGCACCCAAATCCATATGACAATTGTGAGCATTATAATTAAATATTTCAAATGTTAATAGGAATGAAGGGTAGAGAGTGTTAGAACTTAAATTAACAACAATGGCTACAAAATCGAGAACATCACAAGAATTATTGGATAAGACCTGAGAAGCAGAAACTTCATTACCTGTTTGGACTTGTGATGAAAGTGCTTTGATTAATAGTTGACGTTGTTCTTCTATCTTAGCAAGCTCAAAAAGAGAAATATTGACAAGAGATATTTTCATGTCTTCAACAATATTGTAATCAATGCTTTCAAGCTTCACAAGTTGGGCTAAATTATCATGCAATGTAGCTTTATTAGAAGCCTATGGAGTGAAATATTTTTTCTTTTTATTGGTCAAGGTTTTCTTAGAAGGAGGATCACTTCTGTACTTGTTCTGTGAATTCTAAGCTGGATTAGAAGGTGGTATAATACTTATCAAAAATTTATTTTTAATATCTTGCTCAAAATCATGTTCTTTGTTCCTGAGAATATATCATTCCTTTGTTCGTTGAGGAGGAGCTTCACTCACTGGTGGATATTCAAAACTTTGTTTATTGACATTATACATGAAATCAAAATCATTAACTAAATGTACAACACTTGAAATTTCCTCAGTCATGGTAGGTTCATTTGATTCTTCACTCTTCTTAGGCTTCTCATATGCTAATAAAGTATCTACAAATTTATACATCATAACATTCATGTTATGGTTCCATTCAAGACATGTCTTCTCTAAATTCTTCACTTGATGGAAGGTGCAATATTTATCCATACCCTAATTTTCAACATTAAACATCGAATTAGGAATCTAATCAGACATAGTCGATTGTTTATTATTTTTATTTTTCAAGAAAATCATTTGAAAAGACTTATTGTTGGTATATACCTCACACAATCTTCTCTTTAATTCAGATACCTCGTTAGTGAGCGATTTTAACGACTTGGTCAAACTTTCAATATTGAATGAATTCTTCTCTTTAGCTTTAGTAGTAGAGGCTTAGGTTTTCTTACTATTTTATTTGGATTCTTTAGAATCATCATGATATTCAATGGATTTAATAGAACACAATTATTTCTATATAATGATTTATTCTGCAAATTTCAAAGCCAATGTTTCCTTTGCATCTCTTTTAACTAACACAAAAATATCTGTAAGCAAGGAAACTGTATAATAATATTTCGTTATTGAATCATGTGTTTGAACGTCTATGGGGAACATGTTCAATGAACAAGAAATCCTCTAATTGAAATCATTCACCTTTTCCTTTTCCCCCATATTAATATTCATGAGTTCTTTGAGCAACATGGCAAGAATCTTATCATCGACAAATTTATCTAAGAAAAAATTCTTGAACTCCTTCCAACTGTGGATTGTATTAGGTGGAACAATTTGATACCATATTGATTCTCTACGTTCTAGAGTGTAAGGGAAAATTCTACAAACAAATTCATCAAAGCATACCTCAAGGCTTCACGAATTCATGTAGAAGACATCAATATGGTCCTCAAATTTCGCCTTCTTATCATGATCAAAGTTTGAAATCAAATTCTATAGGTGTTTAGGCATAGGATGAATATTTACCGAAAGAGAAAGTAACCCTTGGGTCATCCAACCCAAATGTTCATCAACCATTTCTTCCTCTTCTTATTCTTCTCCTTATGAATCTAAAGAGTCTTATCCCTCACCATTCAAATCTTCATTATAATCTCGTTGTTATCCTTGTCCCAACTGGTTTTCGTCAGAAAATTGAAAATGTTCCCCTTTACTGTATAAATATTCCTCAATAGGTAGAAGTTCCCCTTATTTATTTATTCTTTCAGAATAATCAACTAGCTCTTCAAGGGTTTCAATAACTAAATATTCCACCGAAGAAACTAATACACTGTTGCAGGTTGCTTCTTTATTTATTGGCTTATGAGGTAGAATAGAATCAATAGGAAGTAAACCAAGAACTCTTGTGAACTAATTAGTAATAGGAAAAATCATCCAGAGTTTATCATAAGTAACTTCAAAATATTTTTCTGAACTTTGATGAGAGGACTCTCCTATCTCAGGATCACGAATTGGAGTGGAACCCAGAATGTTACTACCTTGCATGAATTGTTCGTCATTTGGATGAGGTGAACTATCAGCCATATAAAGGCTTCCCCTCCTTATAGCGCCACAATGTTGACGATACTAGACCAACCAACATATAGGGGATCTCCCCGATATGAAGTCCCAATTAGACCTCATATCTTTTGGTATAGGATTCTAATCTAGAAGTATAGCCCGATTTCCACTTAAATATTTTCCTTGGATGTGGCTATTAGAAAAAGAGAGAAATGCACACGTATTTTTGAATGAGAAAGCAAGTATGCATTGTAAAATGTTAAATTGTAATATGTATCAAGGTTATTTCACTATAAGGTAACAAAATTGAGCCTTTAGAAGAGAAATATTAGTACTTGTCTAATAAATACACATACACATCATAAGAAAGAATCATTAGTGATCAAGCGGAATAGTTCACATAGATGCAACAATCATGGAAACATATCCAATGAGATGAGCACCCAAGCCGTAGAAATATTTCAATTTATTTAGCACATGTGAATACAAACATATACCACACCCATCCAAAGAATAGTCTCAAAACATTCACGATATACACATGAAAATGCGTTGTCTTAATAGAGCTTCAAATATTAGGTGAAATTTCCAAGGTACATTAATACAATGAACACCACTAGTTCCAATAGTGGAGTGTTAAGCCACTTCTTGCTCTCCAAAATAATTATACTTCTCTCTAATGCTTGGATTGATAAGATAAGGTTAATATTCCTCTCTTTAAGTAATGAAAACTCTTTTATAACAAAATGGATGACCTTTCATATTCCCATGACTCTTGAGCTTCCTCATGACTCCTAGAATTCTATTGTGACCTTTGAACTTCTATATGACTTTTGGACTTCGAGGTGACCTTTGGACTCCTATGAGACTTTTGAACTTCTCCATGTGACTCTCTTTTCTATATATGACTCTTGGACTTCCACATCTTACAATTTACAATATTCGCAAAAATACATCATAATTTCCACATCATCACATGATGACAACATGATAAGTCAACAACATTGATGACTTGGACTCATGGTGAATTTCACATAAAGTTCTTTGGTAAGTGATGACATTGTTACTATGTATTCAATACTTGTAACAAATCTTGCATTGTGTAGCCATCTACTCTCCCAAGGGTATTGAAAAATCTCGGAGTCTCCATGAGTCACTTTAATCATCGAGATCCATAGTTATTTTAATTTTCGCAACATGGTGCCTTTGTCTTCAATATGCTTCCTTCGATAAAAATTCTCATCATATCTCCACGTAGATTATTTCCATGCTTCATTAAACACCTGCAGATGTAGATCACTCATGGTAAGCAAACATTAGACCAAAAATATCCTATCCTATTACGCTTCATGCAATTTTTCAATTTATGGATAAAAAATGCACCAAGGGGAGAGAAAGAGAAGCTTCAGGGTGCAGGACACACTTGTAAGAGACAAGGAGGGGATACACTGATCATTGATGTTGCATTGTGTGATCAGTTGGAGGAGGAGGTCTGATGGATGGCACAAGGTACATGAACAAGGGACAAGTAGCCTGATTGTTCACTGATGGTGCATTATACTTTGGGAAAGAAGAGAGAAGATTACAAGGAGGGTGTGGGGCACAAAAACAAGGCATAATAAAATGCATGACTTCCCACTGAGAGTGCACAATGCACTCAATTGGAAAGTGGAGGCTTGATTGGGTGCAGGGCACAAAAAGAAGCAACAGGGAGAGGTTCTTGATGACTCATATTTTGTTATGCAGTGGAGGAATAATTTCCAGGTTTAGGACATAGTCAAAACTAATAAAGGGGGGCTCCACTAAACCTTGAGAGTGCACAATGTTCTCTCCTAGCCTAGAGGGAAAGCTTGCAAAGTTAGAAATTTTCTAAGTATGGGAGGGTACAACCTTGAAAAACACCAAGTGCGACACTTATCGAAACATGAATAAAACTTAGACATGACCCACGACTAAGAATCATACATCAAAACGCCAGTTTACAAACATTCTCCAAGTAGAATGGACACAATATGTGCAGTTGTGACCAAAAGTGTCATTTTGTGACCATAAAGTGTACTATGACCCTAATGTGCACTAGTTTTACTCTTTATGATGCGACAAAACCTATAAAGGAACATGGACACTTAGCATATGTGAAGAAACATGAAATGACACTTGACGACCAAAAGCAACACTTCACATGATAAATGGTAGGCTCCAAAATTTGAATATAGAAAAATTTACAAGGTGTTGTAACAATGAAAACACAACCAATACTCCTTCCCATGAGGGAGAGAATGCATAAATTTCAATTATGTATTTAGATTCACCAGTGGGAAAATCCAATGGAGGCAACCTTTTGATATTTTCTTTAACATGCCAAATTTCTTTGGTCATTTTGTTTGAAAATGGAAGAGGATCCCTTTTTAGCCTTTATTGGAGAACATGAATATATTTATCTTCGCCCTTATAAAAATTGTGGACATAGTAAAGTTTTCCTAGGGATACCCGCAGCTACACATTTTTGGTTAGATCGTCAAGAAATTTAGATATTATGTGAATAATATGATATTGCAATATAACTTATCTTTTATCTATTGTGAAGCCAAAAAAAATTGTCTTTGTTTTCCTATTTTTCATTTTATTTTTATATAGAACTAAACTATGTTGAAAAACCAAGTCGTAAAATGCTTGAATATGCTTGAGATGTTCTTGCAAATTCTTCGAATAGATGAGTATGTCATCAATGTATACTACGATCCAACAATAATTTTTTAGTATGCTTTCCATATGCTTTTGGAACTTCCCATGGGAATTCATCAAGCCAAATGGCATCATATTTTATTGGTATCGATGGTGTGGAACTATAAAGTTTGTTTTGTACCAACCTTCATGCGCTAATTTTCTATGATAAAACATTGATTTCAAATAAAGTTTATTTAAGATTGTGTTACCTCTTATGTTTTGAAACAAAGAGGATTTTTTGGGAAGAGGATTTTTGAGGGGTTATGATACTTTATTTAGAGGTTTGTAAATTACCATTGACCTTTATTTTCCTATTATTATTTCCAAATGATTCTTTACATAAAATTATCTATAATACCATGGGCCTTGTTACCCACCAAAAGTGGGTAAACCATAGGAAACATTTTCTCCTCATATGGTATCCATTTAACCAGTATCCCTATGATGGCCTTAATATAAATTTGTGTCATAGCTCTCCCCCTATTTCTTCATTTGATTCTCTCTTCAATCTAAAATTCTTCTTGAAGGAAGGTGGGTCATCTATCAACATGCACTTTAACCATTTTAGCAATCATGTGATTTAATTTAATGTTATGAACATATTTATATGAATCATAGGGGAAAATGGATGATTGACCACTCTAGTCTAGTGGGATCCCATCTAAGGCCTTATGGTTGAGGAGAGGTACTAATAGGAGACATTTATTGATATAGTGTTTCCATGGTAATCCATGTTTACCACTTTCCATTATTCCATTTTATTCATCTCCATTATTTCGGTTGATTTTCATTTGTCATTGCGATTTTCACACTATATTCACATCATTGAGTCATGGCCGAGAAATGTGGCCCTAGAGGTTGATGCAATTGAAAGTGTTATCACTTAGGGAAAACCCTGGTTAAGGAAAAAACCCCAAGGTAACCTCAAACCTCTTTTAGGCTGAAAGTTGTCCCTTCAACCTGGAGAGGGATCTCTCCCTAAAACACAACTACCCTAGGTCACCATAGTAGTAGGTTTCAATTTTAAGATATATGACCAGATTTAGTTCAAAGGATGAAATTGGTTTTGCTATCTACAAAACATACCATTGGGCATGGATTCCAGTCTATCAAAATGCTACAGATATAACAAGCAAGCTATAAAAATCATGATGGCAACAAATCCTTTAACCATTTGTGAAATTGGAAGAAAATGACTAAAATGAGACAGAGTATATAACCGATTGAGGAAAACAAATAATAAAGGCTGGTAATTACTAGAAATGAGCATCAATGAATTCAGATCTTGGATACTAACATTTTTAGCCATGAAAGAGAATTTTTATAACAGAGAAGAAACTGATAGGTAGTTACAACACACGAATTTATTATAAATTTCCTCATAAAGAATTATAATATATTTAAGGCTACTCAAATATACCAGAATAGAAAAGTGCTTTCAATAAAATCCAACCCTACTTCATTCTTCATAAATTGTCTTATAGAAGTTGCATAAGATTTTTGCAAAACAATAATCTCCATATTAATTACAATAATCTAAGATATCTAAAACATGTTCAAGTTCATGCATGTAAAATATAAAACTTAGATACAGTCAGTTTTTTCCTAAAATAGCTACAGGAAAATATGCTATTATATAGGTGAATTAAGATATCTTATCAAACTATATCCTTAGAAATAGAAATAGGTCGCAAAGTGATAGCTTATTATCCTAACTGGAAAAACAGGTCCAAAAATCCTCCAAAATTTATTTCCCGTTCATCCTTATTTCCATTTGGACCTTCTGGTCAAAAAAAGTTGATACTGTGGCTGTCAGCTTCACTGGTTTTCTGTTTGTAACTTTTGCTGACATGCTAATTGTCAACATTTTCTTTTTTTTCCTATTTCAAAATTTATGACCGTGGGGAGGTCAATGTTTTCGCTTCTCTCCTCCAAAATCGCTGACCATGGGAAGATAATTATTTTCACCTGTTTGAATATTGTTGACAATGAAGATGTCAACACTCCTTCTTTGCTCCAAAATTACTGACAGCCTGATTGTCAATTTTTTTTTCCTTACCTCTTTTTTCATCAACAAACACATAGTTTCATCCCAAAATTGTTGAAAATAGGTCGGTTAGTTTTATCAGAGATGTTGACAATGGGAGTGTTAGCTTTCCTAATTGTTCCATTGCAAACAAAATATATAAGGTCAACTGTTAGCGATAAAAATTAAAACCTCGTTTCAGGAAAAGATAGGAAAAATTATGAGTTTTATTTATTTAAAAATCTCGGCTGAGGGTACTAGCTTCCCTGAGCAATACATCCACATTATCCAATATTTTTTTTTACTTTGTCTTGTCTCCATAGGTCCCTTTTTGGCATTTTCTTTTCCTATGCTCTTCTTAGAGCCTGTGACCTTCTTCCTGTTGATAATGGGGTCTTTTAGTGGCATATTGTCAACATTAATTACTTGTTCTACCAACTTTGGATTAATACTAAGATTAAATTTGTATCTTAACTTATTTGTTAGACCAGTATGGGGTTTCTTTCCGCCCTTGAAAACTTAAAACAATGTCTCCTCCTCTTCAGTTTCAGCCTATGTTTATTTTCCCTTAGGAACCTTTGTTTTGACTGTATCTGCAAGGGAGGTTTCGAAAGGCAGTTTCACAACCTAGGAAGAGTTGATATCCACAGGTGGGTTTGCAAGGAATACAAGGTATTTCTTATGAAGTCAAGCACTTTTTCACTAGTAGACTTTAGGGATCTTTGAACCAAATGATGTAGATGGAATTTCTAGGTTTACTTGCCTGGGAGGTGGCTCAATAGGGGCTTGATTTTTAGTTTTATTCTCGTTTTTGGCAGTATTTGGTCTTCCTCTTCTTGGATCCAAGTCCTCACTACCTTGGCTAGTTGGTTTTATATTAAAAATTTTATCAGGGATTTGTGATATATAAAATGAGAGGAGGGATTTGTGTGGGCCCTGAACCTAGAAACCATATGTTTAAGCCTTTCTAGAAAATAAAAACATGGATTAATTCACTGTCCAACAAGATGTGTAAGGAAATAAAAGTGGTAAATATTTACCTAATTAAAACTCCCTATGTAGGTGAAATATTATTGACGGATGCATAAGGGGGCAAGCCATCTGTCCTGTAACCACTCCTTCTGAACCCTGACTCTCCAATTTTGATTCTAGAATTTTTCTTTGAAGAAGAAAGGTACATTAATCCATACCAAATCATGACTGTTGAAATTTTTTTGGTCGTCTACTAGTAAGATTGTGTCTTCCGAAATAGATTGTCTTGTGATTGCAAATGACAACCCTCCCACCTCCACACAATTTCCATCGAACCTGTGTACAAAATACCGAGCCAATGAATCATGATAGTTGGTATAGCGATGGAAAAACTCACTCCAACTGGCTTGTTGAAACAATTTCTAAATTTTAGGATAGATGTCTAACAAATCCGGTGCTTTAGGCTCATAACAGTTTTCTTTGCCTCCCTTCCCCATCCTACTACGTGGTCTTGCCGAGATTAGATGTCTAACAAATCCGGTGCTTTAGGCTCATAACAATTTTCTTTGCCTCCCTTCCCCATCCTGCTACGTGGTCTTGCCGATATTAGATTATGAATACTTGTGAACAAAATGATTTTCAATACCAAGTGTAAATGACTTCAAATTAACAACAACAAATTGTTGACGGGACAAGGCTAAACAACTTAACATGCGAATGAGATAATACAACTGGCGAGCGAATAGTCATGGGTTTTCGGGTTATGATTACAAATTGAAATTCGTATCACATGGTACAATCATATTAAATTAAATTCACTCATTGGAGCAGAGGAAAATGATTAAGAAATACTTTTACCCTTTCAAAAAAGTTGAGACATGTTTCGATGAAAATGTTGATGCTAATGTGGTCAGTACAATCACCACTTTTTAATTTTAAACTCTGGTTTTGGTGCTAACATTTATCCTGTTATCTAAAATCAAATTTCCAATAGTCCCATTTTTAGTGAATTTCTTTGGAAAACCATATCAGATCACTTAAACTACTGATAGCCCCAATGTCAACAATTTCCTTGTTTTATTAAAACTAAAATGTTGACATTACAATGGTCAACATTTTCTGAATTAAATTTTTTAAACAAAAAAATGAAGTTTATTGTGATAACATAAAGAATGATAAATAATATAAAGCCACAATATAAAGAAAATTTAAAATGAAAAATTATGGTTGGGACTTATATAAAATGCAGGAAAAATCCTTACATGAGATCTACCCTCATTATTAACCACCATCCAGTTCCTCAAGCATTTAATGCTTCATCTAAAATAAATGAACTCTTGAATATCCTAACCCCGATGAGTGAGAAATTGTTACATCATTAAGGGGTATTAGAAAGGAAAAAAACAAGCTTGGTATCCTAAGCTATGCACCAAAAAAATACAAATCATTAAATAAAAAGGCACATTCAAAGAAAGCTTGGTCTCCTAAGTTATGCACCAAAAAAATACAAATCATTAAAGAAAAAGGAACAATAAGAGGGGTGGAAAATAAGTCCTAGGAAAGGGGTAACTCATTCCTTCACGATTTATCCCTTCTTACATAATTATATTTAGGAGGTTGGAGTTCCATTAATTGGTCTCATGTTTGTGGAATCTTCCTTGAACTAGTCTTTTCCACTCCATGAATACATCATCACTTAAACCTTTGGATTGATGGGTCTACCTAGGACATGTCATTCCTCTTGGGGAATGGAAACACCTAATAGGGTTGTTTACCTAATAATATATAACATAAGTGAGTTAACTTGTTTATATATCTTGAGCTAGTTATACATTTGAAGGTATATTCTATGAAGTATTCAGTGTGCCACTAGCATTAAATATGGTTTTCTATGATGATTTAAAGGTTTTTGTCCCTAATAATGTCAATCTCACTTAATCTGAAAAGGTTTTTTCAAGTGGTATCACAAATGCAGTAGAATTACCTTGAGGGATGACTTGACTCATTTACAACACATTCCAAAGGATGATTTTCCATATTTTGAGTGCAGATGTGATGTTATAGCCCAACATTACACCTCTAGGTATGAGTGTTGGGCCTTGAGATGATTCCACATGGTTCCACACCTCTTTATATACCTCTATATGCTAAAATGTTTGCCCAAGAATATTTGGAGTTGGGATGATTAGTTATGTGCCCATATGGACCCAAGATTGACCATGTTTGATGCATGTTGCGTTGTTCCAGAGCCCAGACGAGGATGAATGTTATCAAGATGACTTAGGGGGGCCTAACACACCATGACTTGAAGTCAATTCTTTCCTTAAAAAATGGCACATCATCCCTGTGTTGTAGGAGGGTGACATAATCCTCTTTTTGGATGAAATAATGGTGGGAGAGGTTCCTTTTGGATATGTACCCATTCACATTGATGATTCCTTGGAGTGACGAGCACTAAATGGGCCTTTTCATCGCTTTATATTGAAAATGGTTGTTATTGATGGAAAGGAATGTACAAATGAAGGAGATTACATAGTCAAATATTAAATCATGATACGTTCTAATAGTATATGGCACACCTCCTAACTCCTCCTAGTTAAGGAGATATGAATATTTGAAATGTATATATTAATTTCCCTACCAGAACTCAGGTCGTCCTAGGGAGACCCAAAAAACATGACGTTAAAACATTTTAAATATGCCACATATGTGGCTCATTTGAGGCAAGAAGACTAAGATCTGTTTAGGCAACAAATAATAGGAATGAAGAAACAAACAAACTAAGGAAGGAAGCCGAGTTGAGGGTTTTTGGCATAAATATTTGGGAAAGAGTTTTCAAGGCTTGGCTGAATTTTTATCACCTTTGAAGGTTGATTTGTAGAACCAAATCTTGGTATGGAAGGCCAATTTTTATGCCTAGTCCCATGGTTTTTGTAGGCCAAACTTTAGGCTTTCCCCAAGACGTATTTGCAGGACAATTAGAGGACCGACTGCAAGTCTATTTTTAGGCCTAACTCTATTATTAAAGGTGGCCAAATTCTATTATAATGGAGGTTGATATCAATGTATAGTTTTTTTAATGAGAATATTGAGCTATGATTTGGAGGAGGTTGAGTTCACTCGTGTTAAATCCCTGTTGGAGGAACTTTTTCAGCATAGTTATGATGTCGAATTCTGGTATGGTATAAGAATTTGAATTATGGAGGCAAATTCCTATACCACTGTTTTTTGCATAGTTGTGACAGTTTCAAAGGCTAAGACCTAGTTTGCTTGGGATACAAGGAAATATTGTGAGTGTTGAAAGAGGTTGAGTCTTAGGACATATATGAAATTTTTTATTTAATTTTGTTGTCTTTAAGACAGGTCCAGGTTATACTTGGGAGTAGGTATGATTTGAAAACCTAAAGTGCATGTCAACGATTATTTTTTGCCACATGGTTCCTTGTAGTGAAAAGATATAAATAATGAGAACCATGTTACATGGAATGTGAAATATGGAATTTGGTGTAAATTCCAATATTTTTTTGTGTTTGGATGAGCTTATAAGGGTCCCATGTGATAAAAACCAATTATGTTGAGATGGAAGAAGTATGAAATAGGATATGTTGTGAGTATCTTGAAGAATTAGGTTGGTGCCTACGAATTTGCTGAGTTGGATCTCAACTAGGAGACTAAAATCCCCTATAGGTTGGTGCCTACCAAATTTGTAAGAGGGTAATTACCAAGGATTGGTGTCCTCATCTTATTGATAGGTTGGAGCATGCAATTTTTGTAAGTTTGTGCTTACAAGGGATTGGTTTCCTCATAAATGGTTGTAATGAATTGAATATTGTTTACGAGTATTTCTTATTTGAGTTTTGAATTTCACTTTTATCTCTATGCTAATATATTTCTAATGATTGATTGTGTGGTGTGAATTTTAGAATAAATAAGTGAAAAATTATTAAAAGTAATGAAATATTAGTTCACCTCCCTTCTCAATATTTCCAATACTTTCTTGAATGAGAATAATCATTCTTGGAGGATGGAATCGTGGTGTAGAGTCTTATTCCCCACATTTGTGGGATATTTTGGCATTTTTATTATGTTTTTGAGCTAGCTCAAGGTCAACTTGTGACCTTTTATCTAGTTGAATGCTTAAAGAAAAAAAAATAGAGCTTTTCTTGTAAAATTATGGAAAAGTGACTTGGTTACCCTCATATAAATAGAGGGAAGTCATTTTCCATTATTCATTATCATCATTCATAACACTTCTCTTCTCTTAATAAGTCTACACTAGCTATTGCTCTTATTCTACTTGGATGCATTGTGATCTTTATGGAGAAAATGATTTTGTGAGAGAGATGTTTGCATGGGGTGAATTCTTTGGGATTGAATGAAATTATTCTTTTGTAATGGTGTAAGTTTCATGCTAATTTTTTTACATTTTCCATTTTAGATTATGTGAATTAAGGTTTTATATGCATGCCATATTAACAATTGGAATATCTTTCATTGGAATCTTAAATTTTCATGGTATGTAAAATTTATTTGCAAGAATTATTTAAGAGAACTTTTTTATATGCATCTATTGATCTTCAAATATCCCACATAAAGAAATCAATGGGTTTCCAAAGTGGAGATATTAATTCTCTAACCCTTTTCATGAAGGCCCTATTCATATATATTTCCCTAAATGATTTCGTTTCCAATTAGATCAACGAAATAGTCCAGTAGGTGTTGATAAAAACCCTAATTTCTCTATTTTTATACCTTTTAACTAGGTTAGGGTTAGGTTAAGTTTACATTTTCATGAATTTGACATTTATATGTCATTTACATAGTAAAGTGATTGCATTTAATAAAATTTAAAAAGGACCCAACATTAATTGTGTGAAAACCTTAATCTAGCATCGATGTCATCTTCTTTATTATCGTTTTATGCATGTTTCAACCATATGAACTACATTGTTTTCCATAAACATCATCTACCTCATTGATAACATTTCTCCTTTGTTGACTGGTGCTTAATAGGTTATTTTGTAGAGCTTCTATATGCCATCATTTGCCATAAATCTACATGTCTCACAAACCCTAACATATAACAATGTTCTTTTAAATTATAAAGGTCTTAGGGAAGTGCACTTGAACTTTATGCAATTCTTATCTCAGCCTTTCAATCATTTGACAATACCTTTCCTTCAATCATTAAACCTTGAATCATCATTGAACATTGCTTAATTGAATACCTTTCTAGTGATATTCTATAGGGAAGCCTTCCTTGTGAGATTAATTTCACCATTAAACAACCGTGGAGAAGCCACATAGGTGAAAATGATGGTTAATCTCTTATTGGCATAATACCTAGGTTTCGTAGTGGGGATTTGCATTAGCCCTGCTATATTTTGTTTTAAAAATCCCTTGAAAGGCTCAATCAAACCATTTTGTACAAGCTCAATGACTTCCTCTTGGAAAAATTTTATTTCAAAAGGAATCATAAGAGTTGTAGAGGAATTTCGAGAAGAGTAAACAAGAAGATTGAATGTAAGAGAAAGACAATATTTTTCTCTAGTATAAAAGGAATTTGGGAAATCAAATTTATAATCCAGCTTGATTAGCTTGTTGGAAATACGTGCAAGAAATTTATCTTTAATTTGTTCTAAATAAGTTAGAGCTCTTTCAACCTTAAAGAGCCTATGAATGTTGATAGGATCAAGATCTTGAGTTAATGAGTGAGGAGGATTTGAACATTGGTGATTGGTAGGATAGGAGATAAGAAAAAAGAGTTATTTGTCTGTTATATTCAACTTAACCTCCATTGATTTGGAGTTTATGGTATCAAGACTATACTTGTTTGATCACTTGGAACCAAGGATGAAATTTTATCCCATACTGTCCATTCTATCAAAATAAATATTATCATGAGCCTTTCAAATAATAATAGGGAATTTTAAAGCTTCTCCTTAAATAATTACTCGAGAATCATTAATGGATGTGCTTCCTTCTCTTGTATGCTACCAATAAAAATGAGCATTTTTGAGTTGACATCTAGCATAAAAAATGCATATATCTAATATGGTTGATGCTCGAATGGGTAGAACCATAACTTTATGTAGAATTTAGGGCCACTGAGTTGGTTAAAGTTTGGATATTCATAGGGTTGATTCTTTTTTTCAGAATCATTTGGATTGCTTGAATCAATTGGATCCTTTTCTTTGTATCCTTTTTTCTAATCATTTTTATGGTGGTTATATTACTTCTAGATGAATTTCATATAACATATGTTTCAATTCTTTTATATTTCACCAATTATTTCATTTTTTTACTTCTTACCTGTAGCAATATAAAATTTTCTTTGTCTCTTCTAAAATATTTCCTATCTTCATGTTTACTAGGGATGTGCAGGGAATAATTCTACAGGAGAATAACATCTTTGATACTTTTTTATGGAATGTGCTAAAGACTATGAAACTTGCAACTCTTTTTTTTTTATTGCAATAATGAGGTTTTTTCATCCTTCAAGTTATTTACTACAACATAGTTATGTATAAGAATTGAATCTAATTGTTGATCAATTTCTATGAGTCTTTCTTCGAAAGATTAGTTGGTAGAGGAAGAAAACATGAAAAATATAAATGGATGATGGGTATAAGCCCCCAATTTTTGTGGGTGTGGAGTAGAAACATAGGGTAAAAATTTCTCATAGTTAGAGGTTGACGAGGAATTAAAGTCAGAAGAGATAAATTATCTAGAAAAGTGAAAATCAATTTCACCAAAAGGGGTGTAACAAGAGCCACAAAAATCAAGGTCCCATCATTGAAGTTAAATCATTTCAATAAAGTGAGCTAATCTGTTTAGGACATTTATTGGCTCAGTCACTAGTTTTTCCACAAGCTAAGCTAACTTTTTTTGGAGAAGGGGAAGATCTTCTCCTAACAAATGGAATTCATTATTTCTTTTTCTTAGAAAAGTGAGACTCTATAACATAAATCGACACCATATAATAAACTTGGAATCTATGGTTAGAGGAGTATAATTTACCAATTCTTCATTTTATTTGCTTGCAACATTAATTAGAAATAGTTTGTTGGCATTGGTTGTGCACATCACATCCCCATGTAGGAATTTTTCCTACACCTTTGCACATAGAATAAATAAAAATTTCATCATGCCTCTTAAAGTATTTAGGTACTAACTTTACCAAACAATTTATCATAGATGTTCAAGACATGGCCTTAGGAAGTTCGAAATTACCCTTGCTATCCTCAAGTTGTCTCAAGAATGGTACGTTAATGTGTTTCTATGTTAAGGAGTATAATGTACTGCTGCAATCAAGAAAAAATATGGATTGCAATCCATAACAAAAAAAAAATTGAGTTTTTCCCAAGAGAATATGTCATGGTAGAACAAGGAAAGAAGTGACCACCTAGGATGGGATCACCTCCACCAAAACTAGACACAGTATTAGCTCAGGTGTTATCACCTCCACCAAAACTAATAAAGAAGAAGGGATATTAAAACTCTAGCCTCGCTAAAACAAAATATAGATACTTCAATCCAATTTGATGATGATGAAATGATTATAATTCTCTCTTATTTATATATTTCCTTGTGGGGTTATTATCCTTAAATTAATGTGAGAAGTTACAAATGTAACCCCCAAATTGGGATTTTTTGCGCAACTACCCAAAATTTTTACCTATTGTTGCCCCAAAACATTGGGTAATGGGTTTTTCTCTTTATAAATGAATAAAACTTATGGGGTAGGATAGGATATTTCATCCTCCCCTAGTTTTTCAATCCATAAGTGAAATTATAGTCCCCCCTTCCTAAAATTTCTTGTCCTCAAGCAATTTCACATCCTGGTGTTGCAATAGGTTTTCCCGTACTTTCATGAATGAAGGTTGTTAACTTGCCTTGCATCCCACCTTTTAGTCATTTTCAATTTCTAGACCAACATATTTCTTCTCTACCCTAACTTAGGATATTTTTGGCAGGTAAGAGTTATGTTCTTCAGCTCAACCTTTGGTGGATTTGGTTCATGATGGAATGAGGGAATTGGGGATTCTTTGAATGTAAAAAATTTCCTAAGCATATTTATCTCAACTTATTTCAACTCATTTTTTTTGACTTACAACTCGTTTTTCTTTACTTCCTTTGCATTCAATTTTTCCTCTAATCTGGGATCTAGAACTAAAAAAGTAGCACCAAAATCAAGGTCGCAAGCTCAGAACTACTGCGAAAAGTCCCCATTCGCATGCATGACATGTTTTGCATGTGACTGGAGGGTTCCAGTCGCACTCTTGCCCATTTCACACATGTGACCAGGGAATTGATTCATGAAAATTTCAGTTTGATTGAAGCGTTGGCCTACTGAAAGGTTGGAATGAATCCTGAGTGTCCTGAAGCATGTGAAGAAGGTCTGTAATGTTGTGTGTGTTTTTTTTGGTGTCGGTTCCCCTTCCTTAAGGTGACCTGGGAGGTTAAATGAGATCACAGTAACTCTTCGTTACATGTTTACCCTGCTTGGTCGGTTACTTAGGTAGATGTGGGAGGAGGGTGTTATAGAGTTGTATCAGAGCATGGTTCACCCCTTAGACTAGATGGGCAGTGTGTTGGTCATGCATTCATGTCAGTTGCGTATGTGTTTCTTATGCTTTTGGTTTATGTACTTGTTGCATCTGCATGGTGTTGGTCATGGTGGCAGTCATGTTGCCATGTGAGATTTGATTGTGTTGTTGTGAAATGTGTTGACATGAGTGTATTACTGGTTATGTATTATTTGAACATGTCAAGTGCTCATGTATTGTCAGCATACATTGGTATGGTGTTTTTAGTCATGCATGAGGTCATGGTATGTGAGGTTGATATGGTCATGCATTGATGACTAGACTCTAGCTAGGATGACGTTTTGTGTTAATATACCTATGTGTTATATGTCTATATGTCGTTATGGTTATTTCTATACATCTATTACATTGATTAGTTGATCTTGCAGATGATACATCCTACCTAACTTATGCTAAGGTACGTTGGTTTATTTTGATTTGGTTTAGCTGACATGAGATGCCTTGTAGGAAGAAATCAAAGATGACTATCAATATGGTAGACTACAAAAATTCCACCTATGAATTAGATGAGCGGCATGGCTTTGGGAACTCTTCTGACTTAGAAGACACATTAAGAATTTTTAAGGAAGAAATAAGGAGTTTTACTTGTAAAGAAGATAATGAAAGAATCATACAGGCACAGGAAAAACAAGCAGAAGTTAATGTATTAATCCTTTAGATTTTGTCAGAATTGCAACGAAAGGGGCCACTTTGGATCAAATATGGACAAGAGGATGGGACTAACGGGGCACATGGAAGTAGTTCTCATGGTGGTCACAGGCCGGATAGAGATGACACAATCAAATATGGCAGGTTCTTGGACACTTTGGATAGGAAAGGTGACAGACACAGGTACTATTCTAGTTCTGGTTCTGGCATGCACTATGATAATCATCGTATCATCCTTATAGGAGAAGTGACAGGGGATATTTTCTTGATGAAATTAAGAAATAAAAATCACTTAAATTTAATGGAGAGATGAATAAATTATAGGATGTAGAAGCATGGTTTCTTAGCATTAGGAAGTTCTTCAAGTTTCATGATTACTCGGAAAACATGAAAGCCAGAATAGCTACATTCAGCCTCAAAGGTAAAGCAGATATTTGGTGGGAATATATGAAGAATGTCATGGATATAAATGAGGAGGAACTAACTTAGAGTGAGTTCGAGAGGCTATTCTGGAAGAATTTTCTATCAGAGAGATATTGTGATGATAGGGCAAAGGAATTTTATGAGCTAAAGATGGGATCTATTACTGATGAGAAGTATACTAGCATATTTCTGGAGTTTTTGAGATATGTGTCTTACCTCAAGGAAGAGAAGGCCAATATTCAGTGATTCATTAGTGGGTTTCCGATAGAATTCAAATATAGGATTGAGTTTGATGAGCTTAGATCATTGAAGGAGGCCATTCGTAAGCTCAAACATTGTTACAAATAATCAAAGCGCAGATTTGAGACTAAGCTGGATTGGAGGGGTAATGACAAGAATAAAGGAAAATGGGACAAGAACCGAGCAAGTCCTTGGAATATAGGTAAAAAAGATAATGTTGCACCACCTAAGAAGTTCAATACATATGGCAGAAGACAAGGACCTCAATATGAGGAGCATAATAAGGATGAAGACTAGAAGCCTATACAATGTTGGAATTGTGGCAAAGATCATCGCAGGAGAGACTTTCCATAGCATCAGGGTAGTAGACCGCAAATCTACAGTGTGCATGAGGCACAGACAGTGGTATATGTTGGACAGAGTAATCCTAACATCTATGTAGTGCTAGATAACATGTAGGAAGATCACCATACATCTATCATTGATATGGATGGTAAGCTTTTTGATCAAGTTGTTTCTATTTTGATTTAATTTGGATCTAATTATAGTTATGTTAATCCTGACCTAGTGGATAAGTGTAGTTTGAATAAAGAAGTGCGTGCAAAGTCTTGGTCAGTGCAGCTGGCTACAGGTACAAAGAAGAGAGTTCATCATGCGGTAAGAGCTTATGCATTTGACTTAAATGGTATGCCTACATCAGTACATTTGAATGTATTTCTGTTGGGATCATATTGTATGATTTTGGGCATGTATTGGATATATATTCATAGGACCAAGGTGGATTGTTATGACCAGGCTATTGAGTGCTTGGATGACAATAGGGAACAAATATTCTTACAAGGTAAGTATAAATCAACAACGGTGAGAATGGTTACAGTTATGGAAGCCAAGCATAGTCACAGGAAGGGGTGTTTGTTTTTTGTAGTGCATATTTCTAGTGAAAAAGGTAAGGAAGTCACAGATGCATATGTTTTGAGCAGGTACCCAGTTCTATAGCAGTTTCGGGATGTATTTCCCGCAGATATTTCAAATTTTCCACCTCACGGGGAGGTAAACTTTTCTATTGAGTTGGTACCAGGGGTAGCGCCAATGTCTAAAGAACCTTACAAGATGAGCACACCAGAGTTGGTAGAGTTGAAGCTACAGTTGAAGGAAATTCTATATAAGGGATACATTAGTCCAAGTGTATCACCATGGGGTGCACCGGTATTGTTTTTAAAGAATAAATATGGTACTCTTAGTTTGTGGATTGATTACAGGAAACTGAACAAAGTGACCACCAAGAATAGGTATTCGTTGATGAGGATTGATGATTTGTTTGATTAGTTGAAGGGAGTAGCAGCATTATCAAAGATTGATCTGAGATCGGGATATCATCGAGTAGGCATTAAAGAAGATGACATTCACAAGACATATTTCCAGACTAGGTACGGATATTATGAGTTTGTTGTAGTTCCATTTGGTTTGACTAATGCTCTAGCTATGCTTGATGAATTGTGTGTTGCACCCTTTTTTGGATAAGTTTGTTATTATGTTCATTGATCATATATTGGTATATTATAAAAATGAAGAAGAGCACGTCGGACATTTAGTAGTAGTATTGATATTGTTGAGAGAGAATCAGTTGTATGCTAAGCTTAGCAAGTGAAGTTTCTTTCAGAAAAAGGTACATTACTTGGGACATGTTGTTTCCAAGGAAGGCCTAACAGTGGATCTCGAAAAGATAAGGGCTATCATGGAATGGGAAACTCCTAGGAATGTGGATGAGGTAAGATCATTCATGGGGTTAGCAGGTTATTACATGAGGTTCATTAGGAACTTCTCATAGATTTCTTACCCTATCACATCATTTCAAAGGAAAGGTAATAATTTTGAATGGACAGAGGAATGTGCAACCAGTTTTGAGAAGTAAAAGCAGTTATTGACACATGCTCCAGTGTTAAATATGGAAAAAGAGTTTGTGGTATGTACAGATGCTTGCAATATAGGGCTTGGTGGAGTTTTCATGCAGGAAGGACAGGTAGTATGCTATGAATCACAGAAACTAAATGAGCTTGAGAAGAACTATCTAACACATGATCTTGAGTTGGCAGTGATCATTCATGCATTGAAGATGTGGAGGCACTATCTTCTGGGAAAACGATTTGTATTGATGAGTGATCACAATGGATTGTGGTATCTGTTTGACCAACTGAATTAGAATGCCATGAAAGCTAGATGGTTTTCCACAATCATTGAGTTTGACTTTGAGATCAGGTATATTAAAGGGAAATAGAAAAGGGTTGCATATGCTCTTAGCAGGCGGATACAAGTGAATCATATAGCAGTTATGAGTTCCTATGGGACAGATCTATAGGATAGGATCTTGCAGGCAGGTAAACAGGATGTCAGGAATATGGATCTTAGGCACAAATTGTAGCAGAATACATGTACAAGTATAATTATAGGTACAAGTAGTGGTACTTGTATAGGTACAGGTAGTGATATAGGTATAGGTATAGGTGCACATGATGTAGACTACCATCTCACATCAGATGGTTTGATCAGGTTTAGAGATAGGATATATATTCCAAATAGAAATGAACTCAAGAAGGTGATATTGAGGTAGTTTCATGTGAAACCATATTCAGGTCACCAGGGCTATCAGAAGACACTGAAAGTAGTGAATAAGTTTTACTATTGGTTGGTTTTGAAGAAATAAGTAGCAAATTTTGCCGCTAGGTGCTTGGATTGTCAACAGATAAAAGCAAAGTGTAAGCATCTAGGTGTATTACTACAACTGATTTCGATTCTAGAGTGGAAATGGGAGGCAATTTCCATGGAATTAATCACAGGTTTTCCGAGGGAATCTAAACGGCATGATTCCATCATGGTTGTTGTGGACAAGTTGACGATGGTAGCACACTTAATTCTAGTGAAATCTACATACCCAACGAATGATGTAACACAGGTCTTTATCAGGGATGTGGTCAGATTGCATGGTGTTCCATATAATATTATGTCATACAGGGATGCAAAGTTCACTTCCAATTTTTTGAAGGAATTTTTTGTAGGTTTGGGCACGGAGTTGGATTTCAGTACAACTTATCATCCACACATAGAATCACAGACAGAGAGGGTCAACAAGATCCTTGTGGACATGTTGAGGATGTATGTGATGCATCAGCAGAGAAAGTTGGAAGAGTATCTTCCACTGGTAAAGTTCGCTTAAAAAAATGGGTATCGGGAATCTTTTAGGATGAGTCCGTTTGAGGCATTGAATGGGCGGAGTTGCAATACTCCCATCAATTGGAGTGACCCAATTAATAGGATATTGATTAGACTAGACATGTTGAAAGATATTGAATAGGAAATGTAGGTAATCAAGAAGAATATAAAGGCACCACAAGATATGCATAAGAGCTATGCATATCGGAACAAGTTGTTTAAGGAGTTTGAGGTTTGGGAACATGTGTACTTTCACATCAAACCCAAGAAGAGCTCCTTGCTATTGTGGACGTTTCAAGATTCTTGAGAGGATTGGGCCAGTATTCTATCGACTTGCACTGACTTTGAAAGTGAAATTCCATGATGTTTTCTAGGTGTCATTTATTAAGAAGTATGTTAAAGACGTTGATAATGTGATTAACTGGTCGGTATTGCAGGTGGAGCCAGAAGGAGAATTATAGCCGGAACCTCAGTGCATTTTGCGGAGAAATGCGCTCATGCTCTGGAATTGAGAAATTGAGCAAGTTAAAGTGAAATGGAAGCACTTTGGGTCCAATTAAGCTACATGGGAGATGGCGGATCAAAAGCGAGTTATGTATCCTTCCTTATTCGTTGGTTGAGTGAATGTTTTCCGAGGTATTTTGGTATACGTTTTGGTATATTTTGAGATGATGTTTGGTAAATGTACATATGTATATGTATGCAAATACTGCCATGAGCTATGTTATAAATATCCAATAAGAAGTATGGGTGTCATTTCATTATGATGTTATGTTGTTATGTTGTCATGTTGGTTTGCATCTCAGCAGATTGATCATTGTAAATATTGAAATGAGATAAGTTAAAAAGCTCCATGGGTAATATGTTTTTCTTACAATGGTCTTGTTGGTTGTAGGTGTCGTTGAACATCGAGGATGGTGTTCCCCCAAGGGGAAGGGTTCTGTAACAGCCCTAGTGAAAATTCCATGTAATAAAAGATAATAAAGGAAAAATAATAACCAAGATCATGGGACAAGTATTCCAAGTTGATTGTTGGGCAAAAAAATATTAGTGTGAGTGTTCACATGGTTTATTATGGCAATGGAAAGGCAAAGTGGCGATTATTGGCATTTATTTATAAAAATAATGGAAATTTGGAGAAAAGGGAGGTGAAAGGTCACATGTTGCATGTGAAGAGGAAAATGAAGTAAAATAATGGAAAATTGAAGAAAATAGAGGCCTCATTAATAAAAAGTCTTATGAGGATCAGTTCTTGGCTTTTGTTAGTGTAGCTATTGATCAGTGTAGTTTTGGAGCTTTCATTTCTCTCTCTCTCTCTCTCTCTCTCTCGTACTCTTGGATACTTAGAGTTTTCTTGGAGCACTCTTGGAGAGTGTGGCATACTTGGATATTCGGAGCAAGAAGGCAAAGGAAGAGAAAGAAAACGCAAGAGAACATCGAGATCAACAGCTACAACGAGTTTTGATTGCAGGTACCAATTTTCATGTGTGTTTTCCTCACTCGTTTTTGCATGCATGGCATATGCATGTGGTTTCTTGGTCATGATCTGTCATTGGAATGGAGGATTGCCTCAATTGATAGTGGATTTTCCTAGCCTTGCCATTTATTGGATATCCATGGTGTTGTGGATTCATTTCATTGTTTATTTTTCTTGTTGGTTCTCATGTGCCTTTGGCTATGGGTTGAGCTATTAGTTCCTGGAAGCCTTGGTTGGATAAATGCTATGGAAGCCATGTAACATCTTGGGTTGAATTATTAGTCCTGGAAGCATTGGTTGGAAAATTATATAGAATCCCTTGGTGGTTTGAGTTACTATTCATAGAAGCCATGGTTGGAAAAACACTCTGGAAACCCAGCGACACCTGTGGGTTGAGTTACTATTTCTGGAAGCCCTAGTTTGAAAAAAATATTTGGAGACCTGGATAGCTTGGGTAGAGACCAATCTAGTTATGGTTGTGGTGTCCGATTGTGAGGTATAATCATTGGTTGAGGGTTGAGGTTGTTTTTCCTCTAGAATCCTTGGTTTAGTTTTGATTGATGATTTTTATGAGATCCCACATTCATGCTTGGAATATGTCATGGGGGTGACTGGATGAAGAGAGATTTGGCTCAACCATGTCTATGGTCGAGTGGTACATGGAAGTCCCAGACTTTGTTGCATTTTTCTTATGGCAAAAAGACCTCTTTTCCTCTTGTATTGATAGGTAAATATGCTTGTTATTATGTGGATTATATGGTTGTTATATGCTTGTCATTTATGTTGTTTATATGCTACTTATGAATATGTTTTATGATGAATATGAAGTATGGCTCTCATCATGTTTTGAGTTCTAAATGAATTGACAACGTATCTATGCCTAAATAGATGATAATAAAGTTAATGTGATGAAGCAACAATGCTTCTTAGCAATTCTCAGTTAAGTATGATACCCCTATGCTCAGATTTGTTATTTAAACCTGTAGATTACATATTTGTGACGTGTTTGACAAAATTCTTGTTATGTCTAGTAGGGGTCCAGTCAAGTCCTTGTTCCAGTATTTGATTTTACATCATTATTCTGCTTTTATCTTTCAGTTCTGAAAGTGACATGGTGTTATGGGTAGTGACCTAGGATCTTGGCCTGAGAAAGTAGCACAAAAATCGAGGTTTTAATCTTAGAACTAATGGGAAAAGTCTCCAGTTGCATGCATTCCATGTTGTGCATGTGACTGGAGGTTTTAGTCGCACTCTTGCCCATATCAAGCATACGACAAGGGGATTGATGCATGAAAAATTCAATTTGATTAAGGAGATGACCGATTGAAAGGTTGGGATGGCTCTTGGGTGTCCTGAAGCATGTGCAAAAGGTCTGTAATGTTGTGTATTTTTCTGTGGTTTTGGCTCCACTTCCTTAAGGTGACCTAGGAGGTTGAATCAAATCATATTAACTCTTCGTCACATGTTTAACACAGTTGGCCGGTTACTTGGGTATATGTGGGAGGATGATGTTACAGTGTTCTTATGTGTTTTTATGCTTAGGGAAGTCTGTGTTATTCTGTTTTTTATGCTTTGTGTCTATGGTAATTTATGGAGTTGAATTCTTGTGCTCTTCTTTGTTTTTATGCTTAGGGTTCAGTATGTTTTTATGCTTATGGGAGTTTGTGTTCTTCTATGTTTTTATGCTTAGTGTTTATGGTAATTTATGGAGTTGAATTCCAAATTGTCTCAATTGTAAAGTAAGGAGACCATGCTATAATAATTTGTGTATTTTGTGGCTTTGCAAGCTCTGGCAGAGAGGATGGATAAAAAACCCTCAACCAGTCTAACCGAGCTCGATTTAGAACTACTCTAACCATTCTAATTGGGGTTTTCGAATGTTGGCTTACCAGTCTAATTTCAGTTTTTGAATGTTGGCTTACCACTCTAATTGGGGTTTTCGAGTGGTGGCTTACTAGTATAATTGGGGTTTTCAAATGTTGGCTTACTATTCTAATTGGTATTTTCGAATTCATGCTCCGAACCACTCTAATTTGGGTTTTCTAATGTTGACTTACCAGTCTATTTGGGGTTTTCGAATTGCATCAATAAATAAATGGAATCAGAATAGCTCCCAACAAATGAGATATTCAGCTAAAGAATATGTAGAAATTTATAAATACTGTGATGTATTACCGAAATATTCTGATCTAACAATTATGCCACTGTTAAATACATAATCCTTCTACTTAATTCTTTGTGGAAATTTAATCACCAATTGCAAACACATGAAGAAAAATTAATCGCAAATAACAAAATGTTTTTACTGGGAAAGCTTAAAGCTAAAAACCCCAACTATCAAATATTATGTATATCATGGATCATGAAACAATGGCATACAAATCTCTTCTTAAAGAGCTCTCAGTACAATGTACAATATTCTCACACTGTCATACAAAAATTGGCTCACACATGCACCAATTTACTGCCTCCTGACAGCCTGCCTCCACTATGAAATCCCTGCTAATGAATATCCCTGAATGAATTCGATCTTGCCTTGCCTTTACTACGCAATCCTCATTGGCATCTCAAATGTGTGTGTAGTTGCATTGAATGCACCACTATAGTCACAACTGATAATCAACCAGACCGTTTCACCTATCTCTCCACTAGGTCTCCACTAGATCTGACATGCATGTAGTTAAAAATAGTATTTCTTCAGTTGCATGTGAGACCACTACTTGTGAATTAATTAAATAATTAATTCACTGATCTCTCGCTAGTGTATCTTTAGTTACAACTAGTTACAACTAGCACAACTGAGTTTAACTCACTTAACTGAGTTAAACTAAATAGCAACTCACATTACTACACATCCAACTCTGTTACAAATTTGTATCACTCAATTACAACGAAGTCCACTGTGCATGTCCCACCAACCAACCTTGGAGCTTGTAATTCCTTCAATCAACTAGTTTGCCGCATCAGTTAACTACAATCAAGTGCTTCAAGAGAATATATTATTATTTATTGTATGATTATTATCAAGGGATAATAATAATCAACATGCATTCTATTTTCAGACATGCGATCTATAAATAGACTTCGCCCATATATCTAAAAATAGAAACTCATCTATAAATAGAATTTTCTCAACCATCTATAAATAGACTCCTGCTATAAATATATTTTTCTCAACATTCTAAAAATAGACATACACCTAAAAATATCCTGCGAGCCCCACCTAGTGTAGGTGCTTATGTTTCACAAGGATCATCAACTTCTTGAATCTCAACACTCCCTCCCAACAAAGAAGGGATTATCCTTCACCCTGATCCTGTCTCTATGATATTCGAATTTTCTCTTGGTGAGTGCCTTCTTCAGAATATCTGCATCTTGATCTTCCCTAGGAATGTACTGAAGCAACATGATCTTCCGCTACACGCAATCTCTGATATGATGATATCGGATATTATATGCTTAGATTTATCATGAAAAATAGGATTAATTGAGATTTTAATGCAACTCTGATTATCACAATGAATCACTATAGGATCTAAATGAGAACCGAACAAACCGACCAGGATCTTCCTCATCTAGATAGCCTCACATGTAGCTTGACTTGCTTCCATGTATTCCACTTCCACTGAACTAAGTACCATAGATATTTGTTTCCTGGTGTACCAAGAAACAATTGTAGATCCGATACTGAAAACCCCTCTTGATGTGCTCTTTCTGTGCGTTGGGTTGCCTTCCCAATCTGCATCCGTGAAGCCATGCAACTTCACCTCATGTGCCTATCTGTAACATAAGCCATACTTAGATGTGCCCCTGAGATATCTAAGGACATGCTTGCCTGCCTTCCAAAAGAGCTTGGTAGGCTTAACCATTGTTTGATTAAGTTGGTTCACTGCATAGCATATGTATGGTCTTGTATTAACTAAATACATGAGCGAACCCACCAACTGTCGATAAACAGTAGCATCCACTACCTCTGCCAATGTAGCATCCTCTTTCCTCCAATTTCCTGTAAGAGGAGTATCCATGGGTTTGTAGCCCTCCATGTGAAACTTATCGAGTATCTCCCTTGCATACTTACCTTCAGACGCAAACAATTCACCTTCTTGCTGCCATATTTCCAATCCAAGGAAATAGTGAAGGAGGCCCATATCCTTCATCTCAAACTCCTTTGTAAGGGCCTCCTTGCATGAGTGTATCAGTTGCTTATCACCAATCAATATTAAATCATCAACATAAAGAAAAATGATTAAAAGCCTACCCTCCACCACAATCTAGTATAGGTTTGCATCCGCCTCACTCTTGGTGAAGCCAAGTCTAGTGAAATAGTTGTCGATATGAGTGTACCAAGCATGGGGTGCTTGCTTCATCCCATACGACACTCTTTTAAGTCTGCACACATGCAACTCACTGCTAAAGATCTCAAATCCTTCAGGCTGCTCAATGTACACTTCTTCCTCAATGATCCCATTAAGGAACACAACCTTCACATCCATATGATGAATGTGCCAACCCATCTGTGCTGAGAGAGAAAGGATGGTCCTTATGGAAGAATATTGTGCGACAGGTGCAAAGGTTTCTTCATAACCAATCCCCTCGAACTGTGAGAAGCCCCAGGCAACAAATCTTGCTTTATACTTCTCAACACTCCCATCAGCAGCTTGATTTACCTTGTAGATCCATCTTGAACCTACCACTGATTTATCAACCAGCCTTGGAAAAATTTCCCAAGCACTATTTCTGACAATGGAGTCATACTCCTCCACCATTGCATCTACCCATGTGGGCTCCTACACTGATTCCTGAAAGAAATATGGCTCTGTCACAATACATGTGCTCACAAGAGCCATGTATCCAGTGAATCGGTCAGGAGACTGTCTATATCTGCGCTGTGAAGTAGGGAATCCTACATTCTGTGCCTCATCAAGCTTAAACCTCTCAGCTTCTATGGTACACCTTCTGCCAGTTTTGATGTTTGGCTGTGTGTGAGTGGACTCCTCCACTCATGAAACTCCTCCTGTGGCCGATCCACATCTAAAAACTCATCTTTGGGAACAAGCAGTTCCTCCTCTGCATGCAAGTCTAGCTCCCTCTCAAGGGACAACTTCATGGATTTCTCCTCATTGAATTTTATATCTCATCGCACCACAATCATTCGACTGTTTGGAAAATACACACGATAATTATGGGGTGTTTCTGTGTACCCCACAAATATCCCAACTTCAGTAGTCAGCTCCGGCTTCTTCCTAGCATTCTTGGTCACATGCACATAAACATATGAGCCAAAAATCTTAAAGTGAGAAACATCTGATTTCTTACCAGTAAAAGCTTCTTCAGGTGTACTCATGCCAAATAATCTATGAGGACAGTGGTGTTGAAAATAAACCGCAGTGTTGCACGGTTCTGCCCACAAGTGCAATGGTATGCCCTGATCATGTAGCATATCTCGTGCAGCACGCACGATCATTCTATTCTTCCTCTCTATGACCCCATTCTGCTGTGGGTTATGAGGCAATATGAGTTCTCTTCGAATTCCTTCTTTGCTACAGAAGTATTTGAATTCATTCGAGATATATTCACCACCATTATCACTCCGCAGAGCCTTCACTTGCTTCCATGACTCTTTCTCCACCAATGATTTAAACTCACAGAACTTTGAGAATGTTTTATCTTTCTTCTACATGAAGAATATCTAGCATCTACGAGACTAGTCACAACAAAAATAACATAACACCTGTGTTTTGTTGTTGAAGCAACCGAGAATGGACCACACACGTTTGTGTGAACTCTCTCCAAGATCACCAAAGCACGGTTCTCCTTTTCATGAAAGGTGACCATCTTCACAAAGTTAGCCATAGTACATCCCTTGCACTGATATATTTGTGCAAGTGTACCCTTGGGAAGTCCAGTGGAAATATGCTGCAAAAACTTCAGGGTGCCATGGTGAAGATGGCCCAATCGCCTGTGCCATAATTCTCCCTCATCTCGGATTACCACTTCTTCTTCTTTTCCCACCATTGCAGCGCAACCATCTACCTTCAGCTTGTAGAGATTCTTAAATCGAATCCCTATCTTCCTGATTTCACCCGTTGTTTTATGTCGCAGGAAATATTTTCAATCGCTGAAAACAACGTCATAACCTCTGTCCTCCAACATCACGACTGAGACCAAGTTCTTCTTTAGACCTGGAACATGCATAACATCTTTCAACAGAAACGGCTTACCTGACTCCATCTCAAATGTAATGTTACCAATTTTGGTAGCATTGTATTGTCCAACTTCGCCCATCTCTATATGCATATGGAGATCTTTCTCCACCAAGTCACTGAAAAGCTCCTTATCTCCCGTCATGTGGAAGGAAGCACCACTATCAAGTTACCACACCGATCCCATTGCGCTTGAAACCAAGCATGCAATCAAAGAGAAATCAAGTTAAAATTGTGAGACAAGGGCCTCACCAGCTGCAGCTCCAGCAACCTTCTTGTTCTTCTTTTTATATGGGAAGTTAGTAGCGAGATGCCCAAGTTCCTGATAGTGAAAACATTTCACCTTGGACAAATCCATAATCTTGCCTTTAGCCTCAGATTTTGAATTGGATTTCTTCCCCTTCCCTTTCCTTTCTTTGGAAGCCAAAGAAAAATCCTCTTCATCATCATGATTTGATGAAGAGTCATCCCTGGTGTTTTGCTTCAACTCCTCCTGCACTGGATCCGACCACAGTCGTTCCCATTCCAACAGTTTTTCCTATCCGTTGACAGAGTCTTGATAACTGTGCCAACTCTTAGGAAGTCGCAAGAGAGCCAAATTCACCAAATCATCATCAACAACCGTGATTCCCACACTCCCTAGTTCATCCTGACATGAGATACTTTGGAATATTGTCGCCCTTCTCCATCTTGATTTTTCTGAGTTTATCCTTCAACGCCAATTTCCTATGGTCGCTTCTGCTTTGGAAAATATCTATCAAAGCCTTCCACATTTCAAATGGAGTGGCTTTCCCATGAAGGCTTGAGACAATATGGTCTCTCACACCTTCCAACATAATCCTTCTTGTCTTCGCTACTTTCTTTTTCCATCCGTCAAGTAATGCAGCATCCATCAAAGTGGGCTTAGGAACATCACTGTCGATGAATTCCTTCAACCCATTATCTTCAAGCACTGCCTCCATCCTATCCTTCCATGCAATGTAGTTTGAGCTTCCCTCGAGTGCATACTCTAACCGCAAACCATTGAAAACCATTTCGATGTTTACTCAACTGTCGCACCAAGAAATTCTTGCAGCAAATTCGAATTGTTTCCATCAACAAAACTTAGCTACTGCTTCAATTTTGCAATATTATTTTCTCCGATACCATGTAGAAATTTATAAATATTGTGATGTATTACTGGAATCTCCTGATCTAACAATTATGCCACTGTTAAATACATAATCCTTCTACTTAATTCTTTGCGGAAATTTAATCGCCAATTGAAAACACATGAAGAAAAATCAATCACACATAACAAGATGTTTTTACCGGGAAAGCTTAAAGCAAAAAACCCCAACTATTATATATTATTTATATCATGGATCATGAAACAATCTCATACAAATATTTTCTCAAAGAGCTCTCAGTACAATGTACAATCGTCTCACACTGTCATACAAAAATTGGCTCACACATGCACTGATTGTGTTGCCTTGACTGCGCAATCCTCATTGGCATCTCCAATGTGTGTGTAGTTGCATTGAATGCACCACTATAGTCACAACTGATAGTCAGAAGACCCTTTCACCTATCTCTCCATTGGGTCTCCACTGGATCTGACATGCATGTAGTTAACAATAGTATTTCTTCAGTTGCATGTGAGACCACTGTGAATTAATTAAATAATTAATTCACTGATCTCTCACGAGGGTATCTTTAGTTACAATTAGTTACAACTAGAACAACTGAGTTTAACTCACTTAACTGAGTTAAACTAAATGACAACTCACATAACTGCACATCCAACTCTGTTACAACTTTGTATCACCCAGTTACAATGAAGTCCACTATGCATGTCCCACCAACCAACCTTGGAACTTGTAATTCCTTCAATCAACTAGTTTTCCACATCAGTTAATTGAAATCAAGTGCCTCAAGAGAATATATTATTATTTATTGTATGATTATTATTAAGGGCTAATAATAATCAACATGCATTCTATTTTTAGACATGTGATCTATAAATAGACTTCGCCCATATATCTAAAAATAGAAACTCATCTAAAAATAGAATTTTCTCAACCATCTATAAATAGACTCCCACTATAAATAGATTTTGCTCAACATTCTAAAAATAGATATACACCTAAAAATAGCCTGCGGGCCCCACCTAATGTAGGTGCTTATTTTTCACTAGGATCATCATCTTGTTGAATCTCAATAGAATAAACTCTCCAAATACCTGCTTATCACCCCCTTTAACACTCATGATACAGGAAGGTAAACCTTTTTCCTCATCACAGTGTTCTTCAAACGCCATGCGAAGTCTTAATTTTATACTGAAGTTCCCCTTCTCACAATAATAGTTCTTGAACAAACCCATTGTTCCAAAACTCACAGAATTGTTATTCTTATTAATTCCACTGTTGTAATTCGTCTCTACAAAATGGTTCTTTGTTTCTCCTTCTTGGATTCTCTATGATTTGGATTGATTCTCCATTACATTAGCCATTTCCTTCTTCTTCTGGTTCTCAATAACAAGGAAATCAATTCCTTAGATAGACAAATATATCCAAATATTCTAAAGGTTTTTGGTGGAATCTATGCCTCACAATTAAAGAAAATATTTTTTATTATCTTTCATTGGCACTTACGTGAGATCTCTGGCTAAATTCCAACAAAAGTCTTCAAGAATATTACAAATACTGAATATTACAAAGACATGATATTCAGTATTAAGTTTACTATTAAGTATTGACATGAATTTTTCTTGTGTGATATTATTTCTTGTCATCCACTACATTTTGATCGCATTTTCTTCTTTGAGCATAACAACATAGTTGTGAATTTGTTTGATACAATGGAGTCATGACATATCAATTTTTTTAATTGATTGTGTGTATGCTTTCTTTTCACCCAATATATTCGTCCATTTTATATGGAGAGCGAAGTGGAAAATTTTATGATATATACTCAATAGAGAAAGTACCTCATTCACTATATGCATAACAACTATATATATTCAAGTGTTCCCATAAAATGAAAATTTCAAATAATAACTCCTTTCTAAGGACACAAATGATGTTACATACTACATAATTGGATCATGTTATGGATTTAAATTATGTATTATTTCTATTTCATGACATATCAACTTTTTTAATCGATTGTGTGGTATGATTATTGTCATCCATTTTTTTATCGCATTTTATTCTCTTTTCATAACAAGACAATTGTTGATTTGTTTGATTAATTTGTTTTGAAATTGTTTGATTCAATGGAGTCATGACAAATCAACAAAATTGAATTTAATTATGTGGTATTTTTTATTGACATCCACTATATTTTCCTCCAAGTTTCTTCTCTGGTCATAACAAGACAGTTGTGAATTTGTTTGATTAAAACTTTTTGAATATTTTTATTCAATGGAGTCACGATTTTACTAAGTAACCCAATTGCAATGGAAGTAGATCTATCCCTTGTAAGCATTGTCAAATGGAATTGTATCCATTTTCAATTTGTAAGCATTTTCAAATGGAATTGACTGCATTTTCAATTTTTAATAGTGAGGGAGAAATTAGGAGGCTGAAAATGACTAGAAAAATAAATGGAGTCATGGTGTTTGCATCAAACAAATTTGTTTACTGTAATTGTTCATTGTTTTATGGAGTTTTCAAATTATAATAAGTAAGTTGATCAAGATTAAATTATTCCCTTGTTTGCCATTTATTTAAAAAATTAGAGAGAAAATGTGATTTTCTTGATCATTTGGTATGTAAAGGCAAAACAAAAATTCCATTTATTTTGTTAGCTAGGATTTCTCCATTCAAATATATTGTGAGTGTTGCTTCTAAAATGGATTTTGATTACAATGTTGCAAATAGTATGAAATAAAATGACCTAGATAATAAGCCAAAATCCTCATGTGAGAAGAAAAAGAGGCAATCCATCCAAAATCCACATCATAATGTGGTTACAACAAAAAACATATCACACCCCTATTCTTGATGGCATCCAGAATCTTCAGTGCATAGAATTGTTGAGTTTCGTGCTTGATCCAATTAGGTTGGCCCACCTAATAGTGGTTGATTAGGATGTTTTGCATTGCTTCCATATGATTGAGTCCAATTTTCCCCATTTATCCATGGATTAATTGAGTACCCATAACTCACACTTACGCTACTAACCCTTGCATTAAGTGGAGGTCTATGATAAGCATACATAAGATTAGGAATATAGAAAGTGGATAAACCCCCATTCTGATAGTGGGGCACTTAAATGTTATGAGGTCTTGGAATAATGGTGTATTATCTATAGTTTGGTCCAATGTGGTTGAAATCATCCCGGTTTCATTAATTTATCTTGCATCATTGTCAAATGTCATCCCTTATTCTCTTTGAAGCATTTGTTAAGCCTTTCTTGCTTCCTTTTCCTGCCTTGCCATTTTTTTATGGTCCTTCTCTTGCTTTACTTTCTCTCTTTCAAGTATTTCCTCTGCTCAAATTTATGCTACAACAATCCTTGTTGCCTTCTTTTCCTTGGCTAAATCCTTCTTTTTTATGTTTTAATTCTTGAATGTGAAGGTTTTTTCAGACTCAACTGATAGGGTTATATAGTATTCTGAGGTGAGTAGCTGTGAACTACAGCCCAAACAAAGACTACCTGGTGTTCCATGCATTTTTTTCATTGACACTATTTCTACTGGTAGCTTTAGGAATCAACCAAGTAGCTTCTCATTCCTTGCCACCTGCATGTCATTGGTTTACACTTGCCTTTCAATATCCGAGACAACTAATTGAACTATATTGATCTCTTCATATGATTCCTCACTATGTGCACTATCTTCTTCCATTGATCTATTATCCACAAAAAATGAATAATTTCATTGTTCAATTATGTTGGTTGTGAAGGCATCTTCATGCTTTTTTCATTGGTTCTTGAGACACCATGTTTGTTTATATTCATCATGGATTCTACCACCCATGATGGTGGGGTTACTTGGCTTGGGAATTTCAATTGGTCATTGTTTCTTCCTAGTGCAATATCGTCAATGTCTTTTTCAACCACATGATCATTTTTAGTTTCATGAGAAACAAATTCATTAATAATATCAACAGTTGAAGTTCCATGTGCCTTAGTTGGTAGAACAACCTCCCAGTTACTATTAACTGGTGCATGATGGTATTTTGTTTTACTTACACGTTCATCATCATCACCATATAAGTGTTCTTGAGAGAGGGAAATTATATTATTAGTTGCAACTGCATCTTCATGTTCATCCACTTCTTCTTTATTTTCAACATCTTCTTGGACATGCCCTTCTTCTTGACCATTTACATGAAATGCCTGGCTACAACCAGTATCATGCATAAGAGAATTATAGTTCAGTGGCCATATTCCAGTCCTCCTAAATCCAACCTTGATATTTGATAGTGTGAGAGCCCTTTTAAAGTCTTTACTTCCAAGCTCTGCTAGCTCAAACCTTTTCACCTCAACTCCTGGATTCTTTGGCATCCGTGCAGCTCGCTCTGACCTAAAATAGTTCTTAAAAGGGCCAAACACACTAACATAAGGGGTTGCAATTTTTGAGTAGTATGAGCAAGAAATGTTAACAGGTCGATGCGAAAATTTTTTGCCTCCTTAATTTTTTGCATAACAATGTGGCTTCCATGATCATATAAAATCATTATGTGTGTGTTCTCAGGTGAAAAACCACCTCGTATAGATGCAAAAAAGTGATAGAGCCAATTTAAAAAAAAATTCCCTAGTCATCCATGCAAGCACTTGGTTCAGAGTTATGTATATAGTTTTTCAGTTTATTTTTACCTTTAAATAGATAAAATAATGGGATTGAAGCGCTAATTACATTGACACAACATAGAATATTTATCCACTCCCTGCTCTTAGGCAAAAACTTTGACACATTTCGACTCCCTCTCTTGGAAATTACCTTCATGCCACAATTCCTTCCTGCCTGCAAATCAGTTTCGTCACAGTTCCATATATGGTCTGCAACATAATAATACTTATTTTATGCACTATAACTAGTGTCATAGAACTTAGGCACAATTTCATGGCATAGATTTAAATTGTATCTTTGTAAAGGCCCTCATGTGTATGCAATACAAGTTTTGGATGCCTTTTTTAAAACCCAAACCACCATGATTTTCGAGGAAACCCATATTTAAATGGATTTTTCCTCCCCTGACAAATCTGAGCAATTGTGGATCTGAGTTGTATCAACTCTATCCCATGTCCCAATTGGGCCAACTCCTTACACCACCCAACCACCACGGCCTCCTCCTCTTCAATGATAACTATAAGAGGAACTCTACATTTTGTATGAGTGGTCCCATTTATCCAATAATGTATTGATGAGGGAGGAATACCATGTTTTTATATAAATTCCTAAACTAAATATCCATCAAAATCTATGTCTTCAATTGCAGCTAACATGTCTTCTTTTTTCTAACCTCTTATAGCGTTTGTATTCTTAATTGAACTTGCCCCTTGGACTATGGTTGATGGTGGCTTTGTGGTTTATGGTGTGACAACATCAACTTCTGTTGCATGTTCATCCTCAACAACATTGTTGGGAGCATTGTTGACATTCACATTACCTGTCCTATCCTCATCTGATGAATGGCATCGCAGCTAGGCACCCTTGGTCACTTTCCTGCCATTTATCCTTGTATGATAAACATAACTAACTATTTCCATAGATGCAACTACTTGTAGATTTATTGCATGCATTTAGTAAACAATAATTGAAACTATGATTTCCTATAGGCTATTAGTATTTTCTCTTTCCTATGGAAAATTAATAACATGTTATTTTATTCATAATTTCTAGAAAATTTAAATAAATGTTTTGCAATAACTGGATTATAATAGAGACAATTCACAATAAAAAATAGTAGCAACTTAACAAATTTTCATACGTGTTCCTTTTTTACAGTATCCTTGAAAAATAAAATCTATAGGAGTATTTTGTTGTATGTATTCAACTATATTAGTAATTCTTTTTTTGATAACTTGTTTTTCCACTTAAAATACCATGCCTATATTTTCACTTGGAAAATTACTACCAGTGTGTTGAAATTGACCTAGAACTGGTTGTATATTTTCAATTATATCAATACATGTTTTGGATAAAATGTTTTGTGTTATAATAAAATGATGTAGATGTTGGAGGAATTTCAAATAAACAAGTGACATCTGGTTCATTTTCACGTTAATATGCTAATCTAGTCTAGTTCTTTTTTATAAATTGTTTTATGACTTAAATTGTCTAGCCACATGTCCATGAACATAGACTATACCAACATAAAACTCAATCAAGAAACTTCTTTTTAATGGTTAGTGATTCTCATATTGTGGGAAAGGTTCTTAGTTTGCCAATATTTTTATTCTTATAGATAACAATCTCTTGTCATGAAGGAAGTTGTAGGCTTGTCTTGCTAAAGGAATTTAGCAACTCAATAGAAGCTCTAGGCTTGCCTTAGTAATGCTTTGTGATTCTCCTATTTTGGGAATGGTTATGAGTTTTCCAACATTTTTATTCCTATAGATATCATTATAGATAACATTCTCCATGCATGACTGAACCTCTAGGCTTTCCTGAGTAAAGGTTTTATTGAGCTGCTAATTTCTTTTAAAAATGTTGAGCCTCATGTCCATGAGCATTAACTTTACAAACAGAAAATGAAATCAATTATTTTCTAATGGTTAGTGATTCTCCTATTGTGGGAATGGTTGTGTTTTGTGCTATATAAAATATTCATGTTTAAAAACAACATAAATATATGTTGGTTTGGGCATTAAACTGATGCGATTCTTAAAACTGAAACCTTATTGGGCCTACAATTTCTTACATGCCTCTTAGCCTAGAATCATCAACTCAAAACCTAGATAGTGGTAGAATTGGAAAATTCATATAGAGGTGGAAGATGAGGTATTCCAAGGTTAGCAACTCTCTCATAGAAATTTTTTTATGTTTTTAGATGGGGTCTCAAAAGGAAAAACAGATTGATGGTAGGTGTAGGAGGATCATTTTCAAATAGTTTTTTTTGAATGGGGACTAGATAAGGCAACCAATAATCATGCAGAGGCATTTGTTTTATATTGGATATTTAGCAATAATAATTAGACTCATGCAATAATCTTCTTTTTCTAATGGAAATCTAGAAAGGCTCACTTGGTTAATCTATGAAGCAACCAACCACTTGAATCCATACACTTCTCCAAGTCTTAGAGAAATGAATCAATTAAGCTAAGTGTTTTGGAAAATAAAGGCTCATGCCTGGGTTGTGTAATATTGAGGATAAAAGGGGGGTATCCTTCTCCCTAGTTGCTTAATAAAAAATTTTAATTCCTAATCCAACGTTACATATTTCATGATATGACCAAGCCAAGTGGCCCATTGAATTTAATATGTAAGGCTATAATTCAAAAGGCATTAAAAAATATATACCATTGCAAAATTCATCCTATACCATTACACATTTCAATATGTATGCAAAGCAGATCTATCAATTAAGTTTTATTATAACCCCAAGCTATAAACACCCTCAATTCATTTCTAGTGTTATATCCTTGGAGGCAGTGATCCTAGCAACATCTCTCCCCAATATGTGTTCAATGAATTCTTCAAGTGTTTCATAGCTTTGCTAGCTGAAAAGGTGAGTATCTCTATCAATTTTGCAATTGTTCCTCTATGTTCTTTGGTTTCAAATTTGCAGTGTAAGTGTGGTTCACTTAGGATAATATGGAGGATGAATTGAATTAGGGGATTCATGGTAGTTTTATTTATAGATTGGAATGACTTAAATTAGGACAAGATTTTTTTTGCAAATAACATGACCTATATTTTCACTGCAACGGGAGAAAATCATGCTCAGGAGGAAAATCATAAGAGTCGGCTTGAAAGTATAATGGAAACTTTGATGCAGCAGAAGAGACATATTGAACACTCAAGAGGGTAAATTTTGTGTTCTGCATCAATAGGTTTCAAATATATCTAGGAGACCTCAGTAAACCACCTCCAAAATCATAATGTCTATTAGTTCAGGTGTTGAAGAAAACAATGCATACGAATGCCCTTTATTAATTTCAGGTATTCTCATGCTTTGGAGAGTTAGTCTTTTTTAACTTCAGGTCTTCTCATGTTTTTTAAAGCTAGTCTTTTTTTAGGTATCCTTTCAAGCTATATACAAGCATAACATTTTGGACACACCCTGCAAAGGATAATATCATATTTTGTATGGTCAATCATTGTACCTGCTAATTCTAATGACATTATTAGGGCCATTTGTAGTTTAGAGCCCCCTCATTTAGTTGAACCTCTCCATGGCCACAATGTATTTGTGTTGCCTTTATTTTTTACAATGCTAATGTGCTTAGAATACTCATAGAGTGTGAACATTAGTTCCAACCTCAATAATCAAATCTATAAGCTTCTTAAAGAATTCAGGGCCAATATTTTCATTAGAGTTCCATACCCTCCTTGTATGAAAAGGAAACCTAAATTTCATACTCTTGACTTTCATCTATATTCAATCAAAATGATCTAATATCATTAAGAATAAAAATAACTAGTTTGTGTGGCTATTTGTAGAAAATTCAATTCCAAATAGTATAATTTTAGGTGCCATCATCGACATAGTTGTTGCAGTGGTTGTGTTGGTTCTTGGTATTATTAAGACATCCTTTTATTCTTTGAAGCAAAAGAAAAAAAGTTGATCAAAATGTTGAAATGCATAGACCATTCGTTACACTATAATCTCTAGTTTACATAATCAAAATATTGGAAAATTCATTTTAGTTCCATCATTCAAATAAATTATGATAAAATCAACAAAAAATTTGCAAAAAATGTAAATAAATAACCTAAATATACTATGAAATGTTTTCTGATGGTATGTCTCTAGTGTTGGTGAATAGTTTGAAAGTTACAAATGCAACTTCTTTTATAGTTTTTTGCACTTGAATTTGATTGGTAGCAAGAATTGACATGGATTACAATCAATTAATTTTGAATGTGTGATCTGGATTAATTTGGATGTGATCCAATGGTTAGGAATTTGTTATGGTTGGTTCATGTGCTTTGATATGATCTGTTTTAATGGGAAATTTAATGGGTTGGGTGTCATTTATTGAACACAATGGGATGAATTGTTGAATAACACAATAGTTATGGATGACATAAATCATCTATTTATATGCGCGGGTATGATTATGCATTTGGGATACATAGTGGGGTTAAAGTGATGGATACTTTGTACTTATGGATTAGACCATTTTGGAAGAATTTATAGTTGTATTCGTCTTATAGTTTGGACAATATGTTTTGTGATATTGGTATTAATAATACTATTTATGGATAGTTGTGGGCCCAGTTTGTATTTTGGGAAATTTTGAACATAAATTAAAAGATATTTGCACTTATTGTTATATTTTTTTGTTTAAAAAGTTGTTTCACATCTCTCAAAATTCATTACTACATTATACATGGAAATTTTGTTAAAAATGGAATATTGCCTAATTTTTTTATTAAATTAATTATGTTTAAAATACTATAATAAATGGATTAATAATTGTCTCATATCTATCTCAACAGAGTTAAAAAAAGTGTGATGCTCTGTGCGCTGCAGCTGTGACCTGGGCATCGGCACGCCCCCTACAGACTGTTGCTGCTTGCTCTCAGATCCATGGCCCCTCTGGTGGATATCCCGAAGGCAGCCCCTCTTCTTGATCATGCCCAAGCTTTCTCGGCCTTGATCAATTCTTTAAACCCTCCTCGACCTAGACCAGAAATAACCAAGTTCGTTAAGAAACTAGAGGGCATTCAGGTAGTCTCTCTTCCCCCTGCGATCCCCCATATGGTAGCTCTCTCACTCGCCGAAAAAGGAATCATTCGAAAATTTACAGGTCTGTGGAATTCGCAAAATACAGTTCAAAAATAGGTCAAATGTAACTGGATAGACAAGATCAGTGGGAAAATTTCAATTATATTTTTTGGCAGAGGCTATTTCACATTCCATTTCAAGACAAAAGAAGACAAGGATCTGATATTCAGAAATGGACCATACTTCATGGACACCAAAGGTCTCTACCTAAACAAATGGACACTAGATTTTGATCTTGAACTTGACGTCCCCAATGTTGTTCCTGTCTGGGTTTGCCTCCCTCACCTCCCCCTACATTGCTGGGGTGAAAACTCAGTTTGAGCAATCGGGAATGCAGTAGGAAATTTCATAGATCGAAGCGAGCCGAACGACAACATGCAAGAATCTGCCATGATCTGCGTTGAAGTGGATCTGGGGAAAGGTATACCAGAGGCGATCAAACTGAAGGTTGGAAACTGGACTCACATACAACAGCTAGACTATGAAAAAATTCCTTTCAATTGTAAGGTATTCCATGAATATGGTAATTTTTCTAATATATGCACCAAATTTATTGAGGTTGAAAACTTAGATCTAGAAACCCAATGGGAAACCATAAAAAAAAATACTATTTCAAACCCAAGAAACTCAGGCATCCCTCCTGCCCAACCCTCTCAACATTTCCCCCCCCCCCTTGGCTCCACCTTTTCCAACCCATCTTCAACCCCTTAGCCTTCCCTTGACCCCTCTTTCAATCCATCCCCCATCCCAACTCTTGCCTCTTCAAACCCCTTTTCATCCCTCACCCCTCCAGAGGAGGACCCCCCACAACCCTCCATTCCTCTTCTTAGATCTCCCCTTCCAAGTACTGCCCTCCTTCCTCCTCTGTTGATCCTTCTTCTGCCCGTATTTTCACTAGGAATGCAGCCAAATAACATGTCATTCTGGAGATCCTTAAAAATTCTGGCCCCGGAAGGAAATCAACCAAACACCATCGAGATGAAGCTACCTAAAAGAACATTTCCCTTGGAATCCAACACCCTATTGAATCCTTCATTGGAGGGAAAATCAGCAGAGAAACAAGCCAGAATGAATTAGGAGAGAAGACAGGTCCTCAACCTACATTCCAGAAATGATGAAAGCCCTCTCTTGGAATTGTAGGGTACAAGGGCACCCCTCAAAAAACTTAGCTCTGAGAGACCTTCTCAATCAAGAAAAACCTGACATCATACTCCTTCAAGAAACAAAGCAAGGAGAAAGAGACATGGAAAATATTATAAACAAAGTGAAGAATTACATGGGCACTGTGATGGAATCCAGAGGTTCCTCCAAAGGATTAGCCACCATTTGGAACCAAAATTCTTGGAAACAGATCATAGCTGTCGAGACCCAAAACTGGATCAAAGTCAATCTTCAGAGCACTCAAGAGAACATTGTGATCACTGTGTACAATATATATGGGCCAAATAATTACAAGGATAAAGAAATCTGTTGGAGCACCATGAAAGCAGATATAGATAGTGAAGGTAATAAACATATCATCATTAGAGGAGACCTAAACTTGATCCTGCATGCCAATGAAAAAAGAGGAGGCAGGTTTAACACTGATCCCTCAAGAGACCAGTTTGAATCTATAATCTAAGACCATGACTTGGCCGACATCATTCCTAAAAATATAAAATTCAAATGGAGCAATCGATGAATTGGAGTTGGGAACATTATGGAGAGGCTTGACCACTTTATTGTGGTTGTCCCCCTAATCTCCCTTTTATTTTTTGCCTCTTCTAGTATCCTTTCTTTCTCTGCCTCTGACCACTACCCCGTTACCCTCTCCCTAGGAGATCAGTACTCCATGGGACCTCTCCCTTTCAGATACAATCCTCTTTGGAATCACTACCTTGAAGTCAGACAGATCATGCTTCACTCTTGGCAGCAGCATGTTGAGGGCTCCCCCATGTACATTTGGGAATCAAAGCTAAAGCAAGTTCGTATGGTGCTTAAAGACTGGGCTAAAATTCAATACAAGGAACCTGGAAAAGCCATAAATGAAATCAAAAGGAAGCTAGAAGAAGTTCATATCAACATTAACACTTATGGAGTGAACCAAGAAAAGTGGGAGGAGGAGGAATGTCTATACTAGAGCTTATATAAAGCTAACAGAAACGAGGAGGAGAAATGGAGGCTTAAATCAAGAAACCTTTGGCTTGAGGCTGGTGATAAAAACACCTCCTTATTTCATAAACAATCCATGGTAATAAAGACAAGGAATAACATCTCAGTCATTACTGATGATGAAGGGTAAGTTCATGAAGATCAGGAAGGTATCAAGGCTATAGCTTACAACCATTATAAAAATATTCTCTATGAAACAACAGCTCCAGAGGATTATTCTGATCTCCTGAATTACATGCCCAAGCTAATTACGGATGAGATTAATAATTCCCTCACAAAATATATTGAGGAGACCGAAATTCTCAAAGCTATTTGGTCCTTGCATCCAGACAAAGCTCTGGGACCGGATGGCTTCTCCATTATTTTCTTCCAGACCTTTTGGGAAGTCATCAAAAAATACCTTACCAAAATGATTCAGTGGGTTCAAAGAAAGAAGAAGATCAGTGGCTTTACCAACTCCACCTTCCTCACCCTTATATCTAAAGAGAACCGGCCCTCCTCTTTCTCCAGATTTAAACCCATTTCCCTCTGCAATTCCTCTTATAAAATCATAACTAAAATCCTCACAACCCATCTTAAGCCACACCTCTCTAACCTCATATCTGAAAATCAATGGGGCTTCATTTCTCAAAGACAAAACTCTGACTCTATCCTTTTGGTTCAAGAAGCCATTCACTCGAGTATAACGAGATATGAGAAAGGATTTATCTTGAAACTCGACCTTTCTAAGACATTCATTTCTCCTTTCTATCCTCCAAATTATGGGATTTGAAAATGACTTCATATCTTTCATCAATGCCTACATCTCCAACCCTTGGATCTCTCCTTTAGTCAATGGAAGGCCAGGGAAATTCTTTCAATTTACTCGAGGTCTCAGGCAAGGCTGCCCATTTTCTCCTTTCCTTTTCATCCTCATGGTAGAGTCTTTTAGCAAAGCCCTGTATCATAAGCGCAGAGTTTGTCTCATCACTGGAATCAAGTTCAGCAACGGAGTTAAGAATATGGACCACTCTCAATTCGTTGATGACACCATTTTGATGGGTGGAGCCACTTGCATTATTGCTTAGAGATTCAAAACTATTCTTGACAAGTTTATGATTTTTTCAAGAGGATTTATTAACTATCATAAAAGTTGCATCTATGGGTGGAATCCCACAAGTAGCACTGTGCAAAGCATTGCTCAAATTTTTGGAGTCTCCTACAAGATAAATTGGACCCATTTTAATTACCTTGGGATGCCAGTAAGTTCTGGACCCCTAAAGGCCGAGGTTTGGAACCTCACCATCGAAAAATTGAAAAAGAGAATGCAGAAATGGGGATCTTCCTGGCTTAATTTGGTCGGGCGCACAATCCTCTTAAAATATGTTCTCACTACCTTGCCACTATATCACTTCTCCTTGCTTCATGCTCCTTCTAGCATTCATCAAAAAATAGAAGTTGTTTTAAGGCATTTCTTATAGCAAGGAGGGAAAAATGAAAACAAGAAATTTAATATAATTAAGTGGAGGCAGATCACCCAAAATTATGATCATGGTGGACTTGGTATTTGCATTCCAAATCTTCTGAACAATGTCTTTGGGGGGGGAAATTGTGTGGCGCTTCATCACCGAACAATAATCTTGGTGAAAGCAAGTTCTGGAGACCAAATATCTCACCACTGTCGGACATAATATTCTTGATCAGGCTATCCCAACCAGACCTTGTTCCATAATTTGGACTCTATGCAAAAAATCTATTCCATTTATTAGCAGAAATATTTCTAAAGTTCCTCAAGGAGGAAGTAGCATTAACATTTGGGAGGATAAAATCATGGGATAGTCTCCCCTCACTGACAACCAGAGCATCCATCATATCGAAAAATTTCTTAGGAGTCAAGACATAAACACCATGGATCAGATTTCCAAGTGGGATGAACACTCCAATGCATGGAACGGGTGGGTCTTCCCTATTCCTCCCCCTCATCTTGAGGTCGAACTATCAAATCTGAAAGCAATGCTACATGGAGCAGCTCCACTGGTTAAAGGAAACCAAGATAGTTTCTGGTGGGATCCTTTAGGCTCGACATACTCAATAAAAGTGGCTTATGGATCCCTTATTAAAGAACAATTTCCCTCTCCTCTATGGCCCATTTGGAAGCTCATTTGGAAATCGGAAGCCCTTCCTAAGATAAAAATGTTCATCCGGATTATTCTTAGAGACAAAATTTTGACCTCTGATAACTTAAAAAAAAGAGGTATATGTGGTCCCTCCAGATGCTCCCTCTGTCAAAAATATGAAGAGACTGCACACCATCTCTTTGTGAGGTGTCCTATTTCCAAACAGTGCTGGAGTGACCTCACAAATTTCTCTCAAATTGATCTTTCAACTATCAATTCGATCTCAGATTTGATAATCAATTGGAAAAAAGGATTTCCTTGGGGAAAAAAGAGCAAAAACATTGACAAAAGGATCTGGGACACCCTCCCATATGTTCTTCTTTGGAGTATCTGGCTGGCGAGAAATAAGATGATTTTTCTGACTAAAAAACCTTGCTCTCAAAGCAAGAACTGGAGCCTCACAGCGGAGTCGATCTTATCCAAAACCAATAGCCATTTCATATTCATTGACCTTCAATTTGAAGAAATAATATTTCTAGGGAGAGCTCTTGACAATCCTGGATATAGAAACATTCCAATCAAGAAAACCCTTCAGAAAGAGAGCTGGAAGATAAGGCTCAAGGAAAAATAATTCTTTGAATGGATGGAGGAACACAATAGACCTGCATTTTTCTTTGATGGAGCATCAAAGGCCAACCCAAGCATTGCTGGGGCAGGAGGTCTCATAAATGATGAGCACAACAATGTTATGACCTATTTTGAATGGGGTCTCGGCTCCTTTTCAAACAACAAATCCAAGGCCTATGCTCTGCTCAAAGGACTACAAATGATAAAGAGCCTCAATCTGTCTAACACTATGGTATTTGGATACTCTTCCATTGTCATTAGTATGATGATAAAAGGTAATCAAACCTCCAACATAGCTCTCTGTAGGCTCATCAATAGATGTCGAAATGAAGGATCTCTCTTTCTACCATATTCTCAGAGTGAATAATAAGCAAGCAGACAATTTGGCTAACAAATCCTGCAGTAGACCAGTCAGTCAATTGCTCAATCACGATGGCATCTCTTTCTCGCCCCTACCACGATTCTCTCTCTGCCATCATATCTATCTTGCATGATTCTCTGCAAGATTTTGTCTAAACTAATCAAAGCTCCCCATCCCTGAAGTAACGCCTCTCCCGTGACCCTATCTCCTCGTGTTCCTCGCCACAACCTTCCCCTCCTGTCTGTTCACTTTATTTATTCACTCTCATTCTTCGCAATGTCATTCCACCTCTTACTTTGCGATTGATCCCATATATCCCGGCTAAGATATTGGCCTTTCCTCCTCCTAAGTGGATGTGAGAACACCCTATCTTTTTTGCCGCACGTTCCCTGCCTCTTGACTGTAGAATCCACTCCATTACGGTCTAGAGCCCTCTGCCAGATTTCTACTCTTGTCACTCTGTCTGCCTTCAACTTCGGCCCCCTTTTGAACTGTCCCAGCTCAGCTTCACCTCCTCCTTTTGTTATGTGAGCCCTTGCTCAGCTCATTGGTAACACCATGAGAAGCAAAAATTGTTTTCACTGTGAAAATCTGCAAATAGAAATGGCCCAAATTCGAGGACAGCTGAAGATCATGGAAGAAAAACATCAAGTGGATACAACCTTCCTTCAGCAACAGGCTCAGTCCTATAAGAAGCAGCTCCTGGAAACCAAAAATCAATGTTCTCACGTGGAATAATCTCTCTAGATTATGAAATACATGTTAGACAAACGCTTGGCTCCTAGCTCCAGCTCAAACAATGTAAGAAATGCCTGTCTTGATGACAACACTAATGCATCTACTGGATGGCCAATCAGCATTGACTAATCCTCATTCCTCCTCTTTCTCTTTTTCTCATGTCTTTTAAATTCACTCTCATGCTTTCACAGTTTGTCAGAATCTATCTTGAATCTGTAATGCAGTATAGTGTGAACAGTCGACAAAATGGAGGCTTGGTATTTTTTTTTTGCATCCATCCTTGGCTATTCTCAGCACCATCGGAATGTAATAAGGAAATCTATCCTTCTTTTTTTCGAATATAATATAGCGACTAACTTTGTAAAAAAAAAACATACTATAATAAATAGAATATTGGTAAATATTTTTCAATAAGTCATTTATATTTATATTTTAATGTAAACAAAATATCAAAAAATTAAGAAAAATAATTTAATATTATTTTTTATTATATATATATAAAGATAATGTTAAATTATTTTAATAATTTGTATTATTATAATGAAAATTCAATTTTCAAATTGAAAAGTGACCTTAGGGATGGCATTATTTTCTTTTATTTTTATTTTATTTTTTTAAATCACTCATTTACCCATTGTTAATAAAAACACAAAAACAAATAATATTATTAAAAAATGAATTTTTTTATATTAGGTAATGTTAGTCTTGAGATGACTAGCATGTCTAGTTTGTAGCTTGAGTAGCTTTAACCTAGGAGCATCTAAGTCGTCAAAATCATTTGAAGATCGCTCTTAGCCATTATCTTAGACCACACTAATCCTTAGCATGGTCAGATTTTTGCCTATAAAATTTCGAGCCAGTGACATTTTCACCACAAAAATATCTTAACATAACACCCTATGACCATCTATTTTACACTCCATCAACAAAAAATAACGATTTAAAATAATAAATTAAAAATTCCAAATTTAATTCCTACACCTCCACCGACCCTCCCTCATTGCACACATTGCATCAAATTCAAAAAAGGGTGCCAAATAGGATGAAGGATCACCTCATGTCTCTCCTCACACACACACACACACACACATATATATATAATCTAATCTGTCTTTTAATAATATATTTAAAGTTAAAAAAAAAAGAGTAAGAAAATAAGTATAAAAAATGTGTTGAGATGCTCCCCAATCTATTGCATATGATTTTTATTAATTGTCATTTCGAACTATGGCTCAAACTCTTGTTAATAATTGTTTTTTTTTAAGGAAAATTAAAATGATGATGAAAAGCTAAACTACTATAGGGTAGTTTAAATTTTATCTTATCAATATGAACCTGCAGTCTTCAAAATCTGTATCAAAGCTGCATGATTCACATTATTTGACACTTCGATCCTAGGAATTGTGGGTTATGGCCCACGTATATATATATATATATCGGAAGCAATAAAAACAAAACAACGAATTCCATAAACTTGGAATTACAGAAAGTGGTCCTACTTTGACGTGCTTAAACCCGTAAACCAAAAGTCATTCGACTTTAGTTTATAATATATCTCGTGTCCATTAAAGCTTTTAAAGCCGAGAAAATTTATTCGCGATAACCATCGATCTACGATCAAACGGTTGTCGCTCCACAAAAATCACAACTTGTTAATCGAAATGATCCTACGACCATCACACTCTGCATTTGTTTGATTGCTGATCTGACGGATATTGCATCCGAATATGCACGACCTTTAACATTTTAAATCTACTTGAAAAAAGTTGTTTTGGACATCCACGTGTCGCTTGTGGAGGCATATCGCGTTGGTTCATCAACTTACCGCCAACAGCCCAAAAGCTGTGTGATAACCCTTTTCCAGTTTCCCAAAACAGCTTTCACTATTTCATGTCTTGGTTCCACATGAGCACGTATTTTCACCATGCTTCCACTATGCATTCAACATGAGATTCGATATGAGTGCCAGTCCAAATCATATGTTTCCAACGCTCAGTTTCGCCATGTCTTTGCCTCATGGTTCCAAACCAAACATGTGAATCGGAACACAATGCTTATTTGCATAAAATGAAAGCTCCTTCTCTAATCTGATACTGACATTGGATCACCATCGATCCTTACAGTGATCGATGGTCGATCAATAAAAATCATAACACATCATTTAACTCATAAATTTAAGTTATAAATAACCAAAACTCGACACAAAGAAAATCGACATCATATGTATTTTAATTATATACAAACCCTAAGGCATTTCAGCCTTAGTCAACAAATCCCCTTCTGATTACATTGTATTTTCCACTCTCGCTCATATTCTATCACACACACACCCTCTTCCTCACATAATAAAGTTTCTTTATATAGAATTTACAAGAGCATGAATCATCCAAGATCCACAATTTCACTCCTTAAATTTCTCAAACAAACCCCTAATCTCTCGTTTACGCATACATGGCAGATAATTACATTTAATTAGTTCCATAAATTTAGCTCTGTTTTAACTAATTTTGCCCCAATTTACAATGACTGTCCACGTTTTCCTTTCCACAGCTTCGGATTCCAATTTTAATGAAAGTTTGCTTGGATGCCCCTACATCAGACTCCCAAGGTACAAAAATTTTATGACCTCCTGGTCATATGTCTTCTACATATGTCAGCAATTCTACCCACATCCCCTGTGGAATTTCCCTTTGTGATCTTCCTGTAACAACATTCTTGAACAATTCTACATCCTCTGTGGAATTTTCCTTTGTGAGCTGCAAAAAAACCTCTGCAATAGCAAGTCCTCCCTGCTACCAGATACCTCACCAAGCTTCTCTCCTCTAAGCTTAGTCTTTTGGCATCTCTCTAGTTCGCTCCTGTGGAACCATTTGAGCACTCCTGCTCTAGGCTGCTGCAATCTTCTCAACTTCCTCTGCTGCTACCTTCACAAAATAAAAAACCACAAGCTTTACAAATCGTCAACAAAACTGTACCTCTTCTTTCTTTGCATGCAAACTCCTTCTCGCAAGAAATCCTTTCCCTACTCTGATACCACTTGATGAAAAGATAAACTACTATAGGGTAGTTTAACTTTTATCTTATCAATATGAACCTACAGTCTTCAAAATATGTATCAAAGCTGCATGATTCACATTATCCGATACTTCAATCCTAGGACCTGAGGGTTATGGCCCACGTATATATATATATATATATAGATCGGACGCAATAAAAAAAAAACAACGAATTCCATAAACCTGGAATTACAGAAAGTGGTCCTACTTTGACGTGCTTAAACCCGTAACCCAAAAGTCATTCGACTTTAGTTTATAATATATCTTGTGTCCATTAAAGCTTTTAAAGGCGAGCAACTTTATTCACGATAACTGTCGATCTACGATCAGACAGTTGTCGCTCCACACAAATCACAACTTGTTAATCGAAATGATCCTATGACCATCGCACTCCGCATTTGTTTGATTGTTGATCTAACGGATATCGCATCCGAATATGCACGACCTTTAACTTTTTAAATCTACGCGAAAAAAGTTGTTTGGGACATCCACGTGTTGCTCGCAAAGGCGTATCGTGTTGGTTCATCAACTTACCGCCAACAGCCCAAAAGCTATGTGATAACCCTTTTCCGGTTTCCCAAAACCGCTTTCACTATTTCACGTCCTGGTTCCAAATGAGCATGTATTTTCACTATGCTTCCATTGCGCATTCAACATGAGATTCGATATGAGTGCCGATCCAAATCATATGGTTCCAACGCTCAGGTTTTCCATGTCTTTGCCTCACAGTTCCAAACCAAACATGTGAATCGGAACACAATGCTTATTTTCATAAAACGAAAGCTCCTTCTCTAATCTGATACTGACATTGGATCACCATCGATCCTTATAGTGATCAATGGTCGATCAATAAAAATCATAACACAACATTTAACTCATAAATTTAAGCTATAAATAACCAAAACTCGACACATTATATTTTCCACACTTAGTCAAAAAATCCCCTTCTGATTACATTATATTTTCCACTCTCGCTCATATTCTATCACACACACACCCTCTTCCTCACACAATAAAGTTTCTTTATATAGAATTTACAAGAGCGTGAATCATCCAAGATCCATAATTTCACTCCTTCAATTTCTCAAACAAACCCCTAATCTCTCGTTTATGCATACATGGCAGATAATTACATTTAATTAGTTCCAGCAATTTAGCTCTGTTTTAACTAATTTTTCCCCAATTTACAATGACTGCCCACGTTTTCCTTTCCACAGCTTCGGATTCCAATTTTAATGAAAGTTTGCTCAGATGCCCCTGCATCATATAATGAGGCTTGAGGACCTATTTATTATTGAGAAACAATGGAAAATCCTAAACATCCAAAAACCTAACCCTAGGAGATGAAGCGCCAAAACTATGGGCCCTGTTTGGGTAAATTGGTACATCAACTTCCTGGGGATGTAACTTTGGCATATGATCTTCGTTTGACACACTTAATACCTTGCTAGAAATATCTATCTGAGGAATACAAATTTTGTGTGAGCAACATCAATCCATGGACCCATGGTGCTCTCTTTTTCCCCAAAAAACATCATTTAGGGCTTCAAAACGGCTCTAGAATTTCAAGACCCGAAAAACTGTTAAAAATAGTAAACTGTGCTATAATTAAGGAAATTGAAAAACTGAAAGAAAAAATGGTGGTGCCCCAAGTGGAACAGGCGAGTGGCCACCAATATCCACCTGGATCATTCCTCCCTCCTTAGGAAGTAATGGTCCTCATCGCGTTGATTTCCTCCATGAGATGAGGAAACTTCTGTTGAACTTGGTCCCTAGTGAACCGCTTGCCTTGGTGCAGGAGTTGGCCAACTTTGACAACCCGATACAGTTGGATATTCTGCTGGAAAGTGTTCTTGATTTTCATGTCCATGATACAATCTGTGGTACTATGTTCCATGCAGTCTGGGTTTAACTATGTTGGTGTGAGTTGTTCCACAATGTTGGAAGTGTCCAGTAGAGGTGGGAAGTAGGGCCGAAGGTGGTCCACATTGAATACTGGGTGTAGACCAAGGAATGGTGGAATACTGAGCTTGAAGGAATTGGTACCTACAACCTTAGTGATAGTGTATGGCCCATATCTGAGAGGGCGAAGCTCGCAGTGAGGTCTAGTGAGGCGCTCCTTCTGCAAATGTAGCCACACTTTGTCGCCTGCCTGGAAGTTGTGTGGCACCCGATGTTGATCATGTCGTTGCTTGTACTTAGCATTGGCTTTGTCCAATATGTCATGAACCTGTTGGTGGATGTGTTGAATGCGCTCGATGAATTTGTTCTCTTTGTCAGCTTCAGACTGGACATGAGTCGAATCAGCCTAAGTAGCCACAAATGGCATGGCTACGTTAATGGTACATAGTGGCTGGAATCCCAAGCCCACCTGAAAGGGGTTGTGGCCAGTTTAGTTGTGGAGGGCCCGGTTATAACTTTGTTGTACATAGGGGAGGCTCTCATCCCATGTGCGTGGATGCTATAAATTGTACATGCACAGAATGTGTACAATCATCTTGTTAACGATGAAAAGTTGTGGATTTGGTGAGCTTAGTGCCTAGAATTGACCAGAGGCTGGACAAAAATGTGCTGAGGAACCTGTTGTCCCGATCTGAGATGATATACTGTGGGATCCCAAAGTGCACACATACTCATTTAAAGAAGAGTTTAGCAGTGGCTTTTCTTGTGATATTCTTCTTGCAGGCCACCATAATGGTCATCTTTGAGAATCTATCAACGACCATGAAAACACATTCATTTCCATGCTTAGTAGAAGGAAGGCCCGACAAGTAATCCATGGAGATGGATTCTCAAGGTCAACTAGGGGTAGGTAGCGGAGTATAGAGGCCTTGATTCTTGATGGTCGGTTTGGCAATGGCACAAGCAGTGCAGGATTTTATGTACTTCTTGAAATCCTGTCAAAGGTTTGTCCAATAGAAATACTTATGCAATACTGCCATTGTTTTCTAGACCCGGAAATGCCCTGTGACTCGACTATAGTGTGCTTCCCAAATCATCTTGGCACTCTCACTTGAAGGAACACAAAGGTGTCCCAGGTTACATAGCAGTGCATCTTGGAGGTGAAAATTTGGAACTTGCGCACCCTCTAAGAGTGTCTTGTATGTGTGGCTGAATTCTGGATCACTCTTGTAGAGAAGCGGCCAGTCAGAAGTCTCATGCCCACAAGATTCTAGAACGGTGGTTAGCTCCATGATCGGTGGTCGACTGAGGAAGTCTGCAACATTATTGGTGATGCCCTTATTGTACTTGATGTTCAAATGAAACTATTGCACATATGTGGACCATTTATGATGGTGATCGTTCTACAACTTCCCTTGTGCTTGTATGAACTGCAGGGGTCGGTGGTCTGTGTGGATGACGTTTCCTTCCCCAAAATGTAATGCTTCCATTGTCGACAAGCCTGCAGAATGCAATAAATTTCTTTATCATAAGTGGGATACTTGCGGACTGTGTCGGACAATGTCTCACTATGATATGCCACTAGATGCCCCTATTGAGTAAGAACTGCCCCAATAGCATAGTCAGAGGCATCTGTCTCGATCTCAAATGGTTGTTGCAAGTCTGGTAATGTGAGCACTGCAGAGGTGATGTTTCAATTCTATGAACACCTTTTATTGAGATTCCAACCAAAAGAATTTTGCTTTCACTCCTCCCTTGGTGACTTGACTCAAGGGCCAAGTGATATGAGAGAATCCCAATACGAACCTACGATAGAAATTAGCAAGACCGAGAAAAATGCGAAGCTCTGTTAGAGTGGTTGGGGTTGGCCAATCCCAAATGACTTGGATCTTGGTTGGATCCACATGCACCCCCCCATTCATCAATAATGTATCCCAAATATTGAACCTGGGTCATGCCAAAAGTGCACTTCTCCAAATTGGCACACAACTTATGTTGCCGCAGTGTTTGGACCTATCGGATGTGGTGGAGGTGCTCTTCCCAAGTCTGGCTGAAGATCATAATGTCATTCAAGTACACTACTACAAATGAGTTGGTGAATGGCCACAATATGTTTTCCATCAACCTCATTAAGGTTGCAGGATCATTTTTCAACCCAAAAGGAATGACCAACCATTAAAAAAGGCCCTCCTTGGCTTTGAAGGTAGTCTTCAACACATCGGAGGGTTCGATTGGTACCTAGTGATACCTGGACTTCAAGTCGATCTTGCTGAAATATTTCACCCCTTTGAGTTGGTCCAGAAGGTCATCAATCCATGGAATCGGGTACTTATTCCAGACAGTGATCTTGTTCAGCACCCAATAGTCAATACAGAGTCTCCAAGTCCCATCCTTCTTCTGTACCAACACGATCAGGATCCCACTAGGTGATGAACTCGGTCGGATGTGACCTTTCTGCAGTAGCTCTTGAATCTGCCTCTTGATTTCATCGTTCTTGATAACATAGCATCGATAGATCGGTCCATTGGGTAGCTATACACCTGGGGTCAGATCAATGGGGTGCTTGACCTGAAAGTGCAGAGGCACCCCTGTGGGTGAGGTGAAGATGTCCCCGTACTCCTCCACGACCTTGTCCATTTTTTTTTGTCATGCAGAGGAGCCATGTCTAGAGGTCGTGGCCATAGTATTCTTCTTTCCGTGGGGGTAGATCATCAGGAAAACAAATTTCCTAGTTTTGGAAATGAGCTTACTGCATTGTTTTGTAGGCAGGCGGCAGTACCTCTCGTATCCTGCACAACTTATTTCCCAAAGTAACAATAATAGCACGAGGTCAGGACTCATACACAGCATGTCACTTCCACAAGTATGGTTGGCCTAATAATACATAAAAAACATCAAGAGGATCAATGTCACATAATGCCTCATCTGTGAAGGGGTTGATGTTGTAGGGAAGGTGGAATTGTTGCCTAATGTGGAGATCATGTCCTTAGTGAAGCCTCCCGATGGTGTATTGATGTGGGTGTGTTGTGGTCGAAAATCCCAACCACTTCATGGCCTATGCCAAAATGAGGTTCTTTTGTCTCCCACTATCGACAATCAACTATAGTAGGGAACCCTTTAGCCACATCTGGGAGTGGAAGAGATGCTCCTGCTCCTCTGGATCTTCTAGTTCCTCATTTTGGATCTTTGCAGTGGCAACGGTGGCGTTGGGATCCACATCAATAATATTCTTCCCCTTGTAATTCCCCTTGTTGGGTTCTGATTCAGAGTCAGAGCATGCATTTGATTCAGAATCCCTCATCTCAGCCACCAATGGCTGCTTGGAAAACTCACTTGTGTTGTGAGTGGAGCTCTTATGGAACTCACACCACTATCCCATGTCCTTCTTTGGCTTCATGGTGTTGTTCTTTGATTGTGGCTTCAACAGGTTGTCTTGGGCTGCCATGCCTTGGCTTTTTCCTTTGTTCTACGGTTTGGGGGTACCTTTCCCTTGATTTTGATTCGTAGATCCAAAGTCTCGTCTCTTATGTTTGAATTTATGCTCAATCTTGGTAGCATACAGGTATGTTGTACCAAGTGAGGAGATGTCAAGGAACTCCATTTCCTCCTAACTGTATATGTGCATACAACTACGGTACTTCAACACCAAATGTTTCTTTGAATCTTTGATACCCAAATTTGTGCGGAGGGTATGGAACAAATTCATCAACTCATGCACATCTCGATCCCTTTGTTGTCGCAGTGTAGGCCATTGTATGTACTTTTCCTCATATCTACCCACGGGATATTATTGTTCCTTGATGGCATCTCGGAAATAATTCCAAGTGGGTATGGCCAAGAACAGAGAGGGTTTCATCTCGTCCTTTTTCTCACAGTAGGTTTCCCACCAGTCCTTGACATGGGGGGTAGCTTAGGGGAGTGAAAAAATGATCTTCTCCCGGTCAGAAAAATCATGAACCGAGAAATATCCTTCTAATATATTCAACCATATATCTACGGTGTCTTCATATATTTTTCCCTCAAATATGGGAATGTCAAAGTTTAATTGTACCTTAAAGGAGTCGCGCCTCCAGAGTGGTTGTTTGATGCAGATGCACCGTCGGTGGGCAGTTGTTGAAGGATCTAGGCAAAGTTATCCATCATCGAGTTCCTTTGCTTTTTGAGGGCCTCCTCAATCAATATTTTGATAGAATATCTTGCTCCCTCATCTTTCTTTTCGTCCCCGATGGGCGGTCGTCAGGGTTTGTGAGGCTGAACTTGCAAAGGTTCAACCAAATTGAGCCCTAACTCCTTATACCCCTACCTCATTGGGGACATGCAAAGAAGGATCAAGAAAGAGAAGACCGCTTTGATACCATTGATCCATATTTATGCAGGAACGCAAAAAAATCCACATATAACCATAAATACAAAGATGCAGTAGAAATAACACTTCATTTCATTAATACCAAAGAACTGAAATTTGTTTACAGACATAATGGAAATAAACTAGCTAGGGCGCTGGTAGCTTATCTTTGAGAAGAGATGTGGTGGCTACATGCCTCTAAACTATCTTACAATTAGGCTCGAAGGCCTATTTATTATTGAGAAACAATTTAAAACCCTAAACATCCAAAAACATAACCCTAGGAGATGAAGCGCCAAAACTATGAGCCTCGTTTGGGTAAATTGGTACATCAACTTCTCGAGGACGTAACTTGGCATACAATCTATGTTTGACACACTCAATACCTCATTAGAAAGATCTATCTATGGACTACAACTTTTGAGTGAGAAACATTGGTCCATGGACCCATGTTGCTCTCATTTTCCCCAAAAAAATGTCGTTTAGGGCCTCAAAACGGCTCCAGAAGTTTAGGACCTGAAAAAATGCTAAAAATAGTACACTGTGCTATAATTAAGGAAACTAAAAAACTGAAAGAAACAATGGTGGGGCCCCAAGTGGAATAGGAAGGTGGCCACTAATATCCACCTGGATCACATTTTCACTTTAAATACTAATTCCAATATTTTTGTTATAATGGTACGAGTTGTTAAGCTCATGTTTTTAAATAACTTGTAATTTTATCTATATGAAACCAAACAAAAATGACTAATATCATCATCGTTTTTCATAAATAGATTGATTTTAAAGTTTTTATTAACAATGGTATGGATTATGCTCACAAAAAGTTGTAATTTCAACACCAAATAAAATGATGCTACTAGTAGCATCACTTTTACAAATTAGAGTAAAATCAATCTTTAAATAAACCATCAAAAAAATAACTCCATAGGGTTCTTATCAATTTGGTAATTAAGTTACATGATTTCAAATATATGTAGAATTTAACTATTCAATAAAAAAAAACCAAAAAATGATTGTCTCTACTCTATGTTACCAACTTAACAAGAATTGTGAGTAGTCAAAATTACCATCTTATGCAACCATTGGCTTAAAATCCTCATAATGTTTCCAAAAAAAATCTTAAAATCCCCATGATCCTATTTGCTTCTGGTGAATCCAAGTCCCTGTATATATGTATCAAATTTCTGATACCACATCCTTGGTGACTATTTTAACCCATGCAGAGACTTTTTTAACATGCATACCAGTTATTTCTTACCCCTCACTACAAAGCCTTCATGTTGCTTCATGTAGATCTCCTTATCAATTTTTTAATTAAGTTAGATGACTTCAAATATATACAAAATTTAACTAATTAATAACAAAAAATCAACAAATAATTGTCTCAACTCTATGTTACCAACTTAACAAGAATTGTGACCTTAAAATGAGAACTTTAACTCTAAACACCCATATTTTTTACTTGAAAACACAAAAACAACCTCCAAATTGAAAAGTGGTGCTATCTATAACACTATTTTCTCCGCAGTCAAAATTACAACCTTATGCAACCATTGTCTTAAAAACATCATAATATTTCCAAAAAAAACTCTTAAAATCAACCAAAAACAAAAATTTGCACTGGAAACAACACACATTTTTCTAGGGGTCAAAATTACAACTTTTTTCAAAATATGGACTTAACAACTTATACCATTACTACAAAAATAAAACTTAAAGTAAACCCCAAAATAGAAAACTAGCACTCCCAATAATATTGACTATTTTGAAAATCAAAATTGCAATTTCTTTAAGTCTCCTTACCCATATATAATTTGAGGGGTCTTTACACTCTTCTATCAATGTGTTTCTAGTGCACCCATTTTGTATTTTTTTTAATGCAAAAAGAATAAATATATCACATTCTCTAACAATATCATAAATATGATAGAAATCACCATTTATTTTAGTGCACTCATTGTCTATTTTTACATTAATCACATTTTCAAATGGTGACATGGTTTGAAAAAAATGTTGTATTAGATTTGACACTCATTAATGGACACAATATCATTAATACAAGCTAGACAAAACCAATAGCACTTCCATTTAACCAATAATACTTCTATTTCTCAATTGAGTATACATTTGATATCTTCTCACTACTAATTGAATGTAAATCTTTTGTTCCAAGTACTTTCTCACAATTACATGGTATTGATGTATTAATCTCGTCCATTGTTTGAATATTCCAAAAAATCCCACTCAAGATAGTAGTTGCATACATCAAATTTCACCCAAAAAAATATATTATTTCAATATAAAAACACATGTATTTAATTAATTAAGAAGATGGATGGTCACTACCCTCTACAGGATCGGGCTAGAGAGAAGAAGAGTTATCATGTGACTTCAAACATGAGAAGAAGATGCAACAAATTTTACAAGCCATTTTCATCCTCGCTTTGAGAAAAGAAATTAAGGCAAAGAAGGGAAAATTTGAAGAAGGGTTCTCAGTAATCACTCTTACTGCAATTTTCTCTTATTAGTCCCTGACGTTAGGCACAAGACTATAGTAATCGAAATGGGATTCTTAGCATTAGTTTTTATTGCAAATAATCAAAGTTTTTAGAGATTAAATTTTTTGCAACCTATCACATTATCGATTGATTTTTGTCCACCAATAGAATTATTTTCCATCTTATTGGCCTCTTCCCGAGGCGAAAAAGCTATTACCTTGGATTATATTTTGTATTTTTGATCGATAATGAGAAACCACAAACTAATGCTAGAATTAGTTCAAATGTATTAAATGTTATTTGGTTAGTGATGGCTATTTATGTTATAAAGCAAAGTCGCTATACGATGGATGGCACTGCTATACTATTTTGAAACATTTCATCCCTCTATAAAGTTTCATTAATTTCCACGGCCATGAATTTTATGTTTCATTACCTGTGAACATCTGGACATTTTATGACATCTTGACTTTGACATCTAGACTCATCGTTTTACACCTCCACATCTTAACATATTTCATTTTCTTCGACTAAAGACCCTCCAATATTTTCTTTCTTCACGATCAACTCTTGTATCCTAGTAGACTATTCCACATGGTAAATAATCCTCGCACACATGGTAGAGGATTCCTTGAGTTCTTGGAAAAATGCTCGCATGGTAGAATTGATGAGCAACTATAGCTTACATCAATAATGTGATTCCTTGAGTTCTTGGAAAAATCCTTGCATGGTAGAATTGTTGAGCAGCTACAGCTTATAGTAGTCATGTGATTCTTTGAGTTCTTGGAAAAATCCTCCCTTGAGGTCTTGAAAAATCCCTCGCATGGTAGAATTGCTAAGCAGCTATAGCTTACAACAGTCCAAAGATACTTGGCCTGGTTTGACAGCTAATGGAGTGGGCGGGTCAAGTGAGAAGTTTGCTACAAACTTCATGTAGAAGTTGATACCATCCATGAAACTCTTCAAGTCTAGAGCATTGGTAGTAGAAGGCCACTGTGCGAAAGCTACTCTTCAACTAATGGATTGACTCTGCTTCCATTGGATTGACAGACATTATTTCCAACAAAATATACAGATTGAATCTGCACCCATTGGATTTTCACCCTGCAAAGGTGTTTTCGCTTTTGAGAGGTGAAGTACCATGTTCTGGTTCATGAATAACTGTATAAAACTTTGCAACTTCATTGCATCCCTTTATCATGTTAAATTGAGAAAATAAAATATTCCCATATTTTTGGTGTAACATTATTTGCAATTAACTGATGTCGGTTTTTAAAATACATTGACTATTGAGTTTCCTTGACTAAATTGCAAAACATCTACTCCAATCTTCTTGTGCAGGCCTCACATGGGTGCCTAATAAGTGTAGAATTACTTTGAAGACTGAGTTTTGTAGCTCCAATCAAGAGATTTTTTTTTTTTTAAATAACAGAATTCAGCATGTTGTCAATGTATGTAGTATCTAAACAAATTATGTGCAGAAATGACCAACATGTTTGTAGCACTTGATCTCAAAAATTATGTATGTAGTATCTAAACAAATTATGTACAGAGATGAAAGAAGCAATGTGCATCAATTAAGCACATGGAGAAAGTGCATCTAATAGTTTATGCATCTCTATTTTGAAAATTTCCTTGAGGGATGGATTCATTTGGTGTTGAGGTTGTCGAATGGGGTGGATGTTGTCATTGATATAGATATGATTTCTACAAATGCTTGGGTCAATTCCTATCATATCTTGGGATTCCCAAGGAAAGGTAGTGCGGTGTTTTTGCAGTAGATTCAAAAGCTCTTTCTATTGGGGAGGACTTAATTGGTTGTTTATATTCAATGTTTTACCAAGAAAGACCTCTACTGGAGTGGCTGGCGAGTTGGATAGTTTGGGAGTGGTGGTATCAGTTAAGCTTATAATGTTGGTGAAGTTATGTGCAAATTAAACTATTGGAATTATAGCTTTCATTGGGTCCTCATCGATGGGTGTATCATCATTAGATTAATCAGCCCACTCTCTGAATTAATCCCATGGAGAAAGAAGCAATGTGCATCAATTAAGTGCATGGAGAAAGAGCATGGATAAACAGCACTCAAGGAACTGTGGACAATTTTGGCTTTAAATCTGGTTGGAATTATGCCCAAATTCTGAGTTCCGGCTATGAGGGGAGATTTTCCCATGAAACTTAGCTCTTGGGGATGGCCAATTTAAGACCAAAAAAAAAAAAAAATTAAGACAAATTTTTTTTTATCAGAATGCATAGAATGCATAGAAATGGGGCTCACCAGAAAAACTAAGTGTGAAAATTTCTAAATGGAAACTTGATTCTGTAATCTTCTTTCATTTTCATAATTAATCTTCGGAAATGACCTTTCCAAGTCAATCCTTCTGAAATCAATCTCCTGAAATGACAGACCTTTCCAAGTCAATCCTTCTGAAATAAATCTCCGAAAATGACAATTGGCACCACCGAAAGAACACCAAAAACATCCTTGTGATAAGGGGATGGGAAGTTGCGCATCCACACCCAATTAGAAACCTGCTCTAGGCTGTTGAGTTGTCTGAAGTTGCCTACCTTGTCGAGTTGTCTAAAATAGCCCACCTATACAAATATTCGAAGCCTCCATAGCATGCATCTTTATAAACCCGCTCCAGGCTGTTGAGTTGTCTGAAATAGCTCACCTATCCAGATATTCGAAGCCTCCAGAGCATCTTCATCAGAAGGGCCTTCCAGGAACCAAATTCAATAACAGATTCTTTAGAAGCAAAGACACCTAGAGGCACCCTTTTAACATACAATCGACCCCTCTTCACGATTTATTTCACTCGACGTTGCTTCTTCCTCTCTAATGGATCCATGCCCCTGATAAGTGCTTACCATCTCGCAAGCAACGAATGTTGGTGTTGAACCCATTATTGTTACCCGCTTGGGGCAGAGGAGATGCGCCCTTGCTCGTGAGGGTGTCATAGCCATAAGTGAACGGAAGCTCATCTGCTTACAGTGAAGGCGATAATGGAAATGATAGCCCCGATATCTCGGCATGGAAATGATGGAGTTAAAGCACATTGATTCCTGGGCAAGGTAATGATGGATTTAAAACAAGTTTGGCAGGTTAGCTTAGCGGTGCATGCCTCGTCAGTGATTTATGTGCAACACGTGTTTCAACCTTGGGAAGAATAATAATAAAATTATGTATGTGCTCGCGTATGTGTGCTTCCTATTCAACAATGCTGCAAATGCAAATTTTGTTCATTATAAGAGACGCTATATTACTACAACCTTTCATTCAGTTGAATCGCAAAATAAATAGACTAAAACACGATCGTCATGCTATGAATTCCTAATACTATTTGTACCTCTTGCTCATTTGGGTTTCATATATGGTCTATAAATACTGCTTCATCTTAGATAGCGGCATTCTGCTCGTGGCTACATACTTAGACAACATGCCTCCATATCCATTCTATACCAGACGCGTGCTAGTGGGATGCTAACAGACTTTTACTTGACTGTGAACTTGTGTTAAACAATAAACTTGAAGTGATGATCTTTGGGTAACGTTGTTAGTTTCTAATGGAACTATGCCAACCCTAGAGCCAATCTTGGAATCAAATATTTAGTCAATCTGCTAATGGGCTCAAACCACATTGCAAATTAGAAAGCTTCCTTGAATACCAACAAAACCCACGCTATTGTAATTTTCTATTTATATTAATTAGTGGAGCTTTTCACACACATTGTAGATATGTTAATGGTGGAGCAATTTGTTTGAATTGAAAACAAGGCTTAAGACTCTAATACAATAGCATTTTCTAAAAACATACCGATTGATGAGGGAATAGAGCCTTAGAGTCTTCCCAAGAAGGTAATTGTAGACCGATGCCACTATTCCTCTAGTATTTCAACACTTATTTTCTATGAAATTTATTAAGTGAATACTGAATGAGTTGGACCCATGTTAAAACAATATGTTAGAAATCCATTTCAATGCCTAGACACAAAGGATAGAAAACATTTTTGCACTTGAATTGATTATGAGAATATCTCAGGTTTTATATTTTTCCTTTGCATTTGTAGAGTTCTGAAATCTGTCTATTATAGAATATCATTCTATGGTATCATGACTCAAACGTACTCTATAAATTTTAGCCATCAGCCAAGATGTTTTTAGCTAACAGTCCACTTTTAATAAGAACTTGTTTTCTACATTTTCAAACGACGGAGTTAAATTTAAGTTTCCCTGATGAACATTAAATTTAAGTTTCCTTGACGGACATTAAATTTTAGTAAATGAGCTTTGTTTCTTTTGGTAGTACAGATACACTTTTGGTTTGGCCTCTGGCCACTCAAGTTTCCAAAGTTCTTGACACTGGTCCTCGAATGAAATCGAATGTCTGCCATTCATTATTCATAATTTCTACGATAATTACTCTGTTGCCATATATTAAATTTTTCATGAAGATCAACCATTGCAAGAGTCATCCACATTTAAGAAACTATAGTTGAATAGTTAATAATCTATAGTTTTAAATAGCTATCACGATTGGGCATTTACTATGATTGTTGTAGTTATCTATTTGAAATACTCAACTTGGCTACTATAATATAATTATTTTACAGGTCACATTGAATTACTATCTCTAGTAATAAAATAGATAAAGCTGTCAATTGGAGATCCTACAACATCGCCTTTTGTTCCAAGAAGTGATGATCCAACATTAGCTAATGTTCTCATTATGTTATGAACAAATGAAAGAAGTGATGATCCAACATTAGTTAATGTTCTCATTATGTTATGAACAAATGAAATCTGACAATAAACAAATGATAATTTATTCATTTTAATTAGGTTAAATCCGAGCAATAAAATTACAACTTCAACATCTTTCGAGCAACAAAGTTATTCAGGCTCAAGGCAGGGACTAGCTGCCTTGCAACCACCCTTGTTTAACTAAAGGAATTCTCAAAACTATATAAGAAGATTTCCATAGTCAGGTATTTAGAGAAGCTCAGAAATATAAATAGCATCAACCTTAATCATTTCATAAGCACCCTTCTAAGTAACTATACACGAGCTATCATTTATTCATATGCAATAGTTGTATACATTGATTTTTTTAGTACCCCAAGCTCATGTTGATATGTGAGAAAATAGGAATTTAATAAGAGGAGTTATTATGAATGATATGTAATGATTTAACGTTTTTGAATGATTATTAACAAGGAAGCTTCCGAGCTCCAATGGGAATGTGGAGAATAGGTTATTGATGAGCTTACAAGTAATAAGTTCAATTAAGAACGTCAAAACGTAGAGATTAGGTTGTTGATGAGGTGATCAGTAATCTAGGAAGCTTCTAATGCCATGGATAACGTCCGACTTTGATATCATAATTAAATGTTATTAGTTGTCAAGATCAATAAAATATATTATGTTATATTTTTTAATTACATAGAACGTGTCTATTTACACGGTTGGGTTGAGTAGACATTGTTCATTTTAGTGAATCGAAAAGCTTCATTTTCATCTGCTTCCATCAAACCATTTTTGATCACATGGCAATGAACAATGCAATAGGAAAAGGGGGAGTGTGTTTGTATGACCTAGCAACAGTGTTATGCAATAGCTTCATCGCGTGAGAACTCTCACTCGACCCTTTCACTGTGGTTTTAGCACATACGATCACAAACCTGTGGTTTCGGGCAGGATTTTGAGATGAGTATAGCACTCGTGCAGGGATACTCTTCTAAAGAAGAGGAGGCACCACAAGAGGCAGTTTGAACATGAATCCCTTGAGTAAAATCCCTCCATGCATCTACAGTCAACAAAGGGATCATCGTTGCCATTAAGATTTTACTCCTCACGAGATGTGTTATTGTTTCTATGAGGATTATACGCCCTATGCCTTCATTTACATATTTCTTGTGCTAAACTACCTATCCATCCACTGGAAGAGATGAGAATTGAATCGACATCGCCACTTGAAGTACCCTGCGGCCACATGTCCACCTCAGCAGTCGATTGACAGGAAGATATGAGAATGTTATCAAAATCGCCACTTGAAGTTCCCCACGACCACATGTCCACCTCAAATAAGCACTCGGGAACAACAACGGCAGTGCAAGTGAGAATCTCTTTGTCAACGAGAACTGCAATGAATCCAAAATAATTGTGGGATGTTCTGGAGAAGGGTTTGATAGTTTTGGGCTTGACTGCGATTGTTCTTAGTTTCATCAATACATTGTCTGGTGGTATCAGAACTATGCTCACAGAAGGATATAAGGTAGACTATTGGAAAGTATTTTTTAAGTTTATATGTGTGTTTTCCAATAAAATAAAACAATTGTGCAACAATGGTTATATCTTACTCCTTTAAATATTTGAAAGTGTTAAGGCTTATGCATGAAGTTTTATGTTAACTTGGGTTTTGGACCATGTTTTTTTTTAACCCCAAGGAACTTTTCAAAACATATGAGGGTTCTTACTTATATAAGTGGTTGGGAGACTTCATGAAAGTTGATATTACTAATACAAAACTATTTTTCTTTCATGAGTGATTGTGATATTTGAGTTTTCACTTGCCATTTTCTTTTGTGATAAAGTTTATGATATTTGAGTTTTCATTTTCCATTTTCTTTTGCACTGAAGTTTGAATATTTTTTTCCAAAGAAAAAATCAAACTTTTTTATAAATAGCAAAAATTTACGTCGCTTATGTCGCAACATTCCATATGAAGCAACGCCCAAAAGGGTAGCAGGTCACACTAACAAAAATCAGGACCAAAACAAGGTCAGACGCAAGCAACAAAGATGTGTCACTACAAAACAACTGAGGAGGAAAGAAGGAAAAAAAAAATAGCACAAAAAAAGAAGAGAAATCTTAGCCACCGGAGTGGAGGGAGAGCCCCACAGATCATGCTTTTCTCCCTTTTTTCTTTTCGACTTTACGCCATTTGCCTTGTGATGGCATGGTGGAGACAAGGACAATCTGATTGTTTGCTACTTGTGTTCCAATGTCCTTGTCTGAATCTAAGTTATCTGAAATGTGATGTTGTTTATTCCCACAATTTTATGTGTCCTCTCGATTCATATCTGATTGTTTCGGAAGAGTTTGTAGATAAAAATGATCTAGTGAAACATCTTGTACTTCTAGTTCATTTTTTGTCTCATTGTTTTCCATGGGGACAAATTCGTCCTCTTCTTCTTCCACATCCTCCTCCGGCACAGGTGGGGGATATTGCCAACCTTTGTTTTGTTTCCCAATCTTCTTATTTTTTATATTTTCTTTCTTAGCATCAGGACATGTATTTTGTAAGTGTCCCCTCTGCCTACAAATTCTGCATCTAAATGCAGTGTTTTCATAGTCTAAAGGTTGCAACCAGTTTTGTTGCTTCTGAATCAGGACGCTTTCCGATAATCCTTCACTAAGATCTACTTCCACACAGATGCGCGCAAAAGTGTAGATTCTCTCCTCTAATCTTTGTATATCCATTTTGATGTATCGTCCAATGATGTTCCCAATACCTTCAATAACCCAATCATTCTAGAAGTGAAGGGGGAGATTGTACAATCTGACCCATACCGGAATTCTAGTAACTACCATAGTGTTTGCATCAAAATCTAAGAACCATGGGGTGATGAAAAGGCTCGTAGATCCCCAGAGCCATGGTCCTTCTCGGATAACAATATCTTTGTCCTCCGAGGATTTAAATTTAACAATAAAAAACCCTTTCGAACAAAGATGAATTTCACAGTTTGTGGTCCAATTTGTAAAAATTCAATGGAAAATCTCCATTGGTTTAGGCCAGAAGCAGTTAAAATGACATATTATCACTTGTGATTCATATGTCGTGCAGTGTTCCTCTGTTTTTGGGTTATCTATCTTCAATGCTGGTGTTTGGCCTAGTTGTTCTACTATGTATGGTCGTGGGGCGTTTCCAGCTTGTTCTGTAGGTGTTGTTGCAAAGTTTTTCCCTGTAAAATATTCGTGTAGGATGGGCCACCATTAATCTGTTCTTGTTTTGAGAAATTTTTTCCCCTTTCGCCCCTTGTAGCTCTAGTTTTTCCGAGATCCACAGCACCTCGTCTCAGACATAGGTTAAGAGTGATGGTCGACCCTGAAACAATAGAGTGGTCCTTCATAGACTAGCAATCTTGAAGCAACCAGCCTCCATTGAACAGGGATTACAGCTGAACAGAGTATCCCATCAATGCCATAATGTTTTGTTTCATATGAAAAAGAATTTCGGAGTCGTGTACCCATAATAAAACAATTTTATCCACAAGGGAGCTAATAAAGATTTGGAAACAGGAGGGGATTACTTTTTCCAAGGAGTCTGGATCTGATATGTTGTCTTCGATCTATTCCGTTTTGGAGTCTGGTTTGAGACTGGATTCAGAATTGAGTTGTGGTTAGATTCAGAATTGAGTTGTGGTTATGCAATAACCAGTAGAACAAAGAGAAAAAACTTCCATGGGGAGGTAAAGGATCCAATGTCCACTCACGCCCTCGGTTATCGAGAGCAAAAACAGAGATGAAGTGGGCTTTTTCCCATCCAAAGTCGGAACAAAGGGGGCAGAAGCCTGCACCACTCCCCAGACCAAAAACAGGGCTTACCCACGTCGAACGCAGCCATTTATGCCTACTTTGAGGAGGAAAGGCAATGATCCAGCTGCCTGAGGTCGTACCTGCAGCATTGAGCAGCCAAAAACTAGATGCGTTGTGAGGAGCCTCGGAAGGAAACTAGCACCAATGAAAACACCACAGCATTCCTGAGGGGGCAATAGTTTCACGGAAAAACCCCCCTTCTGCCTCACCGATAGAATCTGATTCTCCAGGGCCCAAGGGACGCCTGCATTATTAGTGACCAGTCCGTCGAAAAACACATATGCAGAAAAATGAACCTCGCTTCGCCAGCAAAAACTAAGCTCCAATGTCTGATGCAGGATTCAGCTGTTGCGGAAAAAATTGTTTTCCACTACTAAATTTCCGATTATGTTTAGGTCTGAGGGTTTTAAAGTTTTGGGATTATCAAGGTGTGATAGCTTCTGGAGAAATCCAACCTGAAAGCCCCTTCCCTCCAATGCTTGGCATCTCTTGTCCTCATTCTTCAGTGACCTTTGTTCCGGCTCTCCTCTGATCTTCACAAAGCCTAACGGCGCCATCCTTCACTAGCCTAAAGTTTGAATGTTGTATTCACTAGTGTTTATGATATTTACATTTTTACTTGCCTCTTTTTTTATTGAAGTTTGTTGAAATAATTTAATTTATATATTTTTGTAAGAGAGCTCAATATTTCAACATGTTAATAGGAATGTTAGTTTATATTTTTGTTTCTTGCTGTTGACACTTGGTCGCATATGGCTTGGTTGGAATATTACTTTGGTGTACCTTTACACCTTTTAGTGAAAATTGTTAGTTATAAATTTTAAGGTCATACACACTTACTTGCACACGTGGACAACCCTTGAGTTGAATTCATGGATTAAATTTGATTTACGATAGTTAACAACATCCTATGAAACCACAAGTCTAGAAGTAGATTAACTCATTTGATACATCTTAAATGTTTGCCTTACATAGACTTCAACACCATCAACCTCTACTATATCTTATCTCAAAGAAAAGTGTGATGAATGTTCATTTTCTTATACAACCATTCTAACCTCTCCTATACCTTATCTCAAAGAAACTCAAAGTGTGATGAATGTTCATTTTTTTATACAACCATTCTAACCTCTCCTATACCTTATCTCAAAGAAACTCAAAGTGTGATGAATGTTCATTTTCTTATACAACCATTCTAACCTCACAATTTTTTGTAGGCATCACTAATAATATGGATCTTGAGACAATGTGATGGATAAAGTGCTAGAATTTGGAATTTGAATTTATGTTTTACCAAATTCCCTATCGTATATATCTGGCATGAGTTTCGGATAAAGTGCTAGAATTTGGAATTTGAATTTATGTTTTACCAAATTCCCTATCGTATATATCTAGCATGAGTTTCATATTCACTTGTTGATATACAATGACCTTTTTCATTTTATTTTTTTTGTTTTACCAAATGAAAGGTTGTTTTATGTCAACAAGTGAATATGAAACGCATGCCAAGTATATAATACAAGGTATTCAAGTGGAATCTCTCCATAATTTTAAGGAGAGTAATATTGAGGTTAAAGCCACCCTTAGCACACTTTGGAGCTTAATCCATGTTATGTTAGGTCCATATTTTTTATGACACAAATTGAACTATGTATATTTTTAGTGGAATTATGAGACATTTATAGGTTTTCATAAAGAAATTAAAGTTCAAATATATAGATATATCAAGCACTCTTATAGAGTATGGTGGAAAGACTTATAGTTTAAGCAATCATGTGACTGCAACATATTTTCAAAAGGATCAATATTAATAGTGGTTTATTTCCTTGATAATTACACTCTCATTGCATAGAGGGAGATACAATTTTAGTATTACATTTTGACCATGTTTTTATACTTGTTAAAATTTTGTATATGTAACTAAGATTTGGTATTAATAGTTATAATAGCCCAATAAGAAATTGTATAGTCCTCATTTAACTAAATCTTGAATGTTTTATGCTTCCACATTTTTTCCTCAAGGTTTTTAACACTTCTGATGATTGAAAACAATTACTTTAATGAAGTTCCTTTCGCAAAAACACATATTATTAATTATCTATGAATAGTCCTAGAATTGGTGGATCTCTTATTTCCAAGAGCATAAAATGTCAAGGTCACATTTTTTAATAACACCTCATTTAGGTGATCTATAATCTAGAATACCTTGATGACTATTAGCCTCATTGATTTCCATATCACATTCAACAAGACTAATTATCAATATTGGGTCATGATTGAATGTGTTTCTTCATTGTTCGACTTCATATCATTATTCACATTAATAGGTAGTGCTCATAACTTACGACCCAGTAACCTCATTGGTGGGTTCCTTTGTTCTTGGAAAGTGTTTTCATTATTGACATTTGAATATGTTTCTTTCTCCTATTTTCTAACTTCAAATCATTTTCCAATGGGAGTAGCATACATGTTAGGTGGATTTCATGTAGTAATTGCACATAAACATCTATGAGTAAGTCTTGATTTTAGTAAATTGGTTGAGACACCATTTATTTAAATTTATTACCCAGTGGAGAAGCATAGTAAAGTACAGTTTGGATTTTCATAGAGATCATTTATTTATAGGTACAAGTGAAAATTTTCTTGTTAACACTGCAAAATCGTACAGCAGAAGACGACATCAATTAATGTCGAGCCCAAGGATTTACAGGAAAGGAATACATTATGGAATCAAGAAGTATTTAAAATCTCTAAGGTTTTGAGAAAATCAGATTTGAATTAGTCATAAATGCTCAAATGCGCGCTTTATCCTTCGAGAAGAGAACCTTCTGTGCGCCTTTTTCCCGATAAGCGTGCATTCCTGGAAATGGAAAAAAGTCACTTTCTGGGACCACAACAAGCAAAGGACAGTTACTCCTTATGTGAAAGCTGCCTAAGGACAGCCACCAATGCCTCCTTAGACATTATGTGAGCACATAAAAGAATATTTGAGCACACAATGGAATCAAACCTCTCCCTTGGGTCACCATCCATCATGTACCAAGGGAGGGAAGGAGGATTTGAAGCTCTCCTATATAAACCCACCAAGAGTTGAAAAAATGGTGATCACAAGGTTATGCTAGCCAAAGTTGCCCAAGCAACACCAGCATTGTGTGTGACCTAGAGCTGGATCTAAAGAGGACTCGATAGTTGGCCACCCAACATCTTAGTCCACCACATCAGAGAGAGAGAGTGAGACTGCATCAGAGGCAGAGCTTGGAAGGAAACATCCTTGCATCGGGACCTAGAGCCATTGCATAGGTGCCCTTTGGCAAGTGGGTAAAATTTCTTCTCCATTTCAAACGTTTAATAAGAAGAGGCCATTGAGCCATCATTTGCATTATTATCGTTTGGAACTCTCTATATAGCTTTTGTATATTTTTGTTTTTTAGTTTTATTTTAACTAGAGCATACTTCAACATACTATTTCCATTAAGTTTTATGCTTTTGAGCTCCCCCACTTTCTGCCTAGTACCAATAGTTTAGAGAGTAGACCACACTCTCTAAGCTTGTGTCATTTCATACACCTATGCGACTAATCCACAACAACAGGATTGGCGACTCCACTGATGTGTTTCAAGTTTATGTGGTTGTGCCATCTTTTGCAGGAGACCCTTTGTCTATGTTGGAGTGGAGCTGACAGTCCTCTAACCCATCTTGCAGTCCCTAGACTCACTAAAGTGATAGATTGAAGAAGGAAGCTCCTAATATTTTACTTTCAGGATTTTTGCGCGCATTTTTTCCTCACAGAGGCGCATTGTATGCATTCAGGAGTGACCTACGCGTAGGAAGGCGCACCTGTCAAGGGCTTTTGTGCGCAAATTGCAAAGAGATTTTTTTCTCCCTATTTTCTGCATTTTTTCTACTTGTAAGTGTGTTGGGAAGCCCCTAATGTATCTACCAACACCTATGTTGATACCCCATAGCTTCTGAAAACTCATTTTTTGCTGTTTTCTGTAGGCATTTAGTTAGTTTCCATTTAAGTTGGTTTTTGCAAAAAGTGTTCACATAGTCTAAGTAGGGGGGAAAAGTAACCATTGCTTTTCGAACAATTTATGTTTTTTGCACATTATGGTATGCACACTTAGTTTAAATAGTCCAAGTAAGTGGCTCATGACCACACATGCATAAGCTAGCGTAGAAATTGTTTAGTTTAAATTCAATTTTTGCATCTAGGAAATTGCGGGACTAGGATTGAATTGCCAATTAGAGCAAGTAATCTATGTTGTCTTTGCACCATTTGGTGACCCTAGACAAGCATATGAACACTCTACATTTGTGATTCACCATCTCCCTTTAGTCACTCACATAGACTAACTAGGAAGATTTGGAAGCGGCCCATTATCCGCAAATGCTTTCCATTTGAGCAAGGAACAACGTCACATAGTTTAACTAGGGGACTTTTGTAAAGGATCATCGATATCCATATGTTAAAATTATGAGTTTGTTCACCATATGCTCACACACATTCACCCACTAAGAAAAGAAAGCCACCTAAAAATAACTTAAACCAACTCACTAAATTCTCCCCACAGGGGCCACAAGAGAATTTATAGATTAAGTTAGGATCAAGGGGGTAGGCATCCAATAATCCGCCTTGATCACACTTCACATTGAAAAATATAAGTTGTGTATTTAGGGAGCTTTAAAATCCACCTATCAGCCCACAGAAAAGAAAACTCAAGCACGGCAGAGACCCAATTCAGAGGGGGTTAGGCTTAGGCGTAGTGTGTGCAGTATTAGTTGGGGCTACCTGACCTGACTGATACTCGGTACTACCAAGAAGCCCAAGACTCGAACGCTCACGTGGGACGATGGTTCTTAGTGGCCAAAACTAGGGCATCCTTTACCCTATAGGTGACGGTGTAGGCAAGCGCCAGACCCTCTACCCTTACCTTGGTTGATTCTCTTCGGCTGACTAGGGGCGTCGCCAGCTCTTGCGAGATTTTGTGCCAGCACTCGCAAGAAATCCTCTCAAGGCCCAGTTACTTTTGAGTGTGTGAGGACGTACTAGGTCTTCTAGGATTTTGATTATCACGCGCAAATAAACAAAACCATTTTTTGCTTGATTGATCACATAGATTAAGTTAAAGGGGAAATTCATTTCATTTTTGCTTTATTTTATGTATGTGGCCATAAATTTGTCATGTTGACAGACTCGATCCCCTCAAAATTTTTCCAAAACATAACCTGGTCAACACTCAAACAGTTCCAACGCAACCTCGTCAGTCTAGGCGTCTTTTGGACCTCCCCCCGTTACCGGGAGGGGTTCTAGGTCTTTTGCCATTTAGGTGTCAAAGATGGAACATTGCCATAGTAGTTAGTTCCTCCTTTCTTGGAGAAACCTTAGTTGGGAACCCTAATCAATATCCCAACACCACACCGCACACCACTCCCCCCTCGTCCCCTGGGGGACAGAGGAGCACATCCCATACGGGAAGCCAACCGAATTCACAACAGGGTACGTCACATATTAACCCTCGTTCTAACCAGAACTTCGTGTCTTCACATGTTTCCATGGCATCAACCTCTCAGTCACCCTTCTTAGCGGTGTTGAATCTACCAGATTTGACCAAGCTCACTAACAAACTCATCGCACACGACCCCAATTGGCATCCCATGCCCACGAAGCTCCCTTCATACATACAAAAGTTTGAAGGCAAGTAAGCAGAAGACCCAAGAAATCATAAAATTACCTTTCACATGTGGTGCTCATCGAATAACATTATTGACGATACTATTCAGTTGAGGCTATTTCAACGCACTCTTATTGGAGTGGCCGTGAAATGGTACGTGGAGAAACCTCCTACTTCACATGGAACCTTTAGCGCCCTCACTACCACGTTCCTCACATACTTTCAGTTGCCCATTCACCATGATTTGGGAATGGGGTTACCAACTCATTTCAGACAATCCCCCTCTACCCATATTTTAGAGCATCTCTATGAGTGGAGGCGGCGTCGCAGTTTATGCAAAGAAAATGAAGAGGACATGTCACATGTTGTTGAAAAGTGTAACTAGGATTGGTCTTCATATTGAGTATGTAATTTTGTGTTTTTGTAAAGAAGAAGACAAAGATAATAAAATGTATTTTATTTATGCTTGCTTCATGGGTTTCATGAGAAATATTTTTATTATAGGTCAATAGACTTCTTCTTGATGTCTATTAGGATTTGTCTTCTGGTTATAAATTTAATTAAGGGTCATGTATATGAAGTGTGTAGTCTAAATAATATGCCTCAAGACCTTATCACTCAACCATGGATTATTGGCTTAAGTTAGCCCTCAAGACTTCCTCATTCAATGCCGGAAGATAAAATCCTATATGTTGTGATCAAGTCGACTTATTAGAAATAATTAAAGTCGGCCTACAAGAAAGATGTATGGTTGACCTAAAACAAGCACAGTGCACTGTATATATTGATAGATCTACAGCTCATTTGGAGTGAAGTTTTTGGATAGCTCTGTAGCTGAAAATACAAATCAATGTTGCAGATTATTCTGAAGTAGAATATGGTTAATATGAGTTAAGTGAGATCAATATTCACCTATATTTCATGGATAAGAGAGTTTGTGATCTATGCGTAACAAATTATGGGGCTAATCCAAAGTAAGGACCATTCAGAAAGGTTGTGATCTTCATACTATCCAAACTAGAAGTATTTGGATGTCATACAGTGACTGAAGTCTGATGCGTAGATATGAAGTCTAAGAATTAAAATCAATGAAATATCTCTGAATTATAGTGTGAGAAAGGGTGGAAGGTAAATATGTGATTTACCTTCTTGATTACAGTTCATAAGATAATATATCTAGTAAATAAAGCTTCAAAGGATATGCAAAGTGAAGGATGAGATCTTGAATGATCTTGTCTCCAATATCTAAATAAGAAAGAAGGAGTGTTTGGGTAATCAAAGACTAAATCAAGAAATATATACTTAGAGATGACTTCTCTAGTGTTGGTGCATGTCAGTGTACGTTGGTGCACAAAATAAGGATCAGTGTTGGAGGTCGACAAAGAAGAAGTGACAAGGTCCTGGAGGCATTCATAGTTCAAGGGTCTAAGTCTTGGTCATGTTACTTTTCATTTGAAAATATATAAGTCGAATAATCCCTTGTGGGTTTTCCTCTCCAATAAGGAGAGTTTTTGGCCCTCGCTTGAAGAGCCTAAATTTGTGTCTCTTGTGTTTTGGTAATTGACTTGATGAAAGACATAATAAGTTAAGAAGAGAAGACATAAGTAAAATAATTAAGCTCACAAGTAATTATCAAGTAGAGAATTTGAATTAATCACTGCCCCTCCAAATTCTCAACATGGAATCAGAGCTAAGGTGCTAAAAGACAAGGGCTACTTAGCAAGGAGGCACTCAAGGAAGCAAGAATCAAATTCAAGGTGAACTTTTTCATTGAAAATTCAAATCATTTTGCAAGGAATATTCTCAAGCTATTTCAAGAAATATCTTCAATCTCTTTCAAAGGATCAACTCATCAAGAAAATAATATTTGCCATCAAATATGTATATTCAAGACATTGTTGGAAGAGACATCATCTTTTCGAGACATCCTTTATCATCAAGGATCCAAGAACACCTACATTGGGGAATTCAATCTAAGAAGAAGCTCTTCACTTCATATTCATCATCATCAAGGGAGTTTCAAGTCACTCTACTCAAGTAAGTATCTATGACCTTATTTAAATATATCAAGATGACTTATTGTAAAGAGAGAAACATATTGGTTGGGTCATCAAACTTTAGTGCATGGAAGAAGAGGAAAAATTTGAATCTAATTGAAGAAAATTTTATCGACTACATCGAAGGATCTACAATTCAACCCTCAAAAGAAGATGATCCAACTCATGCCAAGTACATGAAAGGAGAAATCAGAGCCCAGAATATTCTCATAGAATCCATTCAGGACTCACTCATACCCTATCTATCAAAACTGAAATATGCAAAAGAAATATATGAGAAACTAGTGGAATTATTCTCTGTGAGTATTGTAGGAGAAGAAATCTCTCTGAGACAATAACTATAAAAAATTAAATTGTCAAGAGAGGAAGGAACCACTTCATACTTTATGAGGGTTTTTGAAATAAGAGAGCAACTATAGGAATTGGGAGAAGTAATGTTCGATAATGAAATGACTACAGTGGTTCTAAATGCCCTACCAGAAGAATGGGGAAACTTCACTTCAAGATTAAACGGGAAGAAAGAAGTAATACCATTCCACGATCTATGGTCTCTATGCAAAATAGAGGAAACAAGATTGAAATCCAAAGTCGATATAGGATCAAGTGAAGGGAATCAAGCCTTTGCAGCCATATCTAGGAAGAAAGGAAGATTCATAAAAAAATTTCCTCAGAATAAAAGAAGAAATATGGAAAAAGTATGATGCTTTGGATGTAATGAACTTGGGAACTATAAAAGAGATTATCCTAAATCTAGAAAGGAAAAGAGGAAAAAGGAAGAATCCCATGTTACAGATGAAAGGGAAGAACCTGATGCAAATAAATATAAGAAAGAAAAAGCAAGAGATCTATATTATGATTGATATCATATTCCTCTTTAAGTGATTTTTGTTGGTTGTAAAATATTATGATAGGAAGTAATGTATATTAATAACATCATGATAGAAGCATGGTAGGAGCTATTGATGAAACAACTCTTGCAAAACCTCATTGATAAACAATATTGATGGAAGGCAATCATAAAAATCAAGGGTCATCATTAAATAATCAAAGTGGAAATAGGTGCTGAGATTTTCTAATGGAGTTCTCTATGGACTCACTGGTTAGAAAGAAAGCAAAAAGGTTTCATCTAGAATCCTATGCTACAGAATTATGGGAATAGGATGTGATGAAATATTGATGAAGCAGGTAACGAATTTCTATCTTTAGAACTATGATCAGATAAAGGAGGATCTCTTCCATTACACAAGTTGTCATTATCAAATGAAATCAACATAATATGTCCTCATATGGAATATGACGTGGTTGTATATAAACAAGGAACTAGAAATTGGAAGTTCTTGGGGATTAAGATATGTGGAGAAAGAAAGGAAGAGATCATGAAGTGAAACTATTTGAAGAGGCAATTATCATCTGGAAGCCAAGAATATGTGACTAGAAGATCTCCTAATAGGATATGTAGACTCTGATAGAAGTCTGGTAAAGAAGAAGACCCTTGAAAAGACATATATTTAGGAGATGTGTCAACCTTAATAGAGGATGTTGATGCCTACAAGAAGATGTCATGGTGAAATATCATCATTGAGGTAAATTTTGATTTAAAATTTCATATGTATATATTTATCTAGATGAGTTTATGCAGGGCTGCCAATCATGTGAAATGATGTAAGATCCTTGGGAGATGGTTCAAAGGAAAGGAGCATGGCATAAAGGTGGACCAAATAAAGAAGTATAATAAATCACTTTATGATAGCTGACATGACTCTTGCATGAAATTGATGGATGATTTGTGCCCTATGAAGCCAAAGGTTGAAGATTCCCCAATGTCCAAATCCATGACATCGAGGGGAGGAATTATTCATGAGAAGCTGGGTGTCTCACCATTGCTGCTGCAGGTCCTTGGTTGAGAGGAAGCCTGGTGATAAGTTTCTTCCTTGGAAGAAACTTGAAGTATGTCCTTCCTAAGTTAAGAGGGAGTGACATATATGATTCTCTAATACATGTGTCATACACTAGAGTAGGACTAACAGTCGTAAGTCTCAGTGAAGGCCATGTGGAGAGAATGGATAGACAAATCATTATGGTATTCACCTGGAAGACAGAATGGAGGATTTGGTAATCATCTTTCATTTTATACTCTTTGATAATGTTATAGGACATTCAAGATAAGAGTATTCGGGGACCGAAGTTCTTTGAGGGTTGGCTACCCAAGAGAAGAATATTCCAAGAAGGTCATACTCTGGGAACACCTGGGTGGAGCATGTTCCTTGGAGAGCCAATGACTATGGTGTCTACAAGTCATCTGTCTCACCTGTATTGTAGCCCATTGTCTCATTGAGAAACAAGTTTGTTAGTCAAGGCATTCCACTGGGACAATGTTGGTTGATATGATGCTATACAGATGCGATTACAAATTTGATTCTTCTTATGAGATTCTTCAGTTTGAAAGTGACCATGTACCTATATGAATACCTCCCTAGTTAAGAGGGAGTGTTGAAAGTGTAACTAGGATCGGTCTTCACATTGACTATGTATTTATGTATTAATGTAAAGAATAAGACAAAGATAATAAAATGTACTTTGTTTATGCTTGATTCATGGGTTTCATGAAAAAGATTTTTATTATAGTTCAATAGACTTCTTCTTGATCTCTATTAGGATTTGTCTTCTAGTTATAAATGTAACTAAGAGTCATGTATATGAAGTGTCGAGTCTAAAGAATATGCCTCAAGACCTTGTCACTCAACCATGGAGTAATGGCTCAAGTCATCCCTCAATAAATCCTCGTTCAACGCTGGAAGATAAGCTTCTATATGTTGTGGTCAAGTTGCCCTATTAGTAGTAATTAAATTCGGCCTACAAGAAAGATGTATGGTCGGCCTAAAACAGGCACAGTGCACCATATATATTGATAGATATGTGGCTCATTTGGAGTGAAGTTTTCGGATAGCTCTGTATCTAAAAATGTGGATCAGTGTTGCGGATTAGTCTGAAGTATAATATGGTCAATCTGAGTTAATTGATATCGGTATTCACCTACAGTTCATGTAGAAGAGAGTTTGTGATCTATGTGTAACAAATTCTGGGTCTAATCCAAAGTAAGGAGCATTCGGAAAGGTTGTGATCTTCAGACTATCCAAACTAGAAGCACTAGTATGTCATATAGTGATTGAATTATGATGCATAGATATGAAGTCTAATAATTACAATCCACAAAATATCTCTGAATTACAGTGTGAGAAAGGGAGGAAGGTAAATCTATGATTTACCTTCCTGATTACAGTTCATAAGAGAATATCTCTAGTAAATAAAGCTTAAAAGTATATGCAAATTGAAGGATGAGATCTTGAATGATCTTGCCTCCAATATCTGAATAAGCAAGAAGGAGTGTTTGGTTAATCGAAGACTAAATCAAGGAATATAGACTTAGAGACCGAGTTCTCTAATGTTGGTGCAAGACAGTGCAAGTTGGTGCAGAAAAGAAGGATCAACGTTTGAGGTCAATAAAGAAGCAATGACAAGGTCTTGGAAGCATTCATAGGTCAAGGGTATGAGTCTTGGTCATGGTACTTGTCATTTGAAAATATATAAGAAGAATTCCTTGTGGGTTTTCCTCTCCAAGAGGGAGAGGTTTTGGCCCTGGCTTGAAGAGCCTAAATTTGTGTCTCTTGTGTTTTTGTAATTGACTTGATGAAAGACATAATAAGTTAAGAAGAGAAGACATAAGTAAAAGAAGTAAGCTCATAATTAATTATCAAGTAGAGAATTTTAATTAATCATGGCCCCTCCAAATTATCAACACATGTACCATATGCCAGTGCGGTTAGAAGTTTGATGTATACACTGGTCTAACTAGATCGAACCTTGCACATGAAATGGGATTATTTAGCAACTATATTTCAAAACCAAGGAAGGAGCATTGTATAATAGTAAATAGGGTTTTAAGGTATTTTTTTGGCACTACTAGTTATGGATTTTGATATAAAGGAAGACTATGATTAGACAAAGTGTTGGAAATACATTGCTTTGTTGATGCAGAATGAGTTAGAGATCATGATCATAGAAAATATACAAGTGATTATGTGTTTGACCTATTTGGAGGAGCAATCAATTGGAAGAGAAAGAGACAGACGGTAGTGGCACTCTCAACTACATAAGTTAAATACATGATGGCCTTTCATAGCAGTTTATGGATGCTATGGGATATACATATTATATTGTAATGATGGTAAAGATAGAATATACTGAAAAATATTTTTGGTTTTCCACTTTGGGTATCCAAGGGAAAATATTTGTGTTAATGTGTGTAGGAAATTGATATTTATATTTTCTATTAATAATTATTTTGTAGTAATTATGTTTACAGGGTTAAAACCCACTGATTTCATTGACATGGAAGTAGTTTTTTTTAGAAATGCCTATTTTTAGGTGTGTTATATTTGGCAGTGTTTTCGTGGTAATCCCTAGTTGCCTTGTTGGATAAATTTGGTAGTGTAATAAAATTTAGCTCCATGCATCACTTCTATCTTCATATGGATAACTCATCAACTATTTTTGGCAAAGAAGGGAACCCTTCTTCTAGATCCCTCTTTCTCTAAATTTGCGGAATTATAAAAAGGGAAAATTACAATGTTAGATAGGGTGACCTTGCATGAGGATTTTGGTATTATTGGACCTCTAGTTTATTTTGAGAAATACTTCAATGTATCTTCAGCACAATTAACACCACATAGAAATCTAAGGAAGGACGTGTGAGCTTAACTAATTGTGGAACAAGGTGACCTCCTTATTAATGAGTTAAAAGGTTTATTTACAGAAATTTGGTGGTCGATTTTAGAAAAATTAATTATTAATTGCAACCATCTAATTTTGGAAGTTTTCTTACATTGATATAGGTGTCTTATTTAGAGACCTCAAGCATCTATAAAGGAAGGGAAATTGTCCATTGTTTGACAGAGAATTTTAGTGAACAATCAGTATCTTTTCATTTCCATCTTCTCTTCCTTTTCTTTTCTTGCATCCAATACTATGTGTAAAGCCATACTATTTATCTCTGCTCTTTGAATTTGGTGGTGAAATACTATCTTTTGTGAAACAATATAAGTGAGTTTCCTTCCTCTAATTTGTTCGTATTTATCATTTAGAGTGCATATTGAACTTCTATTTTTTCTCATATCTTACTATTACAAAAATATATTCTCTCAGATGTTTTAACTATCAATTTCATTTAGTCTTAAATTGCTTACTTGCACATAAACGCTCGTTTTTATGTGTTGATTTTTCATTTTAACATGGAGATATTTTCAATGATATTCAATACATGAACACTAGGAACACTAGGAACACTCCCATGTACTTAAAAAATAAACAATCAAAATGGAGAGGCAACTAGCCAGTGACCTAAGGTTGATTTCTTATCAGTTATTACTCAATTTTATTTGTTGTGAGTTCTAAAGGAAACATTGTCTTATGATGTATTTTTTATTAATGACTTTTTTATCATTGTAGTATAGTGGTGAGTATTCCCACTTGTGACGTGGGTGACCCGAGTTTGATCATTGGTAGTGGCACCAATTTGTTATCACTTAAATTTACACCAGAGAACAATAATGACTCTAGGACTTGCAACAAGGAAAATTAAGTAATAAATAATAAGCAATCAACTTTGGGTCACTCGATAATTTCATATTTGTTTGGATTTTTGCTTTTCTAATCATAAGGGGTGTCCCTAGTGTTTATGTATTGAAAATATTTTAAATAAAATATGTGTTAGTATTGCAAATCAACACATAATAATGATCATTGTTATTAAACTAAGAAACCAAAACTTAAGAAAAATGATAGTTATAGAATACAAAAGAATTTTTCTTTGCATTCATGAAATAAGAAAACAAATAGAAATAGTGTTACCAACTTAATGAGAACTTTACTGAGATCTCCTTTTTTTGGGCATTGTGTCAAATAATGATTTTCATGTTAATTTTGAAAAGTGTTGACGAACATCATTACCAGAGGGTTTGAGGAAAGATTGTGAAAGTTAACGCAGTGGAAAAACTAAAATCACACACACAACAATCAAACATGAAGACAAGAATTAATGTGGTTCACCCAACCAATCTGGGCTACATCCACCAAATAGAGGTATCGGCAATCTTATTCATCAACAGGATATTACAACAACAGATTTCACATCTGCACTTCCTCTTCCACACACCTCACACCTCATATGTTTTGCCTCTACAGGCTTACAATTTATAGAAGAGAGAAGAAACTGAATAATTAATTCTATCACACCAAAATAGGATAGAATATCTCCTCTTACTGATTTGATGCCATCAGTTTTGCAACAAAACCTATTGTTGGAATTTATCCAAGAGATTTTAGCCATCAAAATCTCAACAATCTCCACCTTGAAAAAAATTAGCCTGATACCTCGTTCTTGTTTATTCATTTCATTTTTTTTGCAAGCCAAGAGAAGCCAGACACCATCGTAGCTACTCTAATAACACTGGTTCCGTGAACATGTCTGCACAATTTTCCTTTGTATGCACTTTTTCAAGAGAGACTCCCCGTTCAGTGATAACTTGTCTTACAAAATGGTACTTAATAGGTATATGCTTTGATTTACTATGATAGGCTGGATTTTTAGCCAAGTGAATTGCACTTTGACTATCACAAAATAATTTAATGTTGTCTTGCAACCTACCAAACTCACCAAACAAACCTTTCAACCAAACCACTTCTTTGCAAGCATGTGAAGCAGCTATGTATTCTGCTTCTGTAGTGGATAAAGCAACAATGTTTTGTAGCTTTGACATCCAGCTAATAGCTCCACCTGCAAGAGTAAAGACATATCCTGAAGTTGACCTTCTCTTATCCAAATCACCTGCAAAATCGGAATCAACATAACTGCAAACAAATTCACTACTTCTATCATAAGTGATATAATAATCACTTGTGCCTCTCAAATACCGAAGCACCCATTTCACTGTTGCCTAGTGTTCTTTCCCTGGATTTTCCATATACCTACTGACAACCCCAACTACATTTGAAATGTTTGGTCATGTACAGACCATCGCATACATCACAGTTACTGCTGCATTAGCATAAGGTATTCGAGACATATATTCTTTTTCTTCATTTGTATTAGGACATAAACTTGAAGGAAGCTTAAAATGTGAAGCTAAAGAGACTGAAACTGGCTTCACATTGTTCATACCAAACCTTAAGAGTATTTTCTCAATATACTTCTCTTGTGATAACCACAGCTTACCATTGCTCCTGTCTCTGAAAATCGCCCAAAATCTGTCTTGTTGCTCGTAGATCTTTCACATCAAACGTCCTAGCCATCTGAGCCTTTAACTTGTTGATCTTAGTTATGCTTATGCTTTCTAAAATCATATCGTCAACATACAACACTAAGATAATGAATATGCCATTACTTAATTTCTTAAAGTAAACACAATGATCATATTCACTTCTTATATAATTTTGGCTCATCATGAAAGAATCAAATTTCTTGTACCATTGTCGAGGCGACTACTTCAGACGATACAATTGTTGGGAAAAATACTGAGAGGGGGGCTGAATTAGTATTTACTGCATATTCAAAACTTTTTACTTTTTCACTCTCTAAAACCCATACGCTACTTTCCTTTAGTAAACTCGCGTATACACGCGGATATCCTTCATACAACTCGCGTATTAGCAGAGATCTAAATATGCAGATATTTATTAACTTAGTTCTTTGCACTATTCATTCATCTGATGTTAAGTTAACATTAAACATGTGTAGTAACAACAGAATAAACCATCACACAAAGCATCACACATGAACACCAGGATTTTTAGGTGGAAACCCAAGTCGGGAGAAAACCACCGCTGCAGTTGCTCAGCCTTCAATAATTTATTATAGAGAAAACATCTTACAACATATGTGCTGGCGCAGACTTGACGAGCACGCAGGCACCCACCTGCGCTCGTTTACCAGCCTCTCCTGGAAGGGAGCTCCAACCCCCTGACTCGTTTACCAGCCTCTCCTGGAAGGGAGCTACGACCCCCTGCTCTCGTTTACCAGCCTCACCTGGAAGGGAGCTACAACCCCATGACTGAAGGCTACAACCCTCAGCACCTCTATGGACCACGTTTCATCAATTTTCACACTGGATCCAAAGCTTCCTTTAGGACACCACTTACAGGCCACGTTTCATCATATTTTCAGACTGGACCCTTTCCATACTTTTAAGCACAGTCAACCATGAAACAGATACATATAACTCACTAACAGATATCAGTAAACCAGCAGAACAGATCAGACATTTCTTACCACAGACTTCAGCAAACCCTAGTTTGCATACGCGCTTTCCTTTCACTGATGTCGCGTATATACGCGCTTCCGTTCACATAAACCAACGTATACTTCTGTACATATTATAGAGCTCATTTCATTGCGCATACGCGCTTTCTCTTCAGCGAAGCCGCGTATATACGCGCTTCCTCTGCGGCGAACTAGCGTATATATCTTCAACCATTATAGAGCAGCATACTTCTTCAGATCAGATATTCAGTTCAGATTTACCCTTTTACTTCAGACAGATGTTCGCCTCATCTCAGATCTAAGCCTTCCATAAACAGATCTAGCAGATACAAATACATTCCAAATCTAGATATTTTGCTTCGTCATTTCTTCATAGGTGCATCATAGTTTCAGATCTATTATCAAACCTTTACCCTTTCCATTCAGATATACTTCATAGAGAAGTATTCATTCAAGCTCAGACATCTTGCTCCCACACTCATGATTTGCACAATGAATTTCTTCTCTTTATATAGGTTTACCCTTTTTCAATACCATGAGCCCTTTTTTCAATACCATGAGCCAAAACAATACCATGAGCCCAAAACTACATTACTTCCGATGGTATTCCTGGACGGGGTCATTTAGACGAATCATTACTCAATACAATGGGTCAATACCATGGTGGTTACCCCTGGTTTTGCACTTTATGAGCGCTTTTTTCCCATACGCGACTTGGCACGTTGTTTCCCGCGTGCATACGCGACTTCTCCTAGACATATCCGCGTATGCCTTGAGACATACTCTTTTCACCATAGAATTAGCACATGTTGAATTCCTTTCTTCATTACCTTCTGTACTCACTGTAGATACATCAGATTTAGTTCATCAAGACATATTCTATTAAGCACACCTTCATCAAGTAAGTTGCCATCATCTTCATCAAGTGGGTTGCCATTCGAGGACAACACTCAGCATCATATTGCTAACAAACATCATATCACATCAGATTTACATCATTTACCAAGTTCATCAAGTCACAAATAACTTCATCAGGTGGATTGCCATCAAGGACAACACAGACCAACAATCTCATGTCTTCATCTGCATTAAGTGGGTTGCCATCAAGGACAACACTCTGCATCATATTGCCAACAATCTCCCCCTTTGGACTTGATGGCAACCACGATGGTGTTTGATCACCACTCACCACAACAGATAGGTACATTAAGTATACAATGACACCATGTCACTCTCACCATTATTTGACACCATTCGTTCTCTTCATTCAAACACCATGTCACTCTCCCCCTTTGACATCAAGGGCAAAGGGCGGATCAAAACCAACACAAGGTTTTTCTCCTCATGTAGAAGGAAGCGTTCTGCAGATCTGATGTACACTGAAGTGACCAAGCTCCCCCTGAGCTCATGTTGAATCTTCAAACATATTTTTCAATGAAGTACATGACTCTATGACCTTCCTATCACCAAAGACTCATACTTACATCAAAGATCCAACCAAGTGGATTTACATAGGAGACTCAAATACCCAACCAAGTGGGTTTACAATACCCAACCAAGTGGGTTTACAAAATTTTACTCAGCTACCCAGCCAAGTGGGTTTACAAATTTGTCAAGTCCTTACGTGACTGAATATTACAATTTTACATCATGGGTCTCAACAAGACCTTTTCATCAAATTACAGATATGACTTTTATGACCAATACCAGAAAGACTTCAAGAAAAAGAACATATTTCAGATACATCATAATGCCAACAATGCATTATACTCAGCAAGGCTGATGCTCCACCTGAATCTGTGCATCCAAGAAACCTTTCCATATGAATAAGGCTCCCCCTTAGTTTATGCATCCTGAACACTTTCAACCAATCATCAAGGCATCTTTATCAAAACATCGAAACAATATTATAAGAACTGGAACACCACCTGAGATACCAAACAGTATCAGAGATACCAAACAGCACTGCAGATGTGCTGAAGAAAGATGACCCTAAACAGAAATTTGTCAACAACCAGACATATGCGGTTCTATGTGCATGAACTAGCGTATATACGCGACTGTGTTTCAGGAAATCCGCGTATCCAATACCATCTTCTATATTTTAACCAGATCTGATTCTCTATGAGGCAAAGACAGAGTTCAGCTTCTTTCTGAGATATTTGAATGCTTCCCTGGAATACAGATAGATAGAACAGTGTAGTTGTGTCTTCAAACGTCATCCAACGGTTGTAGCATAAGCACATTAGAAACCAAGCGCTCAGATTCTTTGCAGCATCAATACATTCTTTCCAAGAGAAATTATCATACCAGAACAACATCTTCAAATATGTGTCAATCATCCATGTGGTCCAATATCATCAAGATCTTCAAGATTTAACATGATGGAACATATGTAGGGAAAAGGTCTCAACCAGGGGATCTTGTGCTCTCGCATGATTTATTTCCTCCTGATACTTCTAATCAACGACATCCAACTCATCCATGTGTGAGTACAAAAGATACTTATCAACAACCAGGGCTCAAAAATTCATCATAATAAACCATGTACCAGGTCATCATCATTTGAGCATGAGTATCACAAAAACCAAAGAATAAGCAGTCATATTGCCAATAATGCAATCATTAGAATTCAACCTGCTGCTCCCCCTGAACCAGTGCTCCTTCTTAACTTGTGCAACCTGAATACGTTCATCAGTAAGTCATCATCAACAATATCTGCATGAACTGCCCTTATCTCCGAATTATAAGACTTTCATCTCAACAATGAATACTCTTCATCAAAAAGCAAACAGGACTCATCCACAATCATAAGAAACCATGTATCATATCATCATTATTTAGAACTGAGAAACTAAGCTAATATTGAGTCAATAATACAGTTATTAATAGTCAGACTGATGCTCCCCCTGAACCTCTGCTCCAGATCTTCAGCTATCATATAAATTCTCTTATCATCAATGCATACGCGACTGTGTCTGCTGGAACTCGCGTGTATACGTGACTTTTGTTCATCGAACCCGCGTATGGAAAGTGAAGCATAGAAATTTTCACATTCATTCATCTCCCCCTGAACTTTTCCTTCCTGTACTCGCTTCTTCTTCATATTAGATGCTCACGTAAATACATATAACTGCATAATCAAAACAATCATGAGAGACATCATACATTGCTCCCCCTGACGATACATTACTAAATCTCATATTGTAATCCCACATCATTCCCCGCAATTAACCGTATTAAAGCCTTCGAAGCGGATGAATGCGTAGGGTCAAAATTCCCTACGTTTCGATCGGTCCTCCTTCTTTTTCCAAATTTGCTTGAACTTTCTAATTGTGTGCTGAAAATTGTCCACTTTCTCAGATCTGTTCAACCTGCATTCTTTTTCTACATGTCCGTACTTGTTACAAGAATAACATCTCATGTGTCTAGAGAAATAAGCATAAGAATCATAGTGTGTTTCTTTGTTCTTCCTCCTATTGCAATCAACTGCTTTGTGCCCATACTTGTTGCATGAAAAACAATATCCCTTGAAGCCACCAGAGTACCTTTCTGAGTAGAATCTGTTTGTTTGTGGCTGAATTGTTCTGCTTCTGCAATTTGCTGCAACATGCCCATATTTACGACATTTAAAACATTCAACGTTCTTGAATAAATTCCTTTGAGAATTCATGATTGTTGGTTGACCTTTTGTTTCTTTCAACTCTTCAGGTTTTGCATTGAATTTCTTTGAATCTTTAGCACTTCCTTGTGAACTAGATTCTCCTTTAACAGTTTCATGAAAACCAAGACCAAGTTTGATAGTTAGGTGGAGACCTTTGATTACTTCTAATATTGTCCAAAATATTAGTACTATCATGAAACCTCAATAGTTTAACCTTTCTTCTCTAATTTACCTTTGAGAATGTTTACTCAACCTCCAAGGCTTGACATTGCTTTGTCATGCTTTTCTTTCTTTCTTTCTTTCCATCTTCTACTTGAGTCCTTCGCATTTAGAATCTCTTTCAACCAATTTTTCAGTTTTCTGTTAAATGTTGCTGTCGCAGCTTCTCATTCTTCTTATTTGATTTTTCCGTATCTTCTTTCGAGAGATGGTGTTTCGCTCAAGGCCTTCCTTTTCAAATGGTTGTAGAGGTTCCTCATTCTTCTTACTTGATGCTTCACGATCTACTTGCAGAGAGATGATTGCAACTTCAAGTCCTTCATTCTTCTTGCTTGCTTTTTCGAGATCTGCATTTAGATCGTTGATTTCTACTTCAAGTCTTGTCATTCGATTGGATGCATAAGCATGGAACCTTTGGTACTTGTCTATCTGTCCATTCAATATTTGTATCTTTCCTTTCATTTGAGAGATCATTTCTTTGTAGATAGAGTCTCTTTCTTTAAGTGATCTTTGTTGATCTTCAACTTTGATCTTGATAGCTTCCTCTAGACCCAAAGCATTACCTTCACTATCTTCACTATTGCATACACCAGAAAGTGAATCACAAGAACAACTATCAATACCCGATTTATCTTCTTCATTTTCTTCTGCACATGTTTTCTGAGATATCTCCATTTCAGTAGCCTTCTTCTTTTGCTTCTTTGCCATGAGCACCTTCAGATCATGGTTAGAATCTTCTTCATCTTCACTGGACACTTTATCATCATCTTCATTTGCATAATAACTCTTCCTCTTTTCAAATTGTTTCCCCTTGGCATGTTTTTCTCTATAAGGACACTTAGCAGCATAGTGACCAACTTTTCCAAACTCAAAACATTTGAAGGGAAGCTTACCTTTGAATCTTCCAATACCTAGTTGGAGTTTTCTCACGAAATTCGCTTCTTCTTCATCGGATATATAGCTAGATTATTTGACAACTTCCTTTTATTTTCCTCTTGCAGATACCTTAAAAGTAGCTTCTCTGATTTGAGAGGGACCTCCTTGTCTCATTTCAAAAGCAGTCAGAATACCATGTAATTGAACAATAGTAAGAGTTTGCAGATCTTGCCTTTCTTCAATAGCTGAAACTTTAGAGTCAAATTTTGAAGTCAAGGATCTTAAGACCTTTTCCACCAGAGTAGTATCATTTATGGTTTCACCAAAATTTCTCATTCAATTTACAATATCATCCTGACGAATAAAGAAACTGGCAACACTTTCATCACTATGCATCTTCAAATTTTCATATTCAATTCTAACGGTTTGGAGTTTTGCACTTTTTACCTTTGTATCTCCTTCATAGCTTGGAATGATTTTGTCCCATATTTCTTTTGCTGAATGTAGCTGCATCACTTTAGCAAATTCTGATTCAGACATGCTTCCTAACAAGACATTCACTGCTTTGGCATTGATTTCATACATCTTCCTTTCTGCTGTATCGGTAGGAATACTTGCTGGGTATTGATAACCTTCTTCCACGATTGCCCATACATCTGCACCAAGACTTTGCAGATATGATTTTGTTCATACCTTCCAGAATATCAGAATGCTTCCATTGAATAGAGCTGGCTTTATAGACATTACTCCTTCTTGACTTCCCATTGCGACGGATCTCCTTCAAGCGATCAAGCTTCTGCAGAAGGACCTCCTCTGATACCAATTGTTGGGAAAAATACTGGGAGGGGGGGGGGGGGGTGAATCAGTATTTACTGCAAGTTCAAAAATTTTTACTTTTTCACTTTCTAAAACCCATACGCTACTTTCCTTTAGTAAACTCGCGTATACACGCGGATACCCTTCATAAAACTTGCGTATTAGCAGAGATCTAAATATGCAGATATTTATTAACTTAGTTCTTTGCAATAGTCATTCATCTGATGTTAAGTTATCAGTAAACATGTGTAGTAAAAATAGAATAAACCATCACACAAAGCATCACACATGAACACCAGGATTTTTTAGGTGGAAACCCAAGTCTTGAGAAAACCAATTACTTAATACCAATCTTCAATAATTTATTATAGAGAAATATCTAAGAATATATATGTCAGCAGACTTTTCAAGACGTACAGTAATTCCACCGCGCTGCTTAATAGCCTTCTCCTCGAAGGAGCTCCAACCTCTGAGGTTTATCACCTTCTCGAAGGGAGTTTACGTACCTTCGATCTCGCTTATCACCACCGAAGGGAGTCATAACTGATCAAGGCTAGCAACCCTGCCAAAAGACCTCTATGACCACGCTTCATCAATTTTCACATCAATCCAACAACTTAACTGCATAACTGCAGCCTTCGTTTATCAACAATTCAGACTGGACCCACTCCATACTTTTAAGCATAGTCAACCATGAAACAGATACATATAACTCACTGACAGATATCAGTAAACCAGCAGAACAGATCAGAAATTTCTTACCACAGACTTCAGCAAACCCTAGTTTGCATACGCGCTTTCCTTTCTCTGATGTCGCGTATATACGCGCTTCCGTTCACATAAACCATCGTATACCTCTGTACATATTACAGAGCTCATTTCATTGCGCATACACGCTTTCTCTTCAGCGAAGCCGCGTATATACGCGCTTTCTGCATTAAGTGGGTTGCCATCAAGGACAACACTCTGCATCATATTGCCAACAACAATGATTTCTTGAGCCTGCAGACAAATTTCTTGTTGCGATTTTGAACAAAACCTTAAATTTGTTCCATATAAATCTCTTCATCTAGATCTCCATGTAAGAATGCAGTCTTAACATCTATTTTTTCATCTAGCAACTAATGCTAAGACAATCCGAATTGAAACAATTTTAACAACTATTGAAAATATCTCATGAAATTAAATTCCTGCTTTCTGAGAAAAACCTTTTGCGACCAGCCTCGCTTTGTACCTGTCTCCTTTATCATCAACACCCCTTTTCAATTTTTAAACCCATTTACATCCCACAGTTTTTTTGTCTTTAGGAAGTTCCACCAGATCCCATGTGGAATTCTTGTCTAATGCCTTCATCCCATCCTTCATAGCTTCTTTCCACTTATTACTATTAGAACCTTCTACAGCTTCTTGATAACATAAAGGTTCATCATCATTAGCGGTTAAAGCAACTGAAGTAACATAATCATCATACCTTTCAGGAGGATGTCTGTTTCTCGTGGACCTCCTTAAATATGTTTCTGGTTCTTCCACAATTTGCTGATTATTATCTGTAGGAACTTCTTCATGATCTGCTTCTGAAACTTGTCCATATTGACTATCATCAGTATTTGAACTGGTTTCAAACTGAATATGTTGAAACTTAGGTACATTTTCCTGTTTCAATTTATTATCTACATATTGATTATCAAGTGAAGATTCATTGAATTTAACATCTTTGTTAATGATGATCTTGTGAGTAGTAGGATCCCACAACTTGTATCCCTTAATCCCATCACCATATCCAACAAAGATATATCTTTTTGATTTAGGGTCTAATTTAGAACGCTGATGTTTTGGAATTAGAGCATATGCATCACAACCAAAAACTTTCATTTTAGAATAATCACAAGGATGACCTTTCCATACCTCTTGAGGAATTTTTCATCCTATTGCATTTGATGGTGATCGATTTATAAAATAGCAAACCGTAGATACTGCTTCTGTCCATAATTCCTTCTACAAATTGGTGTTACTCAACAAACTTCTTGCTATTTTGAAAAGAGTCATGTTCATGTGTTCATCAACACCATTTTGCTGAGGAGTATAAGTAGTAGTTCTATGTATTTTGATTCCAACTTCCTTGCAATAATTATCAAATGCCTTTGAAGTAAACTCACCACCATTGTCAGTTCTTAAACATTTAATGGTTCTTCCAGTGATGTTTTCTACTAATGCTCTAAACTGCTTGAAAACTGTGAATACATTAGAAGTTCTTTTTAACATGTAGACCCATAATTTCTTAGAGAAATCATCTATAGAAGATACAAAATATGATGATCCTCCATTTGAGGTTGTAGGAGATGGACCCCAAACATCAGAATGGATATAATCAAGGATTCCTTTACTAGTATGTTTTCCAGTTTTAAATTTCTGCTTGCTTTGTTTCCCATATATACAATGTTTGCAGAAATCTAACTTAAAAGATTTTAAACTAGGAAGTAACAAAAGATCAAATAAAATTTGTAATCCTTTTTCGCTCATATGCCCAACCGTTGATGCCATAGTCGAATAGAATCACTATCGTTTTCAGATACAATAGAAGCATGATCTGACTCTGTTCTTCCTTCTAACTGAAAAATATTTCCAACCTTATTTTCTTTCAATACTAATAGGATTCCTTTGTAAATCTTCATTACTCCACCTCGAATAAAAGTTTTATATCCATATGTGTCTAACACTCCTAGAGAAATAATATTTTTTCTGAGTTCAGGCACATGTCTTACATCAGTTAAGATTTTATTTGTCCCATCAAACATTTTAATCTGAATGCTTCCATGTTAGGTCCCTATATTACTAGTATAGTCCCTTATTGTTATTAGTGTAACCCCTTTATTGTTATTATTGTACCCTTGTAACCCACATTTTGTTATTATTGTGCCCTTAAATTATTATTGTTAGGTCGGCTAGGATTACATTGTGGCCCACTAGGATTACATTATGGCCACATGGACTCCTATATATATAGAAAGGAGGTTTTGTAAATGGTATCATCCAAGAATTGTTCATTTATGTAATGTATTGGAGGTTTCCCCCTCTAAGTGGCTTATTTCTAAGGCATTGATATCTCTTTTCTTCTATTTTTGGAGCTGGTTACACAACATTTGGTATTAGAGCTTTGGATTCTAGGGTTTCGCTACTCCAAATAGGTCATCGTGGAATTTTCGCTATAAATTTTTTTCTACAAAGCTTCAGAAGCTGAAATTTTTAGTGTGTGAAGCTGAAATCCTGAGGAACATCGTCAAAACAATTCAGAGCTTGGTTCACAACATTTTCAGAGATATGATCTATGGAAGTTAGGTCTTTTTTCAGGCTCCTAAACAGGTCATCGTGGCATTTGCGCTATAAATTTTTCACTACGAAGGTTCAGAATCTGAAATTTTTAGGGTACGAAGAAAAAATCCTAAGGAAACTTGTCAAAAAATTTCAGATATTGGTTCGAAATATTTTTGGAGATATGGTCTGTGGAAGGTAGTTCTTTTTCAGGCTCCAGAATTTCATCTCAAAGAGGTGATCGTGGGAAAATCTGCATAACTCTCTCTTTGAGCATCATATTGGAGTGTCATAAAAAGTGGTATCAAGTACACAGATCGCAGTTTCTTGGCTATCAATTTCAGAGCCAAAGGACGAAAAAGTGACACGTGTAAAGTCGTACAATTTCACTCTATTGAACCAGTCCATAATTAGGTCATTGTGGGAGATTGGACACAACTTTGTCTTGGAGAATCCAAATCAGGTCAGACCTATGGAATTCAAAAGATAATTCAGAGGGATACGTTGGTACCGAAATTCAAATATTGAAGTGCTGCAATCACAGAGATAATCCAATTTCAAATCGAGCTCCTCAAAAGCAAGAAAAAGGTGTGTATTTTTTTTCCGAATTTCATAAGTCTTGTTTGAAGAATCAATTTGAATTGATTCCAAGGGCATATTGTAGAATACATATCAGTAGTGGGTTCTAAAATATGCCTCGTAAAAATAATTCAACACCCATTAAGCCTTCGAAAGGCTCTACTATGACTCATGAAGATGAAGAATTGCAACATGATCTATCAAAATTACAAGAGCAAGTGCAACAAATTTCACTCTCACAAAGAGCAACAAAAAATGAAATGGAAGTTTTGAAGAAAGGCGTGGAAGCGAAGATGGACGGTTCAGAAGAAAGGCATGGAAGATAAGATGGATGGCATGGAAGGCGGCATGGAAGCTAAGATGGATGACATGAAAGACAACATGGAAAACATGAAGAATAATCTAAAAGTAGACATGAAGGTTTGACAAAATTGATACAAGAAATGTTTCTAATGGCGAAAAGATAGTAGAGGAAACTCATTATGAGAACAAATAAATGTTAATCATGATTTCATAAACTCTAATTTTGGATGGAAGAACCACCATATTGCAAAGATGGATAAGAGGAATTTTGATGGCAAGGATCTCATAACATGGATACTACGGATGGAGCAATATTTTGATCTCAATAATGTGCAAAACACACAAAAGGTACGCATTGCAACTTTTCATTTAGAAAAAAATACATTTGTATGGTATCAATGACTTTGCTCCCATAAAAAAATTATCACTTGGTCAATTTTTACGGAGGAAATGATAGCACATTATGAGGATACAAAGAGAAACACCTTCTTTAGCCAATTGATAAATCTCAAACAAAAGAGTTTAGTGGGGCAGCATATTGAGGACTTCCAAAAATTGAATATAAGGGTAACTGATATTCCAGAGGAACACGGGATCGACCTCTTCATAGGCACTTTAAAGGATAACATACAACATGAAGTTCACGTTTTGAAACCGGATTCATTGGAGAAGGCATTCAGGTTGGAAAGAAAAGTTGAATGTAAAATAATGGCGACAAGGAAGACTACCACTCAATTATATAAATAAGGAAGTGTTGCTACGCCTAGATTTCCACAACCTACAATGTTGACACCACAACAATTGGAAGAAAAAAGATCAAAAGGGCTTTGCTACAGTTTTGATAGCAAATACACTAAAGGTCATAAGTGTGCTGAGAAGAAATTATTTTACATAGATTGTGAAGAGGAAGAAGAAAATGAACAAGAAGAGGATATACACCAGGACTCCCAAAGGACTCCCACCTATTCGTGATCATGATCATGCTATTCATTTGATTCCAGGAAGTGTTCCTCCAAACATCAGGCCTTATAGATATCCCTACGTCCAAAGGAGAGAAATTGAACGTATGATTGCAGAAATGTTAGAGGCGGGTATATTTCAACCTAGTCAAAGTTCTTTCTCTGCTCCTGTAGTATTTCTACACAAGAAGGATGGATCATGGCAAATGTGTCTGAATTATAGGGAGCTCAATAAGCTCACCATTAAAGATAAATTTCCCATTCCTGTGATTGATGAATTATTGGATGAATTACATGGAGAAATTTATTTTACCAAGTTGGATCTTCGTTCAGGATATCATCAAATTAGAATGAAGACTAAGATATTCCAAAAACAACACTTCAAACTCATGAGGGTCATTATGAATTTTTGGTCATGCCTTTTGGCCTTACCAATGCACCTTCTACATTTCAAGGGTTGATGAATTCCATTTTCAAACCCTTCCTTAGAAAATTTGTGCTAGTATTTTTTGATGATATACTAATCTACAGGAGGTCTTGGAAGGATCATGTTGAACATGTTGACAGGGTGCTCAAACTATTGCAAGAGAAACAATTATATGCAAAAACATCCAAATGTTTCTTTGGAGTACAAGAGGTGGAATATCCGGGTCATATTGTATCTCACGAGGGTGTTAAAGTAGACCCTAACAAAATTAAAGCCATTAAGGAATGGAAAGTCCCCACAACCATAAAGAAGTTGCGAGGATTTCTTGGGTTAACGGGGTATTATCGCAAGTTTGTTAAGAATTATGGGAGAATAGCAGCACCTCTAACAACATTATTGAAGAAAGATGCATTTTCATGGACTCCTGAAGCAACTAAGGCCTTTGAACGTCTTAAAGAGGCAATGTGCCTAGCACCGGTCTTAGCTACACCAAACTTCACAAAAACCTTTATTGTGGAATGTGATGCCTCAGGAAATGGAATTGGTGCAGTTTTAATGCAAGAAGGAAGACCCATTGCTTTTGAAAGTTGTCAAATCAAAGGAAAGTATTTACAGAAACCTATTTATGAGAAGGAAATGTTAGCAATACTGCATGCACTAAAGAAATGGCGAACTTACCTAATGGGAAGACACTTCAAGGTAAAAACTGATCATGATAGTCTTAAACATTTTTTGGAACAAAGACTATCTTCAGAAGAGTAGCAAAAATGGGTCACAAAGATGTTGGGTTATGACTTTGAAATAATCTACAAAAAAGGAAAGCTTAATTTTGTTGCAGATGCACTCTCAAGAAAGAATGAAGAGGTGGAAGCATTACTTTGTTCCATTTCTATTATCCAAACAGATTGGATAACCGAAGCAAGAGATGAATGGAAGAAGGACAAAGATGTATGTACATTCATTCAAAAGTTGCAGCAAGATCCTAGTACATCTGATACATTTAGTTGGAAAAATGATTCCTTATGGTACAAAGATCGTTTATATCTTTGTAAGAATTCCCAACTAAAACAAAATATTCTTCTGGAATTGCACACTTCTCCTTTAGGAGGACACTCGGGATTTTTAAAAACTTACCACAGGGTGAAGAAAGAATTTTTTTGGGATGACCTTAAATCTGATATTCAAAATTTTGTGGCGGAATGTTTGGTTTGCCAGCAGAATAAAGTGGAAACAATTAAGACCCCGGGACTTCTACAACCTTTATCCATTCCAAGTCAACGTTGGGAGGAGATTTCAATGGATTTTATCACGGGTTTACCTAAGTCTGAAGGAAAGAGTGTCATCATGGTGGTAGTTGATAGACTTACCAAGTATGCACACTTTTGTGCATTATCTCATCCATTTAAAGCACATACAGTTGCTACTACATTTATGGACACAATTCAAAAGCTACATGGAAGCCCAAGGGTTATTGTGAGCGACAGAGATCCCATTTTTACTGGAAATTTTTGGACGGAGTTATTTTCTTGTTTGGGTACTCAATTAGCTCATAGCTCATCTTATCATCCTCAATCTGATGGTCAAACTGAGATAGTAAATAAAGGTTTGGAAGGATATCTTCGTTGTTTTGTATCTGATAAACAAACACAATGGGTCAAGTGGTTACCTCTTGCTGAATGGTGGTATAACACTTCCTTCCATGCTGCAGCAAAAATGACCCCATTTATGGCACTTTATGGATATCATCCACCATCCATCACATCATCTTTAAGGGAAAATTCGAAGGTTCAAGCAGTGGAAGATCACATCGAGCATCAGCAAGAAGTTCTCCAACTCTTAAAGGATAACCTGAATTTGGCACAAAATCGAGTGAAACAACAGGCAGATCAACATCGTAGCGAGAGAAGTTTTGATGTAGGAGATTGGGTATTTTTACGGCTACAACCATACAAACAAATGTCCCTCAAGCAAGCAAAGAAGGATAATAAATTATCGCCAAAGTACTATGGTCCTTACAAGGTGTTGCAAAAGATTGGTACTCTGGCATACAAATTGGAGCTTCCTGCTTCTTCGCGAGTGCATCCAGTTTTCCATGTTTCATGCTTAAAGAAGGTTATAGGTGAAAATATTCCAGTTCAAACAATATTGCCAGAACTTGATGAGGAAGGAAAAATCATATTGGAGCCTGAAGCGGTCATGGAAACAAGAACTCGATAGCTACGGAATCGATCAATTTCAGAGTATCTCATCAAGTGGAAGAACTTACCCACTGAAGATTCTACATGGGAGGATGAGAAGTTTATTCAGAAGCACCCAGAGCTACTCAAGCGTTGAGGACAACACTTTTTTGAAGGAGAGGGGCATGTTAGATCCCTATATTACTAGTATAGTCCCTTATTGTTATTAGTGTAACCCCCTTATTGTTATTATTGTACCCTTGTAACCCCCATTTTGTTATTATTATGCCCTTAAATTATTATTGTTAGGTCGGCTAGGATTACATTGTGGCCCACTAGGATTACATTATGGCCACATGGACTCCTATATATATAGAAAGGAGGTTTTGTAAATGGTATCATCCAATAATTGTTCATTTATGTAATTTATTGGAGGTTGCCCCCTCGAAGTGGCTTATTTCTAAGGCGTTGATATCTCTTTTCTTCTATTTCTGGAGCTGGTTACACAACATTCCAATTCCCACAACATTACATGAGACATCATTGCCCATGTAAAATACTCCATCATTGATTGATTTATAAGATTTAAACCACTCTTTATGACTGCAAATGTGATTGGACGCACCAGAATCTAATAGCCAATGTTGATCATGATTTAACAAATTAACTGATAGAACTTCATCACTTATACCTGAACCGGATGCCAAACCTGAACCTGTATCTATCATGTTTGCCTCTTTATTTTCTGTTGAAGATTCTCCTTTGGATGTTTGTTGTCTCTTCCAACAGTCCTTCTTCAAATGTCCCAATTTGCCGCAAAACCAACATTTTAGTTTACTCTTCTTCCCTTTCGATTTTGACCGAGAGTTTTTTTTCTGACTGAAGCATTTTTATTTAGAACGACCTCTAACCACAATTGCTTCTGATGTAGAGGTTTCTAAATTTAACCTCTTCTTGGTTTCTTCAGAAAGCATAGCTCCAACAACATCATCAAATTCAAGGGTTTCTGATGAACTAAGACTTATAGAAGTAACAAAATGATCCCATGACTCAGGCAGAGAACATAATAAAGTTACAACTTTATCTTCTGAATCAAATTTTACTTCTATGCTATCTAACTACACTAAGAGAGTATTAAAGGTATTCAAATGATCAGTTATTTTCGTACCTTCCTTCATGCGCAAGCTATACAACTGTATTTTCAGAAGAATCATGTTGGTTAAGGATTTAGTCATGTACAATTTTTCTAACTGTGTCCATAGACCAACAGCAGTTTTCTCTGACACGATGTTAAATAACACATCATCCGCCAAACACAATCGTATGCCACTCAGTACTCTTTTATCAATGTCACTCCATTCGTCATCTGTCATGGTGTAAGGTTGTTTGGATTTTCCCAAAATTGCCTTCACCACACCTTGTTGTACGAGTAGATCGTGCATCTTAACTTTCCAGATCTCGAAGTTATTTCTCCCATTAAACTTCTCGATCTCAAACTGAGCACTTTGAGTTTTTGCCATATTTAACTTGACTTCTACTCTATGGATTCTTAATTTCCTTTTTAATCAAATTAACAATTTGATAAAATCCCACAAACTATAAATTGTAAATACCAGCTGCTAGCAATGAATCAAACGGCATTTCAATGCAACAAATCGAAAAACACTACCTCTGTTCTAGTATGTTCCCATTAAATGCATAATACACTCCATACTACAATTCAGTTTTAAGTTCCTCAAGATGTCAAACAATATATATATATATATATATATATATATATATATATATATATATATAATTTATTTATTTTTCGTGGGAAATGATCTAGAACGTATTCCTCATCGAAGTAGGCCCACACAACAATGACTCCACTAAGGCTTAATCTTTACACAACTCAAACTGACACGAATCATTTCACATGGTTGTATCCCGCAACCAAAGATTCATGTAGTCACGTGAAACATTTCATTTTCTTTTGTAATTTATAAAAAAAAAACAACGTACTCTGTTCCAAAACTGTGAATACATCACAAGTTACGTATGCAGCAAGGATTTCTCTGTTGCTTCATAACGCAATCCATCGACTTAACGTTGTCCATCAACAGCCTTCATGCAAGCTGCCTCAGCCATGCAGGTCAACGGTAGTCTTCACTCAAGCTCGATCTCCAGTCTTCATGCAGGTCTGGACTTCATCTCACATGATGTGGCTTCGCTAATTTCTACTTCTCGAACGCAGGTCAAACGACCTTCAGCCTTCATGCAAACTCATTTGCACAGAACGCACAAATAAATCAGGCAATAGTATTGCAATCCTACGGCTCTGCCTTCCGCTCTGCAGTAGAAGCCACATATGTAGCTAAGGCTTCTAGACTTAATCATGGGTAATCCACGCAGAAAAATGGCAGTCCACGGTCCACGTAGAACAAAACCATTATGGTCAGCGCTCACCATGATAATTCTGCCTGGCTCTGATACCAATTGTGAAAGTTAACACAGCGGAAAAATTAAAATCACACACACAAAAATCAAACATGAAGACAATAATTAACGTGGTTCACGCAACCAATCTAGGCTACATCCACCAAACAGAGGTATCAGCAATATTATTCATTAACAGGAGATTACAACAGCATGTTTGCACATCTGCACTTCCTCTTCCACACACCTCACACCTCGTATGTTTTGCCTCTACAGGCTTACAATTTATAGAAGAGAGAAGAAACTGAATAATTAATTCTATCAAACCAAAATAGGATAGAATATCCCCGCTTGTTGATTTGATGCCATCAGTTTTGCAAAAAAACCTATTGTTGGCATTTATCCAAGAGATTTTAGCCAACAAAATCTCAACAAAGATGAGGAGCGCTCTGAATTTTTATGCAGCCGCGTGGTCTAGTCAGAGCCCCACCCTGACCACGTACAGTTAGGGCTATTTACTTTGAATATGTTGTAGTTGTTGTTGGGTCGAAATTAAGGTATGTTTTCACCCTACCTTTACTTCGAATTAGCATACACTTTTAGGAATTTTTCCTCATATTAGCAGTAATGGAAAGGAGGGTTAATGCAAAATCGGGACAAATGGACTAACGGTAAAAAGCATGTTTAAACAACAAGTATTTGACTTATTTCATCTTTATTCACAGGAAAACAAGGTAGATGAATCGATGATGACCAAAAGATAGCTGACAGACAAAGAACGTGAAATCACAATGAACCCCAGGGACCAGCGGAAGGCGGATAGACAGATCCATGTTCGAAGAACTCAAACGATAGCCACGAGAAATGGGTTTTCATTTGGAAAATACCATTCTGTTGAGAAAATTTGCCTTTAAAAAGGCCAAAGATGGATGAGAAAGGGGGAGCTGAATAGGAATTCTCTTCTGTAATAGATGTATCAGGACAGAATTGGCCAGTTGTATTCATCTCTTAACCTTTTTAATAAATAATTTTGGTATTTTGAATAGTCAATTCCTGAGTTTCCGTCGCATTAGACTTCTGGTGGTTTGGGCCCGGCCCTAGGAGTTTTCGCGCTCACCTCTGTATTGTACGTTAATTACAGAATTTATGTTCATTTTTCTAATGCATTCTCTGAGATATATTTCCACTTGTTAACTTCTACGCCTATGATGCTGCAGTTTCCTATGCCACTAAGACAATTTATCGCTCATGTTTTCTGGTTTACAGTAATTGTTTTATAACTGTTAAACATTTTCATCATTTTCTCAATTCCTTTACATCCGTTTATGAGCTTTAGCATGATTTCTGTTCAATGATTTATATCACTAAGAATTAGATCTTTCCACCAGTATTATAGGAATTCTTATTGTGCTTAATGCAGAAGAATGTTAGCTAGTTAGTTTGCAAGAGAATTCCATTGCAAAATTAAATAAGCAATTGTTGTTCAATTCATTGAGTTTTTTGTTCCATTCAGTAGGACTGTTGTTCAATTCATCAAGTGTGTTGTTCAATCATAGGTTATTCTCGCTAAGCTTATTTAGACAGAATAGTTAGCGGAATTTTACAACTCCATTTCTTTTTGAGTTGATTGAACTTCGATAATTAGTTAATCTTCTTCATGGTAATATAGAGTAGCTATTTTCAGTGTCACTCGCATATCCTGTGCTTGCACTCTTGAAATAAGAAGACTTACCCTGGGTTGAAAATTGAATGAGAAGCATAGAGGTTGCCTATAATAGTCACCTTAATGAACCAACATTTTTGGCGCCGTTGTCGGGGAGAGTGTTGAAGAGCGACATCCTTCATTCATTTTTCTCTGTTGCTGCGAAGAATTGGGTAATTAAAAACGAGAGGTAAGAACCTGCGTACTAGCAATAAAAACACTTGCCCCCTAACCCACTTCTCAGATATTGTTCAAAGGTTAGTAGAATAGGTGCTCTTTTTTTATGACTAGGAAGAAAAGGATAGAAACAAATCAATATCATCCAAAAAATTCTACGAAACCCAAAGGACTGGTGATCCTTGGTAGAACAACATATATAGACAAAATCATTAAGAAAGCTGAATCCCATGAATCTGTAGGACCCAAAGCCATTCCAATTCAAAGTCCTACTACACTCCCTCAGGCAGCAGCTTCACCATCTCCAGCCCACGCCGAGATTCACAGTGAAACTGAAGGGTCTGAACAAAGCCTTCAGACTTCTGAACACATAATTACTGACCCTTCAAGAGAGGGAGGTTCTTGCAATTTACAAGAAGGAGAAGGATAAAATAGTGGGGCAATACAAGTACGAGATCTAAAGCCTGAATCCCCTGAAAAAGTGGTCGAGACTAAGATGCTTGGTATTCCAGATAGAGGAAGTGTTGTAAAGCCTCCTTCGCACTCACCACCCAATCCCACTAAGATTACTCCTTTGGAACAAGAGATCCCCGAAGATTACTGGCATATCTTTGATCAAATGGAAAATAATCAAAACCAGAATCAGAGGCAGACATCGACATTGGAGTATCCCATTTTTTACCATTCTGCTAACGCCCCTATGAAATCCATTCCCTCTCAAAACATCCCCACCTTCCATGGGTTTACCTCGAAAAATCATGATGCATTTTTATTTGAGTTCGACGTCTTATATAGGGGATATGACTATACCACTGACACGCAGAAACTAAAATTGTTCCTCTCTACTTTGAAGGGGGATACATTACGTTGGTTCATGGGACTCGGTGGGGAAACCATCAATAACTAGGACCAAATGAAGAAAATTTTTCTAACTAAATATCAAGATTATTGCCAGACTCGGGAATTAAAAGATGAAATATTCAGTATGTCTGCAAAATACAATGAGACATTAGAAGAATATGTCGAATTTTTTTAGTATAATCTACAAAGGTCCCCATATACTGCATTATCCAAAGACATATTAAAAGCAACAATGATTAAGGGGATGAAAGAATAATGGATTGAAACACTTAATATAATGGGAAGAGGGGACATATACCAAGAAGAATATGATGAAATTATTTCGTTGTGTATCAGGTGATCTCAGGGTAGTACGTGAAATAAGCCAATCGGTCGAGACTCAACAAGGAAAGATCTCATGCAGTCCAGTGGCAACATAACCATAGCAGAATTTGGTAATCTTTTGGAAGACTTCAAAACTAAAATTTTGGGTACTTTGAAAACACATCTTGATGTCCTACAAGCCAAACAGAACCAAGCTATAGCAGAACAGAACTTGGCCATCTTCTTCCCACGTTTTCGGAAGAAGCACAACCAAAGGGAATGCCCCTTAGAGACAATTCAGACCTGTGTTATCTTCACTAAGGATCATGTGACGGACCATTGCCCTTCACTCCCAGGACTAAAATCATTTTACAAAGAAGTAGAAGAAGAAACACAGCAAGTTTACCTGATGAACCAGCATCGGAAATGGCAAGCACGACTAGGTATGCGACTAGTTTTTCGACTAGGTCCAAAATTTCCTTTCTGGTTATGATGTTTCTAATTTTGGTGCCAAATCTTGTGGGTTTCATCCTAGAGTATTCTTCATAATTTTTTCCTAGGTGCTCTGGGTTTGGTTATATGATATCTACCGGCAAGAGGGGATTGTTGGTTGGTCGTGGTGTGTGGTCTTTTCACTTCAGGGAACTCTTTTCTCTGTAAACCTGGGTTGCCTAGTTTCTTCCACCATATTTGCTTATCTTTGGCATTGAATTGGATCATTCTCTTTCTCTTCACCCAGGGTCAAAATTTTCCTTTAATCTTGTCCTACGCTTTTCCTCTAGAGGCACTATACCTCAACAACACAAGCGCAACCGAATGAGTAGTGGGGGAAGAGGCCAGCAGGGTAGTATGAGGGCCCAGGCTCAAGCTGAGGAAGTTGTAGTTGTGTTTCATTCAACCACCCCTCTAAACATCTGTGATGAAATTTGTCAGCTAGAACATGTTTTCAATGATCATCAGGCATATTTTGATTCTGAGATCATGAAGGAAGTTGCTAATTGGATTCCTAAACATGGACATACCAAAGGAAGAAGGAACTAATATCTAAACTCAAACACCTTAAATTGGAAGCTAAAAAATATTTTAGGCAAAGTCCTAAAAGAGAAACATGAGGATTGGAATGACATTATACCTTCTTTGAATGAGATTCAAAGGGTGCAGTTCCATCAATGCTCTTATTTGACTAGTTTGGATGCTTGTTTCGTTCATGCAAAAAACCACCTCCAATGTGAACTCAAGCCTTCTACTCCTCTTGGTTCTAGTGAAAAGGACCTGCCCCAGTGACCTCATTAGCTTCTTGAGCTCTTGTGATGTTTTGTTATAGTTTTTGTTTCTTTGTGGTTTATTTTCACCATCATATATTGTTGTTATGAGTTGTGGACTTTATATTTTGATTATTTCTAGCACAATATCGGTCAACATATATGATTTCCCTTGTTATAGATTAATATTGATAATATATTGAATTGTGTTGATATAAAATGGGTAGAATGATATGTTTTGTTATTTGATTTAATACAATTTGTAAAAAATATTTCAGTGATAATCACATGCAATGGAACATTGTCGACGCGTTTCGAACCAAGCAGTGTGGTTCATCATCAGGACTAGGTGAGAGATCAGATCAGGACATTAAGTTTAAATAGATGTAGAGAAGGCTAAACTAGCCGTTAGGAAAACAACTAGTTTGACATTTTCTTCTTCTTCTTCTTCTTCTTTTTTAATAAAGGCTAGTTTCATTTTTATTATTAAAATATTTGATTATTTTATTCAATTAATCAATAACGTATTAAATAATTATTTAGTAAATAAAAATAAAAATTTCATGTTTTATTTGGTTGATTTAATTATTCAATTATAAATTTTATTTATTTATCCAAGCACCAGGTCCAAATAAAAATCAATAATTACCTAAAATAAATAAATAAATAAATAAAAATAAAAAATTAATAAATTAAATTAAATTAAAATTAAAATTAAAATTAAAAATAAATCAATCAATCAATAATACTAATAATGAAATGAATAAATAAATAAATAAAATAAAAAATATAAAGGAACAATAAGCAGCAAAGGGTTTTAAAAAAAAAAAAAAATCATGAATATAAGGCAGGTATCCAACACCTGTTGATGATCCAACCATCATCTCTATTGAGATTAACGGGTCTTTTTTCAATTTCTAAGGCCTCTCTAAGTTTTCGATGGAAATGGTTGATCCTAGCGATGACCTTAGCCTCTTCGATGCAGATATGATGGTTAGTCTTTTCTACATGTTCAGCTAGGGCAGACGAGTGGGATCTTCCATGTTTAACGTCAGCAGCATGCTCACAAATTATTTGATTTATAGACCGTCTCGTTTCATCAATGTAGGGAGTCCCACAAGAACAAGGAATGATGTAGATACCTTTCCCATCCCTAGGGTCAATCGGATCCTTAACTGATTTGAGAGAGCTGCGAATCGTGTTTAGGGGCTTGAACAACGAAGACAATGATTTGATTGAGAACATTGTTAGTAATACCTCTGAATATAAAGATAAACTTAATAATAGAAGTAGTAATTCTATTAATATAAATAATAATTCCATTGATAACATTTATAAAAACTTTAATAATAAAGTGGTCAATCTCTCTAGCTTCACCTTTAACCCGTCTGTTTATAGTCTCTTAGAGAAAGGCCTTAACTTTTCCTTAGCCCCCAGGAAAATCCCCATCCATGATATTATTTGTGACATAGAATTTGGTATTAGAAACTTACCAGATTCCTCTAAGGATATCATTAGGCAAGATTGTGCGGTCATCTTGAAGAAAGCCAAGCCCCCCAAGAACAACTTGAGAAAGCCTGAGTTTGAGGCTCTAAAATCCTTAAATAATAATAAGGACATTGTTGTTCTTAAAGCTGACAAAGGTGGTGCGGCTGTCATCCTTAATAAGGAGGATTATAGGATGAAAATGTTAGATCATTTGGAGAATAGTGGGAGCTACAAAAAACTTGCTAAAAATCCCTTAAAAAGGATCTCAAAAGTTGTCATTGAGGCTATTAAATCAAGTAGCTCGGTGAGCTCTCTGAGAAAGAAGTTGATTGAAAGCAACCCTCTTACTCCAAGAATCTATGGTCTTCCCAAAATCCATAAGGATGGTGCCCCCTTTGGCCCATTGTTAATACCATTGGCGGTCCCACTTATCTTCTCGCCAAGTATCTTGCCCATAAGCTTAAGCCTCTTGTAGGTCATTCAGACTCCTTTGTTAAAGATTCTTCTTCTTTCGTTAATGAGTTGAAGGATGTTAAAATGGATCTTGAGGATAGGCTTGTCAGTTTTTATGTCGTTTCTCTTTACACCAATATCCCCATTAATGAGGCTATTGATGTCATTAATCACATTACTGACCCACATACAGCCCATTTAGTCGAGATCTGCTTAACCTCCACTTTCTTCAGTTTTGAAGGAGAATTCTATGAGCAGACATGTGGTGTTGCCATGGGTTCTCCCCTTTCCCCGATTGTGGCTAATATATTTATGGAGAACTTTGAATCTAAGGCTCTTTCCTCAGCTCTTTTCCAGCCTAATCTTTGGAAAAGTTTTGTAGACGATACTTGTGCTGTGTGGCCGCATGGCAAAGAAAAATTAGATGCTTTTTTCCTTCATTTTAATGATCAATCGCGCTCCATAAAATTCACCATGGAATATGAAGTGGATAGTAGTCTTCCGTTCCTTGATGTTCTTATCTCTAGAAAATATGATGGTACTTTCTCCCATCAAGTTTTTCGAAAGAAAACACATACTGAGCAATATCTTCATGCTAGTTCACACCATTTCCATGCTCAAAAATTAGGTGTCCTAAACACCTTAGCCACGAGGGTGTTGAGGATATCTAATGAGTCTCACCTTGAGGGAGAAAAGTCCCATCTGTTGAGTGTCTTTTGTAAAAATGGTTATAGCAGGTCGCGAGGCCTTAAAGCTTTCCTCAAAGCAGAAAAAGGTCTTTCAATTAGAAATAATAAATACCCTAGCCATTGGTCCAACAGTGTGCATCTTCCATTCATTCAAGGAACCACTGATAAAATTTCTAGGGTCCTTAGGAAGCATAAAGTGTCTTCGTCGTTCAAGCCGCTAAACACGATTTGTAGCTCTCTCAAATCGGTTAAGGATCCGATTGACCCTAGGGATGGGAAAGGTGTCTACATCATTCATTGTTCTTGTGGGACTCCCTACATTGGTGAAACGGGACGGTCTATAAATCAAATAATTTGTGAACATGCTGCTGACATTAAACATGGAAGATCTCGCTCGTCTGCCCTAGCTGAACATGTAGAAAAGACTAACCATCATATCTGCATTGAAGAGGCTAAGGTCATCACTAGGATCGACCATTTCCATCATCGGAAACTTAGAGGGGCCTTAGAAATTGAAAAAAGACCCGTTAATCTCAATAGAGATGATGGTTGGATCATCAACAGGTGTTGGATACCTGTCTTATATTCATGATTTTTTTTATTTTTTTTTTTAACCCTTCCCTACTTATTGTTCCTTTATATTTTTATTTTATTTATTTATTTATATATTTTTATTTTATTTTATTTATTTATTTATTCATTTTATTAGTATTATTGATTTATTTATTTATTTTTATTTTATTTATTTATTTATGTATTTATTTATTTTTAATTTTATTATTTATTTAATTATTTAATTTTTTTTTGTAATTATTGTTTTTTATTTGGACCTCGGGTTTGGATAAGTAAATAAAATTTATAATTGAATAATTAAATCAACCAAATAAAATATGAAATTTTTATTTTTATTTACTAAATAATTATTTAATACGTTATTGATTAATTCAATAAACTAATCAAGTATTTTAATAATAAAAATGAAACTAATTGTTATTAAAAAAGAAGAAGAAGAAGAAGAAGAAGAAGTCAAACTAGTCGTTTTCCTAACGGCTAGTTTAGCCTTCTTTACATCTGTTTAAACTTAATGTCTTGATCTGATCTCTCACCTAGTCCTGATGATGAACCACACTAGTTGGTTCAAAACCCGTCGACAATATTACATTACATGTGATTATTACCAAAAAAAAATTTACAAATTATATGATGGATCACAAAAACATAGATTCCAATGATTTAATACAAATTAACTTACAAAATAAAATAAAAAATAAAACATAAAAATATTAATATATCTTAGAATATCTTATAAAATAAAAATAAAATTTTAACTTTTAGAAAAAAATAAATAAATAAATAAAACTAAAAATAAATAACAACCACAAAAAGAAATAAGATGTATTGGTGATGATCGACATCGCCCTCTCCCTGCATAGCACACACAAATAGTTGTGTTTTTATTTTTTTAATTAAAATGTATTTATTAAAATAAATTTTATTGTTTTTCTTTTCATATTTTTTTAAAGTAAAGTGTTATTTAAAAAAATATATACATTTGTTTAATTTTAAATTTCTTTTGTTATATATATTTTATTTATGTTTATTTTTAATATTGTTTTTTTAATAATTTTTTTTATTATTATTATTATAATGGAGGCTTTTGTGAGTAGATTTATTTAGAGATCTCATTTCCGGATTCATCACATAAATTTTATAAATTGTTGATTTGTTTCAAATCAGCTAATGTAGTTCATCTTCGATTAGATGAAGAGAATAATGATCTAACAGGGAAAATAAAAAATGGGGAAAATTTTTACAAGATCAAAGATTAAGTCAAAGGTCATAGAAAATAGTCATTAAAAAATAAATAAAATAAAAATAAATGATTGAGTGAAAGGTCAGAAAAAATAGCCGTTAAAAAATAAATAAAACAAAAAATAACTAAGGTAATTAATTTATTATAAAATGTTAATAATAAATAAATATATCTTAAGTCAAATAAATTTTAAGGTTAATAATAGTAAAGCTTAAATATGCAACAATATAAAAATTCTAAGATCAAAAAATATAAATTTAGGTTATTAATATTAAGGGATAAAAATTAAAAGTCACTCACATGGAGTAATAAAGGAGGTCAATTAAATTATTATAATAAGATATAAAAATAAATAAATATTTAGAGTTAATAATAACTTAAGTAAAATAAATATTTATTTATTTCTTAAAAATATTATGTAATAATTAAATATTCATGATCTCAATTTATTATTAACAAAGTAAATTAAATATTTATTTATTTTTTAAAAATATTATGTAATAATTAAATATCCACAATCTCAATTTATTATTAATAAATTAATATTTACGGTAAATGAAATCCTAAACAAAGGAATATAAAAAAGTAGAGAAATTAATATTAAGAATTATTAATAATATTCTAGGGTATTGGTTTGCAGTCACGTCTTAGATCTATGTGGCTCGCATCTATGTACATTTGTGGTGATATTCTTCAGTCTCGAATCTCTGTGGAAGCTTGATGTACATATGCAGTGATATTCTTCGGTCTCAAATCTATGTGGCTCGCATCTACGTACATTTGTGATGATATTCTTCGGCCAGCTAGTGATATAAAAAAAAATTGATCTGCAGTCTCCGTGCTTTATACATCACTCTATGATCTCCACATAAGTATTATAAATGTTTGAAGAGCATTGATTTGCGGTCACGTTTCGGATTTATGTGGCTCACATATACAGGTGTGTCTGCCATCATAACTGCATGCTTGGTAACATTGCAAGCCTTTATAATATGTCTTGACGGTCTCTGCGGTGCAGGTCTTGGCGTTCGGCGTTCGGCTAGCTGGTCTAGAAGACCTAATTCCAGAATATGAGGTAAGAATTTCATCCAATAATTACGGGTAGTGCACATCAATATATCAGCTGAAGTTAAAGCATCATTATAGAATCCTTGAAGTTGTAAGGATCTACGACAAAGAACTTGTGGACTAACTCTACAATGCACTCTACATATCTCTGCGGATGACCTCGATTGCTAGGACTCTAACAGGTGTATACATTCCCTTTCACCCTCTTTTGTTAATTTTTTTTTTTTTACATTATGAGTACTTCCTCTCATATATCTAATCATCCCTTTAATAAAGGGAGACCAAGTAAAATTACTCTAGACAGTTTTTATGACCACATTGAATCTTTAGACAAGAGAAGAGAATAAAGAGAAAACCAATTTAAAAGAGAACTAACGACATTTCTTGAAAACAAACACAACTCACTAGAAAATAGAATATTATCACTTGAGAATGAACTCCAAGGAATGAAAAGTGGGATTCAAGAAATAGAGCATAGTAAACAATCAATGATTGAAGAAAATGACACCCTGAAATGCGATATTAAAAGTCTAAAAGAACAATTAAATAATAACTCAGCCCTAAATAACGCAAAGAGTAAATTAGGTATCAAAACCCATAAAAGAGGAAATTAACAAATTTATTGAAATAGACCATGAGCACCATAAAATATCCCTACGCCTTATAATTGCGGGTATAGAAGAACAAAACAATGAGGGCACATTAGAAAGAGTAAAAGAACAATTAAAAACAAAATCTCAAACTCAAACATCTTATATCACGGAAAGTTACTTAAGAGTAAAAATAGACTAATCTGTATTAAGCTCAGTTACAATGACCACAAATTAGATATACTCAATAAATCCACGAGCCTAAAGGGAACGAGAATATTTATAAATGAAGATTTGATTCTATAAGACTAATCTTAACTGAGGAAAGAAGTCCAAAAGGTCAAGGAGGAAATAAAAGAAGGGAAATGGGCTATCATTAGGGATAGGAAAGCTAATATTTGAGATAGGTTCCAATATACGAGTGATAAATAGGGATTAGGATCACTCAGGATCCTCTTCTGGAACTATAGTGGTTTTCCATGGTGTAAAGGTCCTAAGTTAAGTTGGATCCTAACTAATATTGACCTTATTTTTCTAGTTGAAACTTGAGAGCATGACGAATCTATGGTTCCTCACTTTGAGGGATTCATTCTTTGGTTTGCTTGGAACAAGAAATCCTCTCAAATGGGTCTTGGTGGTAAAGCATGTTGTATTAAGAACATTGTTTCTTCTGACATCCATATTCATACTATCGACGCCTTCAATCAGTACATTTGGATCAAGATCTCTGATTCTTCCTCTAATAGGATTTTTCTTGAAATTTTTTATTTCACTCCTGTCAACTCTAACTCTTATAAGAAAAACAAATTAGATAAGAATTTTCCTTTCACTAACTTAAAAAAAGACATTCACAATAGGAGGAATGAAGGTAATATCCTTTTTCTTGGGGACTTCAATGCTAGAACTACTACCAATCAAGTTATTATGTTAAGTAACCACTCTAACCTGACCAATTATGGCTTAACGAAGACGATGACCTAGCTAATAGATTCAAGATAACCTTTAAATACATAACCGAGAAAATATTTGGCACTAATATCCCCAAGCTTTGTAGTTCCCAAGACGTGGTTATTTGTAATGGTATTAGCAAGTGGCCTTCATCTTATCAGATGACATGTTTACATGGGTTGGGCAGTAGTGTTGTGGACTATGTGATTTCAGACACCCATATCCTTCATCGTATTACCAACTTTGAGCTTCTTAAATATTTCTAGCCTGACTCTTACCACAACCCTTTATCTTTAACCCTCAATCTTGTTATGTATACCAGCCACATGCAGGATAATAGTGAAATCCAAAGACACTCTCGTTTCAATCAGAGTAATATAGAACTTTTCTTAAAGGAGTTAAATATGGATATAATTTCCCTGACTTATAATAACAATATTGAACAAATCTATCACAATTTTACTACTACCCTTTCCACTACCATTAAAAATTTCTCTATTGAGGTTTCATATAATAATATTAATAAAAATACCAACCCTTGGTATGAAAAATACTGTAAAATTACCAGGAAAACTATTCAATACGCTCCTAACGACATTGTAAATATATGAAATATTAGTATATACAAATCCCTCATTAAAGAGAAGAAGTGTACATATATTAATAATATACAAGAGCAACTCCTTCACCTTTCTAAATTCGCGCCCAAAAAGTTTTGGTGGAATGTGCTTGTTCGTAAATATAAAGACAATCATTTGATCCCCTTAGAAAAGTGGGACATATATCTAAAGAAGTGTATGACTCACATGACACCATGGAAAACATCGTTAGCACTCCTATTAAGGATGATATGATTTCTCTTGAGGACATTGAGTCTGGTATTAATAAGCTCGCTAGTGGGAAAGTTAAATATATTGAAGGTTACCAAGCTAAATTCTTAAATCTAGGAATATCTATCACCATTCCTCATCTCCACAAGATTCTCAATTTGGTTGTAAAGAATTGATTCCCTAAGCCTTGGACACAAATCCTTATTGTGCGTATCTTTAAAAAGGGGGAAAATTTTGTTCCCTCTAACTATTTAATGTTGAACCCTTGGTTAAACTGAGAGGGGGGGGGTGAATCAGTTTAATGCAATGTTGGTCTTGTAAAACTTTCTTTTACACTTATTTACATCTTTATTTCATGATCAACTTAATATACAATGGAACAACAATCTTAATAACTGAGCAACAGGTATTAAGTAGATTAAATACAGAATATCAACACATAATCATCATGCACATAGACAACAGATATACGTGGAAACCCATAAGGGAGAAAACAACATCTTATTATTGTTGTGATGCAAAGGCGAGCTCCAACTCCCTCTCACCACTGATTTTCTGTAGGCTCCAACCTACATGAGGCTACTACCTCAATTCTGCAAGCTACAACTTGTAAGGAAGCTCCAACTACCATCTATTTTCTGTAGGCTACAACCTACAGGAGGCTTCTACCTCAGCCAACTACAACTGGACATCTATCAAGCTACAACTTGATATGGAAGCACCAACTTCCTCACACTACAATGAAAACACATGTTGATTTACCTGGATATCAGCTCTGTTCTGTTCCTTCTTCATTGCTATCCTCCAGCCTTCATATCTGCCTTATATCATCTTTGAATCTTCACAACTTCTTTATCTGCTCCTTCTTCATCTTACACTCTCTCACCTCTTTCTCCATTCTCTACTCTTTATGCATATGCTGGTAACATTATTTATAGAGATCACCTCATAACTCTGTGCATTCCACAGGGAATTCGAAATGAATAGGTATGACTCTTTTCCTTCCCCCTTCTCATTTTCTTGTCTAGCACTTTCAAAACAATATAATAGTATGTATACATTTTAGTAATACAGAGGAGTTTTTCTTTGCCTACGGAGACTTGCTTTTGCATCACATACAATAAAAATAATTAATTCATTTACATTTACATTTACAATAAATATATTTCACTTAGCCCTTTCATCTCTTTGCTCGTTGTGCATTTGTCTTTTCTGCTACTGTGAGAGTCATTTCGGTTCCTGCTATTATATTCAACACAATTCTGCATAACTGTCATTTTGGCCTAACTTGACCCAGTTGTTGTGTTTCCAACGGTGCCACCATATTCTCCTATTTCCTGACTCCGCCTCTTTTTCTCGTGCCCATAGCGTTCAACCTTCACCGCTCTTCTAAACACTCGATCCTACCCTTTTCTCTGTGTCGGGTCCTTACCCGAGCCTTTCTACCCATGTTCATACTTTCTTCCATTATCAAGGCGGAGCTGCTTTACTCGCTATACGAAGTGTCGGGTCTTATTCTACCCAAGTCCTTCAGCCTTGTTCAACCTTTTCTTCATACACTATCGTTGCATGTGTCTTTTGTGCTGCATTCACTCACACTTAGCTTGTAAATTTTCATTATTCATATCCACATGCACATCATCCTTTCATCGATTGAACGGTCATCGCACTCTGCCTCTTTTAGCTTCCTAATCCGATGGAATTCGCACACCAAGTTGCATGTTATTTAATTGTTCCCAACGTACAAAAAATAGGTGGTTTTAGAATGCCACACGTCGCCCTCTTAATGCTATTGCATTCATTTCACCTTTTACCACTTATCCTCCAAAAGCGGTGCGAAACAAAAACTTACCAGTTTTCTAATCCTGCCTTCACTGTTCCGTGGATTTCAAAATACATTCCACTATCTTTTAAGACTGTATTTAAATATATTCGCTCTATAACCATATACACCTTTAATATATAATACCCTTGTAAATTTTTCGTCTCCGCCAATCTTGCACATTTATCGATGCCCAAATTAGCACTTCTAATCTGCATTGTAGATCTCTACTCCATGATCCAACGATTATCACTTCATCGCTCTTCGACGTTCCAACATGATTCTTGAGTGCTTATCCTCTTGGGCTTGTGAATTGCGATATCCGATTGGATCCCACTGTTGAGAATGAAACAAGATGATGGAGCTTAGTGAAAAGAAGTCGCCTTCACTAAGTGGGCCCGCAGGCTATTTTTGGCGCAAAGTCTATTTTTAGACTATGTCTATTTTTAGACATATGGATCATGGTCTATGAGTTGCGGGATGCTATTTATGGATGATTGGTCGAGTTGGTAAAAATAGATGGACCTCTATTTTTAGACATTGGGCGGTTTCTATTTTTAGACTGTCGAGCTAAAAATAGAACAGTCAAATATTATTAACCCTTAATAATATTTAGACTATAAACATTATCTTATCCTCTTGGAGCACTTCAGTTTGATGCTTGGATGTGGAACATGTAGCTGACAGAAGGAAATACGCTTTTCCTAAGGGTTAGTTGAGCTATTGCATGGTTGACTTCAGTTAGAACTCATGTGGCAGAGTTTGGTGGAGTTGATGAGACAGTTGGTGGAGTTGTGTTCGGTTTAACTTAGTTGAACTAGTTGTATTTAGTCTAACTGACAAATACACTAGTGATGAGTGGTGTGAATTAATTATTAACTCATAAATCAACTAAAGAATACATCAGTTAACTGCAATGCATGGACACTTCAGTAGAGACCAGTGTTAGAGGTGGGTGAAAGGGTGAGTCTACTATCAGTTGTGACTATAGCTGTGCATGAGATTTGCACACACATTGATTGAGATTGCCATTGAGGACTGCACAGTAAAAGCCAAGGGGATTCAAACTTGGATCTCATTCATTCTCATCTTGGATTGCGCAGTAGAGGCAGGGAAATAGTGGAGGAGTTTTGAACCTGTGACTTGTTCAGATCTGAGCTAGTTTGTTTGTAACAATTGGAGATAGTGCTGAGAACTTGTGAGGAATTTTTGCTATGTATTGTTACATGTTCTCTATCATTATAATATACAGATAGTTGGGGGTTTTCAACTGTAAGCTTTCCCCATTACATACTGTGTTTATATGTGTGATTGATTAATGTTTTCATGTGCGCATGCGACTGCTTTTAATTCCGCAAATTGATGATCAATGGTAGAAGAGGTTATGTATTATGCATGAAGAAAATAGTGTGTAATCAGGATAACCTCGGTGAATAAGTGATCTATTATTCAAATTTCTACATGGTATCAGAGCACAAGTTGATCATCGGATCTATTACAGTGATTACATTTTATTTCTTGAGGCAGAGTCTGTAAGAGGGCCAGGTAGCCTCTGGATTCATCCTTTCCTTGAAAGGTGAAAAATCCAGTAAATGCCCCTACAGTCGATCTCTGTATAGAAATGCCTTGTTCTCACAAATTTCAGATCAGAAGCGATGAGTTTTGAGCTGGTGGAATTCGAATTTGCAGCAGTGTTTTCTTGGTGTCAAAGTTGAGATGTCTTTCAACGGATTGCGATTGGAGTATGCCCTGGAGGGTAGCTCGAATTATATTGCATGGAAAGACATGATGGAGGCGGTGTTAGATGATAATGGGTTGTTGGAGTTCATAGAGAAAGAAGTTCCAAAGCCTACTTCTACTGATGCTGCTGTAGTTGAAGCTTGGCAAAAGAAGACAGCAAGGTGTCGAAGGATTATGTTGGAGGGCGTGAAGGATCACATATTATCCAGCCTGCATGGTAAGACTTCTCCATTTTTGATGTGGAAAGCCTTGACAGATTTATTCCAAAGCAAGAGCGACCAGAGGAAGTTGGCGCTCAAGGATAAACTCAGGAAAATAAAGATGGAGAAGAATGACACTATTCCGGTATACTTGACAAAGTTTGTCCACTACAGGGATGAGCTTGGGAGTGTAGGAGTTAGTGTGGATGATGAGGACTTGGTGAGCTTGGCTCTCCTTGGGCTTCCGAAGAGTTGGCATTCCTATCAGGACTCTGTCAATGGTCGGGAGAAATTGCCAGGATGGGAGCGACTTTGGTCGGATCTTGTGCAAGAGAAGATAAGGCGAAGTACCAGGGACGAATCTTCATCAAAGACCTCTGACGAAGAAAATTGCGCTTTGGCTGCCAAAGAAAAAAAGGGGAAGAACAAGAAAGCTTCTCAATCCGGTGCAAAAGGCAAGAAGCAGGAGAAGTCCAAGGTGAAGTGATTTCACTGTCACCAGCATGGACATTATGCCACAAATTGTTCGCAGAAGAAGAAAAATAAGCAGGTTGCTGGATCTGCAGCGGGAGAGGCCTTAGCCTCGCAGTTTGAGCTGGATTTTTCGTTGATCGCATGCTTGGTCTCAAGTGTGATGGGATCAGTGTGGTTCTTGGACAGTGGTGCGCCTTTTCACATGACAGGAGATCGAGATTTGTTTTCTGATCTGGATGAGAAAGATCTTGGAGTGCACATCGAGATGGGCGATGATGGTAGATACAGTGCGACCAATATTGGTACCATTTCCTTTGAGAGGGAGTCTGGTAAAGCCATTCATATTGAAGGATGTGATGCATGTTTCGGGATTGAAGAGAATCTTATCTCTATTATCTCTTGTGTGATGTTATAGCAAAGGGATATGATGATGTGGCACACTAGGTAGAAGAACTTTCTGGCAGCGATAAGACAGCGGAGAAACCCGGAGGATAGGGGTTCGAGTCAAGAACCTTTATCAATTGCAGGTAGATGGATACGCAGCAATGGCAGGCAAGGTAGAAGGAGTGGTGAGCCGAGATGATGGCAAGTTGTGGCACCAGAGATTGGGCCACCTTCACCATGGAGATTTGAAGATACTGCAACATATTTCTACTGGGCTTCCTAAGGGTACTCTTGCGCAGTCATATCAGTGCAAGGGATGTACCTTGGGAAAATTTTTGAAATCCACCTTTCATGAGAAGGATAGCCACGCCACGACGATCCTTGAGAGAATTCACATAGACGTGTGTGGACCTTTCTCAATAGCTTCGACAGTAAAGAATAGGTACTATGTGATATTTGTTGATGATTTTTCTCAGGAGTGCTCGATCTTCTTCATGTAGAAGAAGAGCAAGACATACTCAAAGTTCTATGAGTTCAAGGCACTGGTTGAAAAAGAATCGAGGAAGCAGGTGAAGGCTCTTAGGAGCGACAATGGTGGTGAATTCATCTCTGGCGAATTCAAGGACTTTTGCAGCACAGAAGGAATTCAAAGAGAGGTCATAACACCTCATAACCCACGAGCAGGTTACGGCGGAAGGAACAAAAAGATCATGGGTACTGCAGGCGATGTTGCATGTGTCCGGGGCCCTGCCTACATTCCTTGTGGGTGGAGGCATGCAATCACTGCCGATATATGTGCGAGACAATCACCTCTTGAATGCTTGGAATGAGTACACACAGGGCGTTTTCGTAGGAGCTGATATTTCCCATTTGAGGATTTTTGGTTGCATTTACATTCATGTGACGAAGGATGCCACGAAGAAGGCTGGAGCCGACCGCGAGAGGTAGGGATATTTTGGAGCTGCTTGATACACCCCACAGCTTCTCGTGTGTATTTTCAGGAGCTTGATCATGGCGGTGATAACGTGAGGATATCAAATTTCGGGAGGAGAAAGCCATGAAGTGTTTGCTTGAGAGGGAGCCACACTTGCATGCGAGAGGAGGAGCTATTAGTTCCTAGGTTGGGCTTCGGGATGTGGATCGGCCACGAAGAGGAGGTTCATGGAGTGGAAGAGACCACTCATGCAGCGCCAACCATCAGAGGGTGGAAGCGCACTACAGAAGCTGAGCGACTAGCTCAAGATGCAGAGAAGGTTGTAGGACCACCTACAGCACAGTGTAGACAGAGACAGTCACCTGATCCGTACACTGGATACATGGCTCTTGGTGAGCAAATGTGTCATGACAGAGCCATCCTCTTTCGAGGAAGCTGTGGAGGATCCCGCATGGGTAGATGCCATGGTGGAAGAGTATGATTCAATTGTCAGAAACAGTGCATGGGAGATTGTCCTAAGACCGGAGGGGAAATCAGTGGTAGGTTCGAGATGGATCTACAAAGTGAAGCAGGCAGCTGACGGGAGTGTGGAAAAGTACAAGGCAATATTTGTTGCGCGAGGCTTTTCACAGATAGAGGGGATCGATTATCAGGAGACCTTTGCACCTGTCACAAGGTATTCTTCCATACGGACGATTCTTGCTCTCTCAGCGCAGATGGGGTGGCACATCCATCAGATGGATGTGAAGACTGCATTCCTCAATGGAGTCATTGAGGAGGAGTACATAGAACGCTTGCAAGGTTTCGAGATCTTCAGCAGTGAGTCGCATGTGTGCAGGCTCAAGAGAGCGTTGTATGGGTTGAAACAAGCACCTCGTGCTTGGTACACACGGATAGACAGTTATTTCACCGAACTTGGATTCTCCAAGAGTGAGTTGGATCCGAACCTATACCAGATTGTGGTGGAGGGTAAGTTGCTGATCATTGTACTTTATGTAGATGATTTGATTTTGACGGGTGATGAGTTGTTGATACTTTCATGCAAGGAGGATCTTGCTAGAGAGTTTGAGATGAAGGACTTGGTCCTCCTTCATTATTTCCTGGGATTGGAAATTTGGCAGCGCAGTGATGGACTATTTGTTTCTCAGGGTAAGTATGCCCGGGAGAAACTGAAGAAGTTCAACATGCATGGCTGCAAGCCTGTTGATACTCCTCTTCCTGGAGGTTGGAGGAAGGACGATGCTACTTCAGCGGAGGTAGTGGATGCCACTGTCTATCGACAGTTGGTGGGGTCGCTTATGTATCTGGTCAATACACGACCCGATATATTCTATGTTGTTAACCAGCATTCGCAAGCTATGGTTAAGCCTATCAAGCTCTTCTGGAGGGCAGGCAAGCATGTATTGCGTTATCTTAGAGGCACATCGGGATATGGATTGTGGTACAGACAGGAGGATGAGGTGAAGCTATGTGGCTTCTGTTAGCCCCCCTATAAATTTTTGACAAGAAAATGGGGGGCTAAATTTTTGTTGAGCCTTCAAGGAATGCATTTCCCTTGAAAACACATCATCCTTGAAGCCTCCTTGTGCCTTTTTTCCTTTGGTGAAATCCCCTCTGCTGATTTCTATCATAAAGCCTCTCTGTTATGAAGAAGAATACCCAAAAGGCCCTTTTCCCTCTTACTTCACCCCCACTTGGCTTCTATTTTGTCTCCCCTTCTATTTCCCTTCTTACCTTTCAAATTCCCCCAAAATCCCCTTTAAATTCTCCCCCTAACATTTGATTGGCCTTTTTTCCCTTTCATTTCTCTACCGTTTCCCCTTCTAACTTTTAAATCACATTGAAAGGGGCGAAAACCCACTTTCCGACCTTATTATGAGGCCTAACCCTTTTCCCCTTTTCCTCCGATCAGAATCACATTGTAAATCGCGTTATAACAAAGTATGCGATTTCCAAACCACTTCCCCAACCATACCCCTTAGGACCTTATAATAAAATAATGTTACCGTTTATTATAAGCCCCGCCAGTTATTAACCACTTCCCCTTTTATACCCATAACTTTATAACAAAGTTATATCATATATATAACCCCCGCCGCATGCCAATCACATCGCAAGTAAGTCCCAATCCCAATGTTTATGTGTTGACCTCCGATCATTCCAATCGCAAGTGTTTGCGATGCGATTAATCGCATCGCAAGTGTTTGCGACGCGATTAATCGCATCACAAATACATTGCGATTGCGTTGATCGCACCCTGTCTTCCGATCCCTCGATCCAATTCTCCACCGTTGATCTGTGTCCCGGATCCGACGGCCAGCGCTCAATCGCGCCCCATCCTCTGATCGCAATCGCGAGCCTTCCTCGTCGTCTCCTGATTTAATCCCATCCGTCCATCCTCCCCTCGATCTGACGGTCATCGCTCGTCTCCGCCAATCGCAATCGAAAGTTTGTTTGTGTCGTCCTTTGTGTCCCCTCTGATTGCGATCTCCCGATCCGTATCTCCACCGTCGATCTCTCTGTCAATCCAACGGTTCAAAACGAATCGCCCTCCACCGTGACCGGGTCCCACATCCATGGCTCCGCTTCATTGCACTTCTGTGTTCTCCTTTGTAATTCGCCCAACGTTTAATCTTTGGGCCTTCATACTTATAACCATCTTCTCCGCCTCTCTTCATTATTTCCCCTGCTCTTGACTGTTCCTCCACCACTCCTCCGGCCTCCGCAGCATGTCTCCACCACTGCCTGGGTTTTTGTGACAAGTGATTTCATTGCGCAGGGGTCACAGAGAGGCCAATTTAGCGGCAAAATGAAACAGCAGAGACATATTGGAGGGACTTGAGCCTGTAATTGGAAATTTAAAATGCTAATCCCGTCTTCAAAGGATTAAGGCTCAGCTTGAAGAATAATAAGTGCGCCAGCAGGTCATAACTGCGCTACATAATAGCATAATTGTTTTCTCCATAGGTACACCTTCCTACAGCAGTTTCCATGCCGCCTCGAGCCCAGAAGCAGTTAATTGCACTGACATAGAGCTTCTTAAAGTCTGTCAGGGATACCATTATGATTCATGGAGACCTGCGGACTTTCCACCAGTGCATTTATTCTGGAAGGCTAACGCAGAGCTCCAAACACCAGAAAGGACTCCAAAGAAATATCTGAGGTCAAATCCGACCCGACAGAGATCTCCGAAATAGCCTACAGAGTACATATAGAGCTGCAGAGCCATTAAGCAGCATGGGCAGGAACTCCTCCACCATTGTATCTCAATGAGATTCATTTAATTTGTAGCTACCCCTGTTATTCTCATTCTCCTATAAGAATTCCCAAGAACGAATTGTAATGGTTGTTGTTCAGTTGTTGGGAATTTTGCTATTAGAGGGATTCATTTGACTGTTAGAACAGTCTTGGGAGGGAGTAGCAGAGTAGTTTGTATGTAATAGGCTGGGAGGAGAAATTCTGGACTGTATTAGCCATTGAGCTCAGTGTACATGACTGGTTTTGCATCATTAATCAAGCACATTTCACATGATCCTGGTCTATTACTATTGGTGATGTTCTTCTCACTTTGTTTGTTACATTTCCATACCGTTTCATTTCATCTGGCTCGCATCAGAAATTTGGCATAAGATTCACCCTTGTTAGGTGCCTTATGTTGCTGCTCTCCTAGCCCTTTATGTTTTCTACTAAATGTGATATCTAAGAATTGGTTTCAGTCGATTTAACCAGTGTAGTGGATGCTATTTCCTGCTCTCTGATGTATGAATTAAACGGATCAGTTCTTAGATGTTCTTGTTGGGTTTAAGCTGGAAGGTTTGGGAACACTGGGGATTAGAGTTAGCCCTATCCACTAGGATCCTTGCGCGACCAGCTGGCCTTTCTAAGATCCCTTCTGTTAAGCTTATCTCTGTTTTTCCCTTGGAGTTGCTAAAGCAGACCTGGAGTTAAATGACCTCTGGTCCGATATATAAGCAGCCCCTTTGTCCCTCTTTGAGAGCTTCCTTAGAGTATTTCCAGGCAGGTCTGGAGTTAAATGACCTCTGACCTGATCTATAGACAGAATTTTTGTTGTCTTTCCTTCTTCCACCTTCTTTCCTTAATGTTCCATCCCATCATCGATCTAAAAGATCCTTTAGTATAGATGACTTGCCCTTTGAAAGCCCTGGCTAGTGGACGCAAGTAATTCTCCTTTCATGACTCCATAGCCCAATGGATGGCACTTTCTTGGCCTATCCTCTTTGCTGAAGCATCCTGCTATTTTGTTCCTGCCCTTCCATTGCTTTCCCAGTCTATGATCTCATGACTCAACCCAGCAACCAACCAACCAAATCATTTAAAACCCCCCTCCGTGCTTCATACCTAGCCTAATATCTCAACTTGAGCTTTCAAAGATATACCATTCTTTGTTTTATTGGAGAGATCCCTCTCCGGGTCCAGGAGGGCTAGATCCTAGGGCCCTAAAGTGGTTTGATGTTGTCTTATCTTTTGGTATTGCCAAATCTGCCAAAACATAGGAACCCCAACATAATGGCAACTCTGCTGGGGACTAGATCAATCAGCTTTGATTTGGTAAACCACTGTGGTGGACAGTAAGTTGTAAATCATCCACCTGGCGACTCCACAATTCCTGAATGATAAAAAGACTCCACAGGTGATCAACAGGCCACTAATTATCTGTGGTTTCACATAAGACTCCACTGGGAGACCAGTCACATCACAACATCACCCCAACCAATGGAAGACTCTGATTTTAGTCCCCTTGAAGAGTTTCGTTGCGGAATATCAGATATATTGGCAAAAATCAGAAGCGAAGACCTTCCAAAGGTTTTCCGTTTCGGCTCAAGTTTCAATGATCGACCTCAGCTGAAGAAAGTTTTTTTAGAAGTCCTGGCGGAGAGATATGAGGCTGAGCTCGAACTTCTAAACTCACAGGAGATATCATACGATTTTAGAGACCCGAGAGCATTCTTGGAAGGTCTCCCACCCCCTAAAAATGAAGAAATTCCACTGCTGTTCGATATATAGGAAGAAGATGATCCGGCTCTCAATATCTGCTTTGAGAATGCAGTGGAAGATGCAATGATCGAAGCTGCCCGGGATGGAGATATCCTACCATCCATGGCAAGCCTGAAATAAGAATGCATACATCATATGTTCGTTGATCCTATGGCAGAAAACATGGAGGCCCTAATTTTCTCAAATACTCCAGCATTGATCTTCAGAACGGGCCAGATTCATCAGGAATGGTCACTACTGATGGTGACCACAGTTTTGAAGAACCACACAGAGAGCACCCTGTGGTTATCTCTGACAGGCAGCCAGTGCTCATATCCTTTTTTGATAATGCTTGACTGGCTGCATTGGCATTATTGTATCACCTAGAACATCAGAGATTTCCAGTAGAGTAGGGTAGGTAGGAAGTCTGAAATAAAGCTCAGTCTGTGAGCATGTATTTAGTTGTCTTAATTTCTGCACAGTCCAGCAAGTCAGATAGTCTAATCCTGGCTTGACTGTTTTCAATTTCTGTCTTAGAATGGAGAGAAGAAACCTGCTAGACAGTCTAATCCTAGTAGGTAGTAGTGTAGGTAGAGAAACATGTGAGACCAACAGTCTAATATGGTCTCATGGAGCAATAAGGGTAGAATTAGAATAGGTTTAATTTCCTCTTTATAAAAATTGATGATGCAAAAGGTCTGCAAGTCCAAATGCACCCCAGAAGAAAAAAAGTTAGGACTATAGTGTGGGTAGGTAGTTGTTGGTGAGAAATGTTACTGCTGATATGATGTCTTCATGGTTTGTGGCAGCTAAACAAAGAAAGAAATGGATGAGTCAAACACCAGGCATCTGGCCTACACCAAAGATCAATTTCTGAATTCTTGACTCCTTCAAGGAGAAGCCATCCCCATATGGAGCCACTGTTAGCCCCCCTATAAATTTTTGACAAGCAAACGGGGGGCTAAATTGTTGTTGAGCCTTCAAGGAATGCATTTCCCCTGAAAACACATCATCTTTGAAGCCTCCTTGTGCCTTTTGTCCTTTGGTGAAATCCCCTCTGCTGATTTCTATCATAAAGCCTCTCTGTTATGAAGAAGAATGCCCAAAAGGTCCTTTTCCCTCTTACTTCACCCCCACTTGGCTTCTATTTTGTCTCCCCTTCTATTTCCCTTCTTTCCTTTCAAATTCCCCCAAAATCCCCTTTAAATTCTCCCCCTAACCTTTGATTGGCCTTTTTTTCCCTTTCATTTCTCTACCGTTTCCCCTTCTAACTTTTAAATCACATTGAAAGGGGCGAAAACCCATTTTCCGACCTTATTATGAGGCCTAACCCTTTTCCCCTTTTCCTCCGATCAGAATCGCATTGTAAATCGCATTAGAACAAAGTATGCGATTTCCAAACCACTTCCCCAACCATACCCCTTAGGACCTTATAATAAACAAATGTTACCGTTTATTATAAGCCCCGCCAGTTATTAACCACTTCCCCTTTTATACCCATAACTTTATAACAAAGTTATATCATATATATAACCCCCGCCGCATGCCAATCGCATCGCAAGTAAGTCCCAATCGCAATGTTTATGTGTTGACCTCCGATCATTCCAATCGCAAGTGTTTGTGATGCGATTAATCGCATCGCAAGTGTTTGCGACGCGATTAATCGCATCGCAATACATTGTGATTGCGTTGATCGCACCCTGTCTTCCGATCCCCCGATCCACTTCTCCACCGTTGATCTGTGTCCCGGAACCGACGGCTAGCGCTCAATTGCGCCCCGTCCTCCGATCGCAATCGCGAGCCCTCCTCGCCGTCTCCCGATTTAATCCCATCCGTCCATCCTCCCCTCGATCCAACGGTCATCGCTCGTCTCCGCCAATCGCAATCGAAAGTTTGCTTGTGTCGTCCTTTGTGTCCCCTCTGATTGCAATCTCCTGATCCGTATCTCCACCGTCGATCTCTGTGTCAATCCAACGGTTCAAAACAAATCGCCCTCCACCGTGATTGGGTCCCACATCCGTGGCTCTGCTTCATTGCACTTCTGTGTTCTCCTTTGTAATTCGCCCAGCGTTTAATTATTGGGCCTTCACACTTATAACCATTTTCTCCACCTCTCTTCATTATTTCCCCTGCTCTCGACTGTTCCTCCACCACTCCTCCAGCCTCCGCAGCATGTCTCCACCACCACCTGGGTTTTTGTGACAAGTGATTTCATTGCGCAGGGGTCACAGAAAGGCCAATTTAGCGGCCAAATGAAACAGCAGAGACGGATTGGAGGGACTTGAGCCTGTAATTGGAAATTTAAAATGCTAATCCTGTCTTCAAAGGATTAAAGCTCAGCTTGAAGACTAATAAGCGCGCCAGCAAGTCATAATTGCGCTACCTAACAGCAAAAGTGTTTTCTCCAGAGGTACACCTTCCTACAGCAGTTTCTATGCTGCCTCGAGCCCAGAAGCAGTTAATTGCACTGACAGAGAGCTTCTTAAAGACTGTTAGGGATACCATTATGAGGCGTGGAGACCTTGTGGACTTTCCACCAGTGCATTTATTCCGGAAGGCTAGCGCAGAGCTCCAAACACCAGAAAGGACTCCAAAGAAATATCCGAGATCAAATCCGACCCGACAGAGATCTCCGAAACAGCCTACAGAGTACATACAGAGCTGCAGAGCCATTAAGCAGCATGGGCAGGAACTCCTCCACCATTTTGTCTTAATGAGATTCATTTAATTTGTATCTACGCCTGTTATTCTCATTCTCCTATAAGAATTCCCAAGAACAAATTGTAAAGGTTGTTGTTCAGTTGTTGGGCATTTTTCTGTTAGAGGGATTCATTTGACTGTTAGAACAGTCCTGGGAGGGAGTAGCAGAGTATTTTGTACGTAATAGGCTGGGAGGAGAAAGTCTGGACTGTATTAGCCATTGAGCTCAGTGTACATGACTGGTTTTGCATCATTAATCAAGCACATTTCACAGGATCCTGGTCTAGTACTATTGGTGATGTTCTTCTCACTCTATTTGTTACATTTCCATACCGTTTCATTTCATCTGGCTCACATCAGAAATTTGGCATAAGATTCACCCTTGTTAGGTGCCTTATGTTGATGCTCTCCTAGCCCTTTATGTTTTCTACTAAATGTGATATCTAAGAATTGGTTTCAGTCGATTTAACCAGTGTAGTGGATGCTATTGTGTGCTCTCTGATGTATGAATTAAACAGATCAGTTCTTAGATGTTCTTGTTGGGTTTAAGCTGGAAGGTTTGGGAACACTGGGTATTAGAGTTAGCCCTGTCCACTAGGATCCTTGCGCGACCAGCTGGCCTTTCTAAGATCCCTTCTGTTAAGCATATCTATGTTTTTCCCTTGGAGTTGCTAAAGCAGACCTGGAGTTAAATGACCTCTGGTCCGATCTATAAGCAGCCCCTTTGTCCCACTTTGAGAGCTGCCTTAGAGTATGTCCAGGCAGGTCTGGAGTTAAATGACCTCTGACCTGATCTATAGACAGAAATTTGATTGTCTTTCCCTCTTCCACCTTCTTTCCTTATTGTTCCATCCCATCATCGATCTAAAAGATCCTTTAGTATAGATGACTTGCCCTTTGAAAGCCCTGGCTAGTGGACGCAAGTAATTCTCCTTTCATGACTCCATAGCCCAATGGCTGGCACTTTCTTGGCCTATCCTCTTTGCTGAAGCATCCTACTATTTTTTTCCTCCCCTTCCATTGCTTTCCCAGTCTATGATCTCATGACTCAACCTAGCAACCAACCAACCAAATCATTTAAAACCCCCCTCCGTGCTTCATACCTAGCCTAATATCTCAACTTGAGCTTTCAAAGATATACCATTCTTTGTTTTATTGGAGAGATCCCTCTCCGGGTCCAGGAGGGCTAGATCCTAGGGCCCCAAAGTGGTTCGATGTTGTCTTATCTTTTGGTATTGCCAAATCTGCCAAAACATAGGAACCCCAACATAATGGCGACTCCGCTGGGGACTAGATCAGTCAGCTTTGATTTGGTAAACCACTGTGGTGGACAGTAAGTTGTAAATCATCCACCTGGCGCCTCCACAATATCCAAATGATAAAAATACTCCACAGGTGATCAGCAGGCCACTGATTATCTGTGGTTTCACATAAGACTCCACTGGGAGACCAGTCACATCACAACATCACCCCAACCAATGGAAGACTCTGAGTTTAGTCCCCTTGAAGAGTTTCGTTGCGGAATATTAGATATACTAGCTAAACTCAGAAGTGAAGACCTTCCAAAGGTTTTCCGTTTCGGCTCAAGTTTCAATGATTGACCTGAGCTGAAGAAAGTTTTTTTAGAAGTCCTGGCGGAGAGATATGAGGCTGAGCTCGAACTTCTAAACTCACAGGAGATATCATACGAGTTTAGAGACCGGAGAGCATTCTTGGAAGTTCTCCCGCCCCCTAAAAATGAAGAAATTCCACTATTGTTCGATATACAGGAAGAAGATGATCTGGCTCTCAAGATCTGCTTTGAGAATGTAGTGGAAGATGAAATGATCGAAGTTGCCCAAGATGGAGATAGCCTACCAGCCATGGCAGGCCTGAAAGAAGAATGCGTACATCATATGTTCGTTGATCCTGTGGCAGAATACATGGAGGCCCTGATTTGCTCAAATACTCCAGCATTGATCTTCAGAACGGGCCAGATTCATCAGGAATGGTCACTACTGATGGTGACCACAGTTTTGAAGAACCACACGCAGAGAACCCTGTGGTTATCTCTGACAGGCAGTCAATGCTCATATCCTTTTTTGATAATGCTTGACTGGCTGCATTGGCATTATTGTATCACCTAGAACATCAGAAATTTCCAGTAGAGTAGGGTAGGTAGGAAGTCTGAAATAAAGCTCAGTCTGTGAGCATGTATTTAGTTGTCTTAATTTCTGCAAATTCCAGCAAGTCAGATAGTTTAATCCTGGCTTGAATGTTTTCAATTTCTGTCTTAGAATGGAGAGAAGAAACCTGCTAGACAGTCTAATCCTAGCAAGTAGTAGTGTAGGTAGAGAAACATGTGAGACCAACAGTCTAATCTGGTCTCATGGAGCAATAAGGGTAGAAGTAGAATAGGTTTATTTTCCTGTTTGTAAAAATTGATGATGCAAAAGGTCTGCAAGTCCAAATGCACCCCAGAAGAAAAAACGTTAGGACTATAGTGTGGGTAGGTAGTTGTTGGTGAGAAATTTTACTGCTGATATGATGTCTTCATGGTTTGTGGCAGCTAAACAAAGAAAGAAATGGATGAGTCAAACACCAGGCATCTGGCCTACACCAAAGATCAATTTCTGAATTCTTGACTCCTTCAAGAAGAAGCCATCCCCATGTGGAGCCACTGTTAGCCCCCCTATAAATTTTTGACAAGCAAACGGGGGGCTAAATTTTTGTTGAGCCTTCAAGGAATGCATTTCCCCTGAAAACACATCATCCTTGAAGCCTCCTTGTGCCTCTTGTCCTTTGGTGAAATCCCCTCTGCTGATTTCTATCATAAAGCCTCTCTGTTATGAAGAAGAATGCCCAAAAGGCCCTTTTCCCTCTTACTTCACCCCCACTTGGCTTCTATTTTGTCTCCCCTTCTATTTCCCTTCTTACCTTTCAAATTCCCCCAAAATCCCCTTTAAATTCTCCCCATAACCTTTGATTAGCCTTTTTTTCCCTTTCATTTCTCTACCATTTCCCCTTCTAACTTTTAAATCACATTGAAAGGGGCAAAAACCCACTTTCTAACCTTATTATGAGGCCTAACCCTTTTCCCCTTTTCCTCCGATCAGAATCGCATTGTAAATCGCGTTAAAACAAAGTATGCAATTTCCAAACCACTTCCCCAACCATACCCCTTAGGACCTTATAATAAACAAATGTTACCGTTTATTATAAGCCCCGCCAGTTATTAACCACTTCCCCTTTTATACCCATAACTTTATAACAAAGTTATATCATATATATAACCCTCGCCGCATGCCAATCGCATCGCAAGTAAGTCCCAATCACAATGTTTATGTGTTGACCTCCGATCATTCCAATCGCAAGTGTTTGCGATGCGATTAATCACATCGCAAGTGTTTGCGACACGATTAATCGCATCGCAATACATTGCGATTGCGTTGATCGCACCCTGTCTTCCGATACCCCGATCCACTTCTCCATCGTTGATCTGTGTCCCGGAACCAATGGCTAGTGCTCAATTGCGCCCCGTCCTCCGATCTCAATCGCGAGCCCTCCTCGCCGTCTCCCGATTTAATCCCATCCGTCCATCCTCCCCTCGATCCGATGGTCATCGCTCATCTCCGCCAATCGCAATCGGAAGTTTTTTTGTGTCATCCTTTGTGTCCCCTCCGATTTCGATTTCCCGATCCGTATCTTCACCGTCGATCTCTGTGTCAATCCAACGATTCAAAAAAAATCGCCCTCCACCGTGACCGGGTCCCACATCCGTGGCTCCGCTTCATTACACTTCTGTGTTCTCCTTTTTAATTCGCCCAGCGTTTAATTATTGGGCCTTCACACTTATAACCATTTTCTCCACCTCTCTTCATTATTTCCCCTGCTCTCGACTGTTCCTCCACCACTCCTCCGGCCTCCGCAGCATGTCTCCACCACCGCCTGGGTTTTTGTGACAAGTGATTTCATTGCACAGGGGTCACAGAAAGGCCAATTTAGCGGCCAAATGAAACAGCAGAGACAGATTGGAGGGACTTGAGCCTGTAATTGGAAATTTAAAATGCTAATCCCGTCTTCAAAGGATTAAAGCTCAGCTTGAAGACTAATAAGCGCGCCAGCAGGTCATAACTGCACTACCTAACAGCAGAAGTGTTTTCTCCAGAGGTACACCTTCCTACAGCAATTTCCATGCTGCCTCGAGCCCAAAAGCAGTTAGTTGCACTGACAGAGAGCTTCTTAAAGACTGTCATGGATACCATTATGAGGCATGGAGACCTTGTGGACTTTCCACCAGTGCATTTATTCCGGAAGGCTAGCGCAGAGCTCCAAACACCAGAAAGGACTCCAAAGAAATATCCGAGGTCAAATCTGACCCGACAGAGATCTCCGAAATAGCCTACAGAGTACATACAGAGCTGCAGAACCATTAAGCAGCATGGGCAGGAAATCCTCCACCATTATGTCTTAATGAGATTCATTTAATTTGTATCTACCCATATTATTCTCATTCTCCTATAAGAATTCCCAAGAACGAATTGTAAAGGTTGTTGTTCAGTTGTTGGGTATTTTTCTGTTAGAGGAATTCATTTGACTGTTAGAACAGTCTTGGGAGGGAGTAGCAGAGTAGTTTGTATGTAATAAGCTGGGAGGAGAAAGTCTGGACTGTATTAGCCATTGAGCTCAGTGTACATGATTGGTTTTGCATCATTAATCAAGCACATTTCACAGGATCCTGGTCTATTACTATTGGTGATGTTCTTCTCACTCTCTTTGTTACATTTCCATATCGTTTCATTTCATCTGGCTCGCATCAGAAATTTGGCATAAGATTCACCCTTGTTAGGTGCCTTATGTTGCTGCTCTCCCAGCCCTTTATGTTTTCTACTAAATGTGATATCTAATAGTTGGTTTCAGTCGGTTTAACCAGTGTAGTCGATGCTATTGCCTACTCTCTGATGTATGAATTAAACGGATCAGTTCTTAGATGTTCTTGTTGGGTTTAAGCTGGAAGGTTTGGGAACACTGGGGATTAGAGTTAGCCCTATCCATTAGGATCCTTGCGCGACCAGCTGGCCTTTCTAAGATCCCTTCTGTTAAGCTTATCTTTGTTTTTCCCTTGGAGTTGCTAAAGCAGACCTGGAGTTAAATGACCTCTGGTCCGATCTATAATCAGCCCCTTTGTCCCTCTTTGAGAGCTGCCTTAGAGTATGTCCAGGCAGGTCTGGAGTTAAATGACCTCTAACCTGATCTATAGACAGAAATTTGGTTGTCTTTCCTTCTTCCACCTTCTTTCCTTAATGTTCCATCCCATCATCTATCTAAAAGATCCTTTAGTATAGATGACTTGCCCTTTGAAAGCCCTGGCTAGTGGATGCAAGTAATTCTCCTTTCATGACTCCATAGCCCAATGGATGGCACTTTCTTGGCCTATCCTCTTTGCTGAAGCATCCTGCTATTTTTTTCCTCCCCTTCCATTGCTTTCCCAGTCTATGATCTCATGACTCAACCCAGCAACCAACCAACCAAATCATTTAAAACCCCCCTCCGTGCTTCATATCTAGCCTAATATCTCAACTTGAGCTTTCAAAGATATACCATTCTTTGTTTTATTGGAGAGAACCCTCTCTGGGTCCAGGAGGGCTAGATCCTAGGGCCCCAAAGTGGTTTGATGTTGTCTTATCTTTTGGTATTGCCAAATCTGCCAAAACATAGGAACCCCAACAGCTTCACAGATGCAGATTGGGCAGGGAGCCCAACGAACAGAAAGAGCACATATGGAGGGATCTTCAGTATAGGTTCGACAGCAGTTTCTTGGTACAACAGGAAGCAGAGATCTGTGGCACTCAGTTCAGTAGAGGCCGAGTATATGGCAGCAAGCTTAGCTGCATGCGAGGCTATATGGATGAGGAATATCCTGGTCGGGTTGTTCAGGTCACACTTGGAGCCTACTGTGATTTATTGTGATAACCAAAGTTTCATTAAACTCTCGGCTAATCCAGTATTTCATGATAGATCCAAACACATTGACATCATGTACCATCATATCAGAGATTGTGTGCAGCGGAGAATCATGTTGCTTTCATACATTCCCACGAAGGATCAGGATGCTGATATCTTGACGAAGGTGCTCACTAGGAGCAAATTCGAATACCACAGAGGCAGGATAGGGGTTGCAGATAATCCATATCTTGTTGAGAGGGAGTGTTGAGAATGCAACAAGATGATGGAGCTTAGTGAAAAGAAGTCGCCTTCACTAAGTGGGCCCGCAGGCTATTTTTGGTGCAAAGTCTATTTTTAGACATATGGATCATAGTCTATGAGTTGCAAGATGCTATTTGTGGATGGTTGGTCAAGTTGGTAAAAATAGATGGACATCTATTTTTAGACATACTGGGCGAAGTCTATTTTTAGACTGCCAGTCTAAAAATAGATCAGTCGAATATTATTAGCTCTTAATAATATTTGGACTATAAACATTATCTTATCCTCTTGCAGCACTTCGGTTCGAGCTACGGATGTGGCACATGCAGCTGACAGAAGGAATTACGCTATTCCTAGGGTTTAGTTGAGCTATTGCATGGTTGACTTCAGTTAGAACTCATGTGGCAGAGTTTGGTGGAGTTGATGAGACAGTTGATGGAGTTGTGTTCGGTTTAACTTAGTTGAATTAGTTGTATTTAGTCTAATTGATAAATACACTAGTGATGAGTGGTGTGAATTAATTATTAATTAATTCACTAATTATTAACTCATAAATCAACTAAAGAACACATCAGTTAACTCAGTGCATGGACAGTTCAGTGGAGACCAGTGTTAGAGGTGGGTGAAAGGGTGAGTCTAATATCAGTTGTGACTATAACTGTGCATGAGATTTGCACACACATTGATTGAGATTGCCAATGAGGATTGCGCAGTACAAGCCATTGGGATTCGAACTTGGATCTCATTCATTCTCATCTTGGATTATGTAGTAGAGGCAGGCAAACAGTGGAGGAGATTTGAACCTGTGACTTGTTCATATCTGAGCTAGTTTGTGTGTAACTACTGGAGATAGTACTGAGTACTTGTGAGGAGTATTGTACTATGATTGTTACATGTTCTCTATCATTATAATCTACAGATAGTTGGGGGTTTTCAGCTATAAGCTTTCCCCATTACATACTGTGTTATATGTGTGCTTGATTATGTTTTAATGTGCGCATGCGACTGCTTTTAATTCCGCAAATTGATGATCAATGGTAGAAGAGGTTATGTATTATGCATGAGGCTCAAATAGTGTGTAATTAGGATAATCTCGGTGAATAAGTGATCTATTATTCAAATTTATACACCCACAGCCAGACTTCAATTCCTTTAGATTTTAGCTTTGAACTATATCACGTCCGCTTTCTATCGCATTTCGGTATTTCAATCGTTCTTTGTTATATGGCTCCTTTTCTCTCGGATGTGATTTACAAAGGGAAAATCCATACTCCCAGACTTTAAATCTTTTAAATAATATCTCTAAGTTGCATCGCATCCGACCCCTTTATCGCGCTTCAGCGTTTACGAGTGCTATCTCTTCTAAGCTTTGCGATCTGTGATATGCGATGAACTTCGCATCGCATCGCACTTCCACTTCGCGGTATGCAATGAACTTCGCATCGCTGATGTGCGATATTGCGTTGTGCCACCACGTGTCCCTTCGCATCGCATCGCATTGCCACTTCGCAATATGCGATGAACTTTGCATCGCTGATGTGCGATATTGTGTTGTGTCGCCACATGTCCCTTCGCATCCATCTTATCACATCGCCACTTCGTGGTATGCGATCTAATTTCCACCGATGAGATCATCATCGTTGATCTATCTAGATCTACGATCCTTGTTGTTGTTTGCAATTCATTTGTATTTCTACTCCGCTTATCTTACGATGAATCATATCCGTCCATTTCTTGCCTTTGTTGTTACTATCTAATCGTGACTGTCCAATCTCCTCACTTGAAATTCTTCAAAGACTTCTCTGCCTTAGTCGATTTTTGTTTGTTTATCCTATCGTCGCTCTGCAACATCGGTTCCTCCACGCTACTCCTCTCTGAGCTTTATTCAGTTTCTAAGTGTGTTTATCTCTCCTGAGCTTGTTTTGCTACCTTTGCTCGTTTTCTTCCTTAACTGCTTCTCTGTTGCCTCTGCTTATTTCTGCTGCTCTTCTACCTCGCCACTGCATTATTGCCTGATCTGCTCCTTTGTGTTCCTTTGCCATCTTTGACAATATTTCCAACAGTCTCCCCCTTTGGCATTGATCGCAACACATCCACCGGTACTCCAATACTTCCTTCAGGACTTCCTCCCCCTTTCATTTTGAGAGGTATCTTGTCTTTATTCCTCTGCCTGCTTTTCAGAAGAGCCTTTCCTATTTTGCTTGCTTTTCCTCCCCCATTGACATCAATGACAAAGGGTTGCACTTTTCCCAGTGTGGTTTCTATCTTTTCATAATATTCTGATCTTGAGGACCTGTTCCATGCACTGCTCCATTGCTCTAGCTCTTTTGTGACAATTTTTATTGACTGCTCTCCCCTTAGAATGATGCTTTCTTGTCTGATATTGACTATCACTTTGTCTTCTGCATTGGTCATGTTCCTTGTATGCATCCTTTAAAAATTTATTATTATTATTATTATTATTATTATATATATATATATATATTATTGAATTATGATCATGTTAGAGAGTAACATCTGCAGACACTACCCCTAGCTTGTCTCTTAGATATTCAAATGGTTCTTTAGCAAGAGGTTTTGTGAATATGTCTGTTGTTTGTTCCTTAGTTGGTACATATTCCAACTTCACTAATTTTTGTGCTACTTGTTCTCTGAGGAAGTGGTACTTTATTGGGATGTGCTTTGTTTTTGAATGAAGTACAGGATTTTTTGATATACTTATTGCACTTGTATTGCCACATTTGATAGAAATGGGTTCATCAATGCTTACCTTCATGTCTCGGAGAGTTTGTTTCATCCACATTACTTGTGTGAAACATGCTGCTGTCGCTATGTATTCTGCTTCTACTGTAGATAGAGAGATAGAAGTTTGCTTCTTGCTTAGCCATGCCACTAGACTTTTTCCCAAGTAAAATTCACCTCCACTTGTGCTTTTCCTATCATCCACATAGCTGGCCCAATCTGCATCTGTGTATGTTGTCAATGTGAAGCTTTTTCCTTTTGGATACCATAGGCCATAATGTGAAGTTCCTTGTAGATATCTAAATATTCTCTTGATTGCAAGTAAATGATTTTGTTTTGGTGTTGCTTGATATCTTGCCGCAAGTCCTACTGCCAACATAATGTCTGGTCTAGAAGCAGTTAGGTATAGCAGACTTCCTATCATGGATCTGTAAAGTTTTTGATCTACATCTGTTGATCCATCATTAGCACATAGTTTGCATCCAGTGATCATGGGAGTTGACACAAGTTTGCAATCTTCCATTTGAAACCTTTTCAACATTTCTCTTAAGTATTGTTCTTACGAAATGAATATTCCTGTGTTCTTTTGTTGAATTTGAAGTACTAAATAGAAGGTGAGCTCTCCAATCATTGACATCTCAAACTCTGATTTCATTTCTTCAGCAAATCCTTTTTCTAACTCATCTTTTTTGCTACCAAACATGATGTCATCTACATACACTACTACAATTAAGAGTTCATTTTCATTAGCCTTTATGTACAAACTTTTGTCTACTCCTCTTTTCTTGAACCCTTGTTTTTGCAAGTATTTGTCCAGCCTTGAATACCATGCACGAGGAGCTTGTTTCAGACTGTTGAGCCCTAGAATTGCCTTCTCTTTTACAAACCTTCACTTCATTTCATCATTATTTTATCACTTCATAAGCCTAAAATCAATGAAGAATGATTAGGATTGCTTAAAGGTTACATGAAATCGATTAACATATTGTATTTTCATGATTTTTTCTATTTTAACAATTTTCTGCAAAATAGCTACAGAATACAGGCATTCCGTAGCTGATCGCGCATTCCGTAGCTGATCCCGCATTCCGCAGCTGTTTTACAGTTTGAGTGGGTCATAGGTGTCGTCTCAAAGAAAGGCGCATATGGGAAAATTCCAGACTTCATCCACATCATTCCTTGCTCCCTACAAAGTCTGAGCACAATTCTACATGTGGTTATGCACGTGGGAAACCAAAACCAAGAGGTAGAGTTCTACCGGGACACAAACTCTACAGCTGTCTGCAGCAAAGTACGCAACCTACAATAAGAGTTTTAATTCGATTAGAAGTGGGAAAGACACTTATCCTTGTTTTTCTCATAGAGTAGTTATGTAATTTCATTATAAAAATAACTCGAGAGACCAAGATGCAGTTAGTTGGTGGCTGTTTGGTTGTTAAGCTGTCTAAGACTGTAATACGCTGTTTTTGGAGATTTTCTCCTTTAATGAAAGAAGCATCATTCTGCTGCATGAGCTGAGTCAATTTTGAGTTAGATTACGTGCTACCAGGTGGTGGAGGGCCCCTGCCTCCTGTGCAGCTCTGTTTTTTTAATTTAGATAAGTAACTCTCGTTTCATTCTTAGCTTAGTTAATTTTCTGAATTCTGCATTTTTATGTTCATTTGTATTGAATTCTACAGTTTAGTCTCATTCTAATGAATTCTTCCAAAATATCTGTAATGATGAATGGGAATTAACTGTGGTATTTTAGGAGTTTAATTGTGTTTTCATTTCAAACTGTGTGTTTTCTGCCAATTTGCATTAGATAGTACAGCCAGACTTGTTTTCATAAGCTATTCCAAAACATCACTATATTAAACAAGATAAGGCCATAATATGCAATAGATTAGTTGCACTGTAGTTTAATACTCCGAAGATCAAAAAGCGCTTTAGTTCATTGTACTTCAAAGTTAGGATTATGGCATTTTAGTTTAATTCTGTTCACCATCTTTCCAGTTTGAATAATTGCATTTTAGCCCAGTTGTGGTCACTGTGTTTTCAGTTTGATTAATTGAACTTTAACTTAACTCTGTCATTTGTATTTCAAAATTGATTAATTGCATTCTTGTTCATGTTTTGCTTAATGTATAGTCAAGTCTCATTAGTTAGTTGTATAATAGTTCTGTTTTACTAGACTAAGGCCTTCATTATTTACAAAGACTATTCCTGTTATTAAACTTTTCCAACATATCACCATGCAGACAGGAATTGGTAATATCATTTCATGGCTTTTACTATTCTGCAAATTCTCATAATTGTGCAACTAGCCTTTTCCTCAAACTTATTCCAAAGGACTGTAACTTCCGAATAAGGTTTAGTAATGACAATTTAGGTTGCAGAGTATATTAGTTTCAGTACCCTTGATTAATTTAGAGTAGAATTATTCACTGTGTTGCAAAACTATCTTCTCCAAATATACTCAAACAAATCCCTAGTCATGGATAAGATCTGCTTTGTGATATGGTAAATTGTTGTTTATGAAAACCTCACTGCACCAAATTTATCATTTTCTTGAAGTATTCTAACATGTCTCTAACAAATGAATTGGACTAAATCTGTGTTGTGAGTTACTGTCTAGTTTTGCATACCACACATGATTTAGAATTGTTTCTAGTGTGACCAACAACTGCTTTTCATCAACATTTAGTTCCTTCCCTTTTCAAACATAAAACCATAAAACCAAAAACATCAGAAAACACTAAACACAACGAAGTAGGAAGATGTTACTTAGGCACATATGGTGCACTTCACTTCAGCAGTTTACCAACCCTGGTTGACAATTAATGAACTCAATTTAGGAGACTAGGTTGAGCACAAACATTTTGGCGCCGTTGCCGGGGAAGTGTAACTAGGTATCCTGATTTCCTACATCCACAAAAACAAAAACAAAAACTTCAATCACCTACCACACCCACTATATCATGTGGTGCAATAAGAGCCACACATCCACATCATGAATTCATATTTTTGCAGGTAGAAGAAGAGGTGACAAAGGAGGTTGAAGAAATGGATGGAGATGATGACAATGAGGAGGATCCTTTTGGATTTCCAATTCAAGAAACTGATATCAATGTTCAAATGAAGAACATCCATCCATCTGTACTTCCTAACTTCAAAGGTATGAGATCAGAAGACCCGGAAACCTTTCTTTTTGAATTTGAAATAATTTGTAGATCTTATGGCTACTCATTGCACATGCAAAAATTGAATTTGTTTCCGATAACATTGAAGGATAGAGCTCTTAGATGGTTCATGACTTTAGGAACAAATTCTATAGGGACATGGGATGATATGAAAAGAGTATTTTTGGAAAAATATAAAGGTTATTGCATGCACCATGACCTTAGAAATGAAGTCTTTAACATGAACCAAAAAGAGGATGAAAGCCTAGAAGATTTAGTAGAGAGATTTACTTATAATATCAAAAGATCTAAATTGCATAATTTAGGATCAGATGCATTAAAAACTCTCCTACTAAATGCTATAAAGGATGAATGGATTGATCTTCTTAATCTTGTGTGAAAAGGAGATGTTTATCAATTGTCATTTCAAGAAATTTGTGAACTATGCAAGAACATATCAAGAGGAAAAGCAAAGTGTGTAAGATCCCCTCAAGATCCATTTATGGCAAGAGTAAGTAAGTCAGCATCAAGATTGGTAAGTCAAACTGAACCTAACAATTTGCTAAACATTCTTGGTAATTTAAATGAACAAACTGATATGCTAAGAATGCAAAACAAGCAAAAAGTTGCTTCATTTATATTTTGCCCTAAATGTAGAAAGAAACATGTTTTGCATGAATGTCCACTTGATAACATTAAAATGTCTAAAATTTGTGCAGGATCACATACTACTGAATATTTCCCATCATTACCAGGGTTGAAGGCAATTTACCAGAAGGATAATGGAGCAAATCAAGCACAAGAACAACTTTGTTATGTAGCTCCAAGAGGGCTATGGCAGCCTCATCAACCCAATATGATGCAATATCCTTATGCACAGTTTCAAGGTTATGCACAACAATCTCAAGGTAATTGGAAAACATCCTTGCCTTGGAAACCTTGGGTATCTCAATCCCAACCTCAAAACCAACCTTGGAAACCTTGGCCATCTCAATCCCAACCTCAAAACCAATCTTGGCAACAAAGTTGGCAAAGGCCTTATAAAGGAAATCCACCATATCCTCAATCTTTCCCTCTTTATCCTCAATACCATCATCAATGTTATTCATACCATTTGCCTCCACTACGACATCAATATCACCCTCATTTTACCTCAATTCAACCTTTCCCATTACCATCCACACAAGCACCCCAAAGATTCCCCACTCCACTACCTCCACAACCATTTCATATCCCCAACAATAAAACACCTCAATCAACTTACAATTCTGAGGTATTGAAAAATAATTCACCAGCTGTCATTGAAGAACAACAACTAGAAGAAGAAGACTCAGATAAGGTCCAAGAATCATGGATGTCTGTTGATAAAGAGAAGTTATTGGAACCAGAGATTGAAAAGTCTCATGCATGCCTATCACCAGATTCTATGAATGAAGATCACATCTCTGAAGACTTGCATTTCATGATAGAGGAAAGACAAGGAAGACAAGATTACATTGAATCTTGGTTCAATTCAGTCATTGGATTCCAATGCTCAATTATTCAATATCTTTTGACATCATCTAAATCAAGATAGTTGGAATCTCATATACAGGTACATATCAAAGAGTGTCTTTCAAACCTGCATATGAGTTTATCTATCATCTTGTTACAGACATGGTTCCATTGGAAGTACTCATATACTTGAACAAGATTTTCTTTTTCAAGTAGAGTAGGACATTATAAAAAAAAGAAAAGAAAAAAAAAAGTAAAGAGAAAAATAAGTCCTATTGTGAAAACCAGCTTGCTGGCGCGATTGGACATGAGCTTTGCTTGAAAACTGGGCAACTGGCGAGCAAAGTTCACAATAAGTTCTGCAATTTCATGATGGTTTCAATCTTTCATGGTTCTTCAAATCATTCTTGGTTCTATGCTCGAGTTGGATGATGTGGAATTCCTTAAGGTCCACCTTCCAACAGATCTTGTCCCATCGACCTCAACACTTTATCTGGGATCAAGATTAGAGATTATTTGAAGTGCCTTGGATCTTGCATTCATCAATGGCAAGCCTCCTCGTTGATAACAATGGGAATACAACAATGTCTCTTGATTGTCAAATCTTGCAGGCGACTCGACTTCGACACATTCATTCGTCCTTGTCAAGATGCACTGAGGTACCTTGACACTCATTTACATTATCGGTGAGTTGTATCGCATTGGTTAACGATTTTCATTATTGATCGGTAATCCAATGATTTCTTCCCATGCTCGACTTCGACACATTTATTCGCAAGGTAAGAATTGTACCATGAATGTTGGCTTTGATGAAGACTAATGGTTTTATGGAATCAACAACAACTTGCAGCAGTACATTTCATTAGTTTATTGTAGCAGCATGTTCATCTTTTTTTCAATTCAATAACAGCTACGGAAAGTGGCAGTTTCTGCAGCCATTGCTGTAGCAGCCTGTTTTTGTTTTTTGCAACTTTTTCCAGAAGGCAGTTTTGGCGCAATTGTTGCAAGAGATTGGAGCAGAAATAAAAAATTCTGAGCTTCTGGGTTTTCTCAGAATATGATAAATTGAGTAATGGGTGGACAGAATTTGGAAAAAAAACAATTTTTAAGGGCATTTCAGAAGGGTTTTTCAGGCAGATTTTCAATTTTCAGCATTATGGACAGAATAGGACAGATTTGAGTGTTTTTGCACAATAGCACCTTTTCTTCATCAAAATAAAATTCTGGAAGCATGTGGCAGTAGAGAAGGTAAAAATACACAGTTTCCCTTTGGAATCACTCAATTTGGCCTTAAAATGAGTCCGTGGCGTATTTTTTTGTTGCAACGTTGGCCAGAATGAAGGGTGAAACATGGCAGAAATTGATTTTATCATAACTTTCAAACCGTGCATCCGTTGGTCCTGAAATTTTTATGGTAAATGCATTGAGGTAGGGTGAATAAACATAGAAAATTTCAGAAAATTTCAGTGTGTATTTTTCAATAAATTGGCCACTTTTACCTACAGCCATTTCTCATTTTCCGGGAGATCCGTGTAACCAATGGCAGAGATTTTTCGTCGGAAGATGCATAATAATATTGGTAACAACCTCAGAAAATTTCAAGGAATTCTGATGTACCATTTGAGAGAAATTGCAAAATTCATTTCATTCTACAATTCTACTTCATCTCACTCCACTTTCACTCCATCTCACGCCATTTTCATTTCATTTCACAAGTCCATTCCACTTTCACTCCATCTCATGCCATTTTCATTTCATTTCACAAGTCCTATTCCACTTTCACTCCATTACATTTCACATCCATCTTCCATATTCATACTTCATTTCTTTTTACAAATTGCATGTTGCAGCCACATCTTGTTCAGCAGTTCTAACATAATTGTACAGCCTACAAAGAGATGATGATTACAGGAAATTGAAGGATTCTGTTTTAAAGACCAACATGCTCAAAGAGGACCAAAGGAACAACATCAAGCACAGCAATTAACAAGGTCAAAATTCTGAGGTAAATTGTGAAAATTATTTTAATAGCAAAAAGTTAAACCATGAAATAGATACAATGTGTATAATCATATGTTTCCTAAAACAACCTATCATTCGAATTGATTAACATATTTTGGCCATATCCCTTATCCAACATTCCAACCTACTATTCCACATCTCCTTAAGATTGTATCAGTCACTTATTTCACCACAATTTCATCATAAATTCTCCATCAGATCCATAGCCACTTCATTTTCCCTTATAGCTTAATTACCTCCATCCATTCACTTCCATTTACACTTTGTAGCCAATCCATCTCTAAGTGCAGAAAGGTAATTCTAAGGGTGAAGCATCATTCTTCAACTAATCCATCTTCAGACACAGAGATACAGTTTCAAAATAAAGCATTAGACTCTGTAGTCAATCTAGCTTCAAGCATAGAAAAGTAATTTTGAAAGGAAGATAATCTGCACAAAGGAGGAATGTGGCTAATTGTCAAGACAGAATCAGTTGAAGTCAAGTATTTGAAAGGATATCCATAAGTCAAGGAACTACTACAACAAGCAGGAAGGCTAAATTTTATTGAGAAATTTGATGGCTTCCATAAGGAGATTACAAAATATTTTGCCAAATCTTTTGATGGAGCAGAAGAAGAAAAACTAACATGGTTATTGAAAATAAACTTGACATTCCACTACAGGAGGAAGATGAAGAACTAATTTCTGAAAAGTTAACAGAGATTAGAAAATAGATTAGGGCCAAAAGAAGCAGAAAGATAAGGTTGGATGTTCTAACAGAGGTTTCAAAGCACATGGAATAAGTTTTGATGAAATTGCATGAGGACATGCAATAGTCTTGCAGTGGGGGTATGTTGAACCTTAGAATTGCCTTCTCTTTTACAAACCTTCACTTCATTTCATCATTATTTTATCACTTCATAAGCCTAAAATCAATGAAGAATGATTAGGATTGCTTAAAGGTTACATGAAATTGATTAACATATTGTATTTTCATGATTTTTTCTATTTTAACAATTTTCTACAAAATAGCTACAGAATACAAGAATTCCGTAGCTGATCCCGCATTCCGCAGCTGTTTTACAGTTTGAGTGGGTTACAAGTGTCGTCTCAAAGAAAGGCACATATGGGCAAATTCCAGACTTCATCCACATCATTCCTTGCTCCCTACAAAGTCTGAGCACAATTCTACATGTGGTTATGCACGTGGGAAACCAAAACCAAGAGGTAGAGTTCTACCGGGACACAAAATCTACAGCTGTCTGCAGCAAAGTACGCAACCTCCAATAAGAGTTTTAATTCGATTAGAAGTGGGAAAGACACTTATCCTTGTTTTTCTCATAGAGTAGTTATGTAATTTCATTATAAAAATAACTCGAGAGACCAAGATGCAGTTAGTTGGTGGCTATTTTGGTTGTTAAGCTGTCTAAGACTGTAATACGTTGTTTTTGGAGATTTTCTCCTTTAATGAAAGAAGCATCATTCTGCTGCATGAGCTTAGTCGATTTTGAGTTAGATTACGTGCTACCAGGTGGTGGAGGGCCCCTACCTCCTGTGCAGCTCTGTTTTTTTTAATTTAGATAAGTAACTCTCGTTTCATTCTTCGCTTAGTTAATTTTCTGAATTCTGCGTTTTTATGTTCATTTGTATTGAATTCTACAGTTTAGTCTCATTCTAATGAATTCTTCCAAAATATCTGTAATGATGAATGGGAATTAACTGTGGTATTTTAGGAGTTTAATTGTGTTTTCATTTCAAACTGTGTGTTTTTTGCCAATTTGCATTAGATAGTACAACCAGACTTGTTTTCATAAGCTAGCTGTAATATGCAATAGATTAGTTGCACTGTAGTTTAATACTCCGGAGATCAAAAAGCGCTTTGGTTCATTGTACTTCAAAGTTAGGATTATGGAATTTAGTTTAATTATGTTCACCATATTTCCAGTTTGAATAATTGCATTTTAGCCCAGTTATGGTCACTGTGTTTTCAGTTTGATTAATTGAACTTTAGCTTAACTCTGTCATTTGTATTTCAAAATAGATTAATTGCATTCTCGTTCATGTTTTGCTTAACGTATAGCCAAGTTTCACTAATTAGTTGAATGATAGTTCTGTTCTACTAGACTAAGGCCTTCATTATTTACAAAAACCACTCCTGTTATTAAACTCTTCCAACATATCACTATGCAGACAAGAATTGGTAATATCATTTCATGGCTTTGATTATTCTGCAGATTCTTCTAATTGTGCAACTAGCCTTTTCCTCAAAATTATTTCAAAAGACTTTAACTTTCGAATAAGGCTTAGTAATGACAATTTAGGTTGCAGAATAGATTAGTTTCGGTATCCTTGATTAATTTAGAGCAGAATTATTCACTGTGTTGCAAAACTAACTTTTCCAAATATGTCCAAACAAATATCTAGTCATGGATAAGATCTGTTTTGTGATATGGTAAATTGTTGTTTAGGAAAACCTCACTACACTAAATTTATCCTTTTCTTGAAGTATTCCAACATGTCTCTAACAAATAAATTGGACTAAATTTGTGTTGTGAGTTATTGTCTAGTTTTGCATACCACACATGATTTAGAATTGTTTCTAGTGTGACCAACAACTGCTTTTCACCAATATTTAGTTCTTTCTCTTCTTAACACAAAATTATAAAACCAAAAACATCATAAAAACACTAAACACAACGAAGTAGGAAAAGGTTACTTAGGCACATATGGTGCACTTCACTTCAGCAGTTTACTGACCCTGGTTGACAATTAATGAACTCAATTTAGGAGACTAGGTTGAGCACAAACACAGACCATATAAGGCTTTCTTTAATTTGCACACATAGTCATGTTTATCTGTTAATGAGAATCCTTCAGGTTGTTCCATGTAGACTTCTTCCTCTAGATCTCCATTTAGGAAAACAGACTTTACATCCATTTGATATACCCTGAAATCATGATAGCATGCAAAGGCCAAAAACATTTTGATTGCTTCCATTCTAGCTACAGGGGAAAAGGTTTCATCATAATCGAGTCCTTCAATTTGAGAATATCCCTTTCACACAAGTCTGGCTTTATTTTTGGTTACCTGCCCTTGTTCATTCATCTTATTCTTGAATATCCATTTTGTGCCAATGACATTTTTCCCCGTGTGTCTTGGAATTAATTCCCATGTATTGTTCTTATCAATTTGGTCTAGTTCTTCATTCATAGCATTTACCCAGTTTTTGTCTTTGTTGGTTTCTTTTAAATTCTTTGGCTCTATTTGAGATAGCATGGCTAGGTATACTTCTTATATCTGTTCAGAAATTTGTCTTCTTGTCTGGACTCCTACACTCTTATCCCCAATGATTTGATCTTCTAGATGGTTCTTTTGAGTGTATCTTGAGGGACCCTTTGAGTTTAATTCAATATCTTTTGTTGTCTTGCTATGTTCATCATTATCTTGGTTCTCAGCCTCATGATCATCTGGAGGATTGGCACAGCTTGTGTTTCTTGTTCTGTTTGGTAGATCTTCGTTAACTCTTACATCAATGCTTTCCACAATTTTGTGCAGTATTTTGTTGTAACACCTGTAACCCTTACTCTTGGATGCATATCCTAAAAATATTCCTTCATCAGCTGTTGCATCAAACTTCCCCAGTTTTTCATCATTATTTTTTAGGGGAAACTTGCTTCCAGAGACTCTAAAGTGCTTGATTGACGCTAGTTTACCATGCCATAATTCATAAGGATTTTTGTCACAGTTTGGTCTTAAATGTGCTTTTTTAAGAATGTGAACAACTGTGTGTATTTCTTCTGCCCAGTAGGTTTGGGGAATGTTATTTTCTTGCATCATGGCTCTGGAAATATGTTGTACTGACCTGTTTTGCCTCCCTTCCACTCCATTCTATTGAGGTGTACCGACAATTGTAAACTATTGTTTTATCCCATGTTCATTACATAGGTCTGCAAAATCATAGTCTGTGAATTCACCTCCTCTGTCTGATCTGATGCACTTTAGTTTGCATCCTGTTTGATTTTCTGCCAATGCCTTGAATATTTTGAATTTCTCAAGCGCTTCTGATTTATATTTGAGAAATGCTACCCACGTCAATCTGGTAAAATCTTTTATTATCAGCGTGAAATAAGATTCTCCGCTTGGTGCTTTAGTTCTTTAAGGTCCACACAGGTCCATGTGTACAAGCTGAAGAGGCCGACTTGTAGATAGTATCTCTTTGTTCTTGAAATATATGCGGTTCTGCTTGCCCAGTTTGCAGGATTTACATATGGTATTTGAAGGCTTCTTTATTGCTGGCATATCTTTGACTGCGTTCTTCTTGCTCAGACTGATGATGTGGTCAAAGTTTAGGTGTCCCAATATTCTATGCCATAACCATGATTCATCAAGTTTTCTTATGTGGCATGCTTCATTCACTTCTTTCACTATATAGACATTACTTTCTATTCGAACACCTTTGATCAGGGTCTTTCCTATGGTGCTCAATCTTACTTCACAGTCTTCGGCTCTAAAAAGGACCTAACAGCCTTCATCACACATTTGACTGACACTTAGTAGATTGGCTTTCAACCCATCCACAAATAGTACATCTTGAGCCTTTCCTTAACATTATTCAGACTAACTGAGCCTTTTCCTTTGATTTTTCCTGCTTTATCATTGCCGAATGTTACATTCCCAGATTTCTTTTCATCAAAGGTTACAAATTTGCTTCGATCTCTAGTCATATGCTTTGAACATTCATTGTCCAAATACCATTGGATTTTCTGATCTTGAGCTATTAGAGCCAGGTCACACTTATTCAACTTCTTTTTCCACTGCATGCATCCTTCTGTTTGGTACCTTTCCTGAGAAGATGGACCACATTCTCTGAGAGGACATTTGTGACACTTGTGCCCGATTTGATGGCAGTCAAAGCATTTGATTATGTTTCTGAATGGATTATGTACACGAGTGAGTTCTCCATTGTTCATCAATCTCCTTGAGTTTTCATACATCAGTCTTTGTCCATTCACTCTACACTCCATGGCTTTATGGTCGTAACCCTTACAATAAAAACAATACCCATGGAAATGATTAGTGTACCTAGTGAAGGGTTGTCCTCTCCATTTGTTTGCTTGAGGTAGTCTTCTCATTTTCTGCATCCTTTGCTGGTTGGAATCGATTTTCTTTGTCTGACAGTATGCAGCAATATGTCCTAGTTTGTGGCAGGAAAACAAGTGACATTTCTCATAGGAGGAAAGAATCTCCTTTGACGGCTTCCAATTTTCCATATTCAGGAGTGTAAGAGATTTTTCCAGCTGACTTTTTATTAATTTCGTTCTTTTTTATTTGAGATTCCTTCTTGTTTATGTTTACTTCATTGCAATTCATGTTCTTGTTGGCTTCTACTTCTGTAGGAATGTTTTGAGTTGCTTCATTATCCTGTACAACTTTTACAAAAATGATATTCTGGTTATCTTCTACCTTGGATTTGTTGGTTTCTCCTTCGTAACCTGTCCCAGTTTTTATGAGAGAAGATCTTTGAGCATTTATTATTTTATTCAGCTTTTTAGAGCTTGTCATTTGAGGAGTGTTCATTGACAATTTCCTTTGGGTGTTTTCTAATTTCTTTCTCAAGCATACTACTTCTTCTTCCAATTTCTCTTGTTTCTGAATTTTATCCTCAATTTGCTTTAGTAGAGTGTCTTCCACCTTCTTAGCTTCTTCAATTTTTACTTTCAACTGAATGAGTTCTTCTGAATTTGGTTCTTATTTTACATATTTGAATAGAATGTCTTTTTGTTTTCTGCACTTGAGTTCAATTCTGTCTATTTCCTCCAGGGCACTTCTTAGCTCCCCCTCAATATCTACCTCACATTCTTCCTCATCTTCTAGAAGGAATCCTTCAGATTCTTCCTTGGCCATTAACATAAATTCAGAGGTTCCTTCTTCATTTGAGGTTTCATCTGAGTTTTCAAATGCATTGTTATCCTGCTGAGCATAAAATGATTTTCTATTGAATCTCTTCCCTTTCTTCTAGTTATTTGTTTTGGTTTTCTCTGTCTCTTGAGTCTGATTCTTTGTTTTCTTATGAGGGCACTTAGATGCATAGTGCCCAACTCTTCCACAGTCAAAGCATTTAAATTGAAGTTTACCTTTATACTTGCTTGAGCCTCTATCCAATCTTCTGACAAATTTGGCCTCTTCTTCATCAGAGTAGGAGCATGTATCTTCCTTTTCTTCTTTGCTCTTCTCAACTTTAAAGCCTACCTCCCTCACATTTGACTTCCTCTGTGGAAGTCTCATCTCGTAGGCTATTAAGTTTCCAAGTAATTGATTCATGGTCAATGTTTCCCAATCAGTTGTTTCTTCTATGGCAGAAACTTTGGGGTTGAAACTGGATGGTAAAGATCTCAATATCTTTTGAAAAATTACAAATTCTCTAATGGTTTCTGCTAGAGCTCTCATGTTATTCACAATTTATGAAACCCTTAAGAATAAGCTGGCAACATCTTCTTCTTCATTGATTTTTATATTTTCAAATTGAGCTCGATAGACTTGTAGTTTGGAGATCTTCACCTTTTTATCTCCCTCGTGGATACTTTCTAATGTATCCCATATTTCTTTGGTATTCTTGTTGTGCATTACTTTGATAAAATCTACCTCACACAGGCCACTTAAGAGAGCATTCATGGCTTTGGCACTAGCTATAAAATCTTGTTTGGCTTCTTATTCTATGTCAGAATCCTTTGGGGCATATCCCAAATCCACAGCAGCCCAAACTTCTATTCCTAGAGACATTATGTACATCCTCATTCGTATTTTCAAAAAGGCATAATTTGTACCAGTAAACAAAGGGGATTTATTTTTTGAGCATCCTTCTATATTAGCCATCTTGGGGACCAAGGATCTCCTTCCAGTTGTTAAACTGATATAGAAGGAACCTGCTCTAATACCAATTGTTGAACCCTTGGTTAAATGGAGAGGGGGGGGGGGGGTGAATCAGTTTATTGCAGTGTTGGTCTTGTAAAGCTTTCTTTTACACTTATTTACATCTTTATTTCGTGATCAACTTAATATACAATGGAACAACAATCTTAATAACTGAGTAGCAGGTATTAAGCATATTAAATACAGAATATCAACACATAATCATCATGCACATAGACAACAGATATACGTGGAAACCCATAAGGGAGAAAACCACATCTTATTATTGTTGTGATGCAAAGGCAAGCTCCGACTCCCTCTCACCACTAATTTTCTGTAGGTTCCAACCTACAGGAGGCTACTACCTCAATTCTGCAAGCTACAGCTTGCAAGGAAGCTCCAACTCCCATCTATTTTCTGCAAGCTACAACCTACAGGAGGCTCCTACCTTAGCCAGCTACAACTGGACATCTATCAAGCTACAACTTGATATGGAAGCACCAACTTCCTCACACTACAATGAAAACACATGTTGATTTACCTGGATATCAGCTCTGTTTTGTTCCTTCTTCACTGTTGTCCTCCAGCCTTCATATCTGCCTTATATCATCTTTGAATCTTCATAGCTTCTCTATCTGCTCCTTCTTCATCTTACACTCTCTCACCTCTTTCTCCATTCTCTACTCTTTATGCATATGTTGGTAACATTATTTATAGAGATCACCTCATAACTCTATGCATTCCACAGGGAATTCGAAATGAACAGGTATGACTCTTTTCCTTCCCCCTTCTCATTTTCTTGTCCAGCACATTCAGAATAATATAACAGTATGTATACATTTTAGTATTACAGAGGAGTTTTTCTTTGCCTACGGAGACTTGCCTTTGCATCACATACAATAAAAATAATTAATTCATTTACATTTACAGTTACAACAAATATATTTCACTCAACCCTTTCATCTCTTTGTTCGTTGTGCATTTTTCTTTTCTGCTGTTGTTAGAGTCGTTTCGATTCTTGCTATTATATTCAACACAGTTCTGCATAACTGTCATTTTGGCCTAACTTGACCCAGCTGTTGTGTTTCCAACAGTGCCACCATATTCTCCTATTTCCCGACTCTGCCTCTTTTTCTCATTCCCACAGCATTCAACCTTCACTGCTCTTCTAAACACTCGATCCTGCCCTTTTCTCTGTGTCAAGTCCTTACCCGAGCCTTTCTACCCGCGTTCATACTTTCTTCCATTATCAAGGTGGAGCTGCTTTACTCTCTATACAAAGTGTCGGGTATTATTCTACCCGAGTGCTTTTGTTGTGTTCAACCTTTTCTTCATAAACTGCCGTTGTCTATTTATTTTGTGCTGCGTTCACTCACACTTAGCTTGTAAATGTTCGTTATGCATATCCATATGAACATCATCCTTTCATCAATCGAACGGTCATCGCACTCTGCCTCGTTTAGCTTCCTAATCCGACAGAATTCGCACACCAAGTTGAATGTTATTTAATTGTTCCCAACCTACATGAAATAGGTGGTTTTAGAATGCCACGCATCGCCCTCTTAACGCTATCGCGTTCGTTTCACCTTTTACCACTTATCCTCCAAAAGTGGTGCGAAATAGCAACTTACCAGTTTTCTAATCTTGCCTTCACTGTTCTGCAGATTTCAAAATACATTCCATTATCTTTTAAGATTGTATTTAAATATATTCGCTCTATAACCATATACGCCTTTAATACATAATACCCTTGTAAATTTTTCGTTTCCACCAATCTTGCATATTTATCTATGCCCAAATTAGCACTTCTAATTTGCATCGTAGATCTCTACTCCGTGATCCAATGGTTATTGCTTCATCGCTCTTCGTCGTTCCAACGTGATTCTTGAGTGCTTATCCTCTTGGGCTTGCGAATTGCAATATCTGATTGGGTCCCACATCCAGACTTCAATTCCTTTAGATTTTAGCTTTGAACTATATCGTGTCCACTTTCTATCGCATTTCGGTATTTCAATCGTTCTTTGTTATATGGCTCCTTTTCTCTCCGATGCGATTCACAAAGGGAAAATCCATACTCCCGGACTTTAAATCTTTTAAATAATAGCTCTAATCTGCATCGCATCTGGCCCCTTTATCGTACTTCGGCGTTTATGAGTTCTATCTCTTCTGAGCTTTGCGATCTGCGATATGCGATGAACTTTGCATCGCTGATTCGCATCGCCACTTCGCATCACATCGCATCGCATCGCCACTTCACGGTATGCGATGAACTTCACATCGCCAATGTGTGATATTGCGTTGTGCTGCCACGTGTCCCTTCGCATCGCATCCATCGCATTGCATCGCCACTTCGTGGTATGCGATCTAATTTCCGCTGATGCGATCATCACCGTTGATCTATCCAGATCTACGGTCCTCATTGTTGTTTGCGATTCATTTGTATTTATCCTCCGCTTATCTTACGATGAATCATATCCATCCATTTCTTGCCTTTGTTGTTGCTATCTAATCGTGACCGTCCAATCTCCTCACTTGGAATTCTTCAAAGACTTCTCTGCCTTAGTCGATTTTTGTTTTTTTATCCTGTCGCTACTCTGCAACATCGGTTCCTCCATGCTACTCCTCCCTGAGCTTTATTCAGTTTCTAAGTGCGCTAATCTCTCCTGAGTTTGTTTTGCTGCTTTTGCTCCCTTTCTTCCTTAACTGCTTCTCTGCTGCCTCTTCTTCTTTCTGCTGCTCTTTTGCCTCGCCACTACGTTATTGCCTGATCTGCTCCTTTGTGCTCCTTTTCCATCAGTGACAATATTTCCAACATTTAAATAATATTATTCATAAATAAATAATAAAAATATTTATATCAAATCTCAACCAAATATGAAAATATTATATAATGATTAAATATTAATAATAAACCCTAGTAATATATATTAATATATGCAATAATATAAATTTTCATACTATAATATATATAGAGAGAGAGAAAGGGGGAGAGAGAGAGAGATTAATAATGCTAAAATCGAGATTAATAATACTAAATCATCCTAGATATAATATATTATATAAAACTATATATATATATATATAACATTAATACGTTATTATTGTTATTATTAAATCAAGAAAAATATTCCCGGATGCGGGTGATAGATCACGATAATATAAGGGGCCACATGGATGCAACGTGGCAAGGCACTTGTCCTCTTTAAATGTCGAAGCGTGGGGCATTTATTTTCCACCCTCGCCAGCCTCCCATCGACGTCCTCCACCTTAATCATTGTCCGCTGCACATTAACTTTGATTGTCCTACCTTGGCCGCCTCCCATGGCCCTTAAATCCGCCACCCCTGCTCCTTCTTCCGCCATTCTCCTCTTCCTTCGGCTCTACAAAAATGCACCTGGTGTCTCCGCCAAGCCTTAGCTCCTCTTCTATGTTCCTTGCCCCATTTTTAGCCTATCCTTGGATTTCAATGCCCTAGCTGCTCCCTCGGACGCTCCTTCGACTAGGCTTTCTACTCAGTCCCACTCCTCTGCCATGCCCAGAAGACATCGTATGAGATTCCGTAAAGCAGGGGGCGTGGTCTTCCCTCTAGACCTCCCACCTCGGCCTCTGCAGGCAAGACAATGAATTTTTCTATTGATTGGGCGGAGCCGGAAATCCTTGACCCCATCAATATCTCTGCCTGCATGTCTCTCCACCTTCCAAATTCTCCTTCTGAACCCTCCAACTTCGGCCTCCGCCCTAGAAAAATACCCCGAAAGTCCACCATCTCTTCTGCTCCCTCCTTCTCCCCCCACAAGATGAAGGCTTTTCTGGTGCAGAGCACTTCGAGAAGCAACCACAATATTTCAAGCTCGGATGAAGAAGGAACCTATGTGGGTGTTGATACTCATGCGGCCTCCTCCATTTCGCCTGATGCCCAAGTGTTGCTTCTTCCTCCGTCAACAGCCCAGACTTCCAAGAAGGAGGAGGACGAGTCAGATTATGCATGCAGGATTGTTGAAGAGCCACTCCATTCTCCAGAAAATAATGATAGCTCTCCATCATCTTAATTTTTAGCTGATTATCTCTTATTCCAGTCATCTTTTTGTTATTTCAAGGTTTCTAGTGTTCTAGTTCTGTCTTAAACTCATCACTTGTAAGGTTGGTTTCCCGCTATGGGTAGCATATTATCAACTCTCTATGCTCTACTCTTCAGCTGGTTTCCCCATCTAGGGCAGCCCCTTTTTTGAGATTTTGATACTAAAACTTCCCTCTAGAATTGGCCTGCCAACTCCGGAGGATGACAAATGTAATCTTTGGAACTATATAATATAATATAAGTAGCCTAAATTAGAAGAAAAAAATAAAGAAAAATATAAACAAAATTAGAAATAAATAATAACAATAATAACCCTAAAAAATAAAGAAGAAAAAGAGGGCGAGACAGGATTCAGGAGAAAGCATAACCAAAATAAATGGCAGGAATCCATTTCCTACTGATCTTCCAACCATCAGCTATGTTCAAATTGTTAAAGTGTTTTTCAATTTCAATGGTTTCTTTCAACTTCCTGTAATGATAGTGATTTATCTTAGCTAGGATCCTAAAGTATTCAATGCAAATAAGGTGCTTGGTTTTCTCAGCATGCTTCGCAAGAGCAAAGGAACGTGATCTACGATGATTAATGTCATTTATATGCTCTTGAATAATTTGCTTGACAGATCAGCATGTTTCGCCACATAGGAAGCACCACATGAACATGGATTAAGTAGACGTCTTTCATGTTATAAGGGCCAAAAATATCCTTGATCGGCCTCAACATACCCTGAATGGTATTTAATGGTTTGAAGGAGGCGGAATCTTGAGTTTTTCTTAAAATGTGAGCAATCATATCAGTAGCTCTTGAATACAGGGAAACTAAACATTATAAATTAGACAATTTTTTTAAATATATGTGTATTTTAAAACTTTTTTTTATATAGTTTTTTTTAATTATTGTTTTTATTTTTCATTTTTTTCAGATATTTTTTTTAATTCCTTACATATATATTTTTTTAAATTACCTTACATTTTCCTTAATGGGGGTGATTTTCAAGGTTAAAGGAGGATTGGAGGACTGTGCCTCCCACCCCACGAAAAGTACCAGAATTAATTAAGGATGTGGCATGGTCACCCCTGTGTATGCTTAAGCGTGCAAGTTATAGTTACTCCACCACCCATGTCTTATGGCGAATGTAGAGGGAGAGGAAGAAGTTGTGACTAGGGGAGGTGGGTCTCTGGAAGGAAACAACCAACAATTCTAAGGAAACAAGGAGACTTAGTTTGATGCAGAGAAGAATTTAGGGGGGGTTTCAATAGTTATTATACTCTTTATAGGGAATTTAATTGGTGGTTTGGTCATAGTATATGTAGGTTTTAACCCTATACATAAATTATTTGCAAACAAACTCATAAAATAGAAAATAAAACAATAGCGAGAGAATAAAACATAAAACAGATATACAGAGAGATTTTCCCCTGGATCCCAAAATCGAGACTACCAGCTTGATTTTTCATTATATTCCTTTCAATGTTACAACACATATATATACATGTCGAAGCATTTATAAACCACAATCCATTAACCAGGGATTAGAACATAATCGCAGTTCCCTTGACCAAATCTACAAAATACCCTGAGTTAAAAACCATCATGCCCAAAACCATGTGAAAAAATATGCACAAAACCATATGTGGGTCCTCTCACCTAATATAGGGTCCAAAAAAAAATTCCTGGGGTGTTGCCTTGAACCCCATGTAGGGGGGCTATCTCCCACCTGCAAACCCCCTGATAAGGGGGGCTGCACCCCCCTGCTACGCCCGGCGCAAGCGTAGGGGGGCTACTGTCCCCCGCTTTGCATCTACTTCTAGTTGAGGAAAGAATGTAACACACACCCAACATTATCTCACTTGTTGTTTTGTTTCCACGGGGGGGGCACGGGAGAGATTACTCATTGGTCCAGCCCTGCAACAACCATTGTTTCTCTACACCAAGATAACTTCTTAGTGCTCACACACTTTTTCAATGCACCTTCAACATTATTCAAAGTGTCCACCTTTATCAGAAATACCTTTTTATCCTCAACCATATCTCTCACAAAGTGATATTGAACATCAATGTGCTTTTTCCTTGAATGATAAGCATGGTTCTTAACCAAGAAAACTACACTTTGGCTATCACAGTCTATCCTTATAGCTCATTGCACCAACCCCATACTTGAAAACATTATCTGCAACCAAATTGATTCCTTGCTTACATGAGTGGCTGCCATGTATTCTGCCTCTATAGGTTGACAGAGCCACTACAGACTGTCTTTTACTCATCCAACTGATTGCGCCTCCAAATAGGCTAAGCATATACCCTCTTGTAGATCTTCTTTGATCTAAAAGATCAGCCCAGTCTACATCAACAAAGCCACAGATGTCCAAAACTCTGTCCAATCCTGGTCTTCCTTGGTAGCACAGACCATAATCACTAGTGCCACACAAATAGCTGAAAATCTGCTTCATTGTTGTCCAATGCTCCTTCCCTAGTTTTGACATAAACCTGCTCATTACTCCCACTACATGTGCAATGTTTGGTCTAGTATAGACCATTGCATACATCAGGCTACCCACTGCCCTTTCATATGGAACACGGGACATGTCCTCTTCTTCTTCTTGTGTATTGGGACACTGTTCAGAAGATAAATTTACACCTACATGAATAGGAACCTTCACTGGTTCACTATCCTACATATTTAACCTCTGTAATATTGTCTCGACATACTTCCTCTGGTTTAACCATAGCTTCCTCTTCATCCAATCTCGTTTAATTTCCATGCCAAAAATATAGTTTGCAGCACCAAGATCCTTTATGTAAAATTTGGATAACAATAGGGTCTTCAAATCCTGGATAATATCTTTGTCATTTCCAACCAGCGACATATCATCCACATACAAGACCAAATAAGTAACACGGTCACCCATTAATTTAAAATATGCATAGTGATCCTCTTTGCTTCTGGTGAAGCCAAGTCCCCGTATATATGTATCAAATTTCTGATACCACATCCTTGGTGACTGTTTTAACCCATACAGAGACTTTTTTAACCTGCATACCAGTTCTTTCTTACCCTTCACTGCAAATCTTTCATGTTGCTTCATGTAGATCTCCTCTTCTAGTTCCCTATGAAGAAATTATGTCTTCACATCCATCTGTTCTACCTCAAAATCAAATTCAGTAGCAATAGATAAAAGTAATCTAATAGAAGTAACCTTGGCAACATGAGAAAAAATATCACCAAAATCAATTCTCGACACCTGGGAATAACCTTTTGCTACCAATTGAGCTTTGTATTTATCCACCTTACCTTCTGCATTCATCTACTTCTTGAACACCCATTTTCTCCCAATGCGATTCCTTCCAGTCGGTAACTCCACCAGATCCCATGCCTCATTTTTTACAAGGATGCCATTTCATCAACCATGGCCTCCTTCCAGAGTTTTCCATCCTCTAAATCCATTGCCTCCATAACAGTTCTAGGATCAACATCAGTGATATATAACGTAAAATTTAAACAGAAAGCATATGGACTATACATTTATGGATTCCTTCTTTCTCTAACTGATCTTCTCATGGTTGGAGTTTGTGGCTCTTCCTCTTCTGAATCTTGTTCTATTGTAGAGTCTCATTCTTCCTCCTTTAGATCAAACTCTATCTTCTTAGGTTCCTTTGGTAGGACTTCATGTTTAACAACATCTTTCACCTCTCTAAACACCACATCTCAGCTATACACAACCTTCCTTGTTTCTAGGTTCCAAATTTTATAACCTTTTAAACCATCTTTATACCCAATAAAGATGCACCTTTCAGATTTATTATCCAACTTGGTCCTTTTCTCCTTAGGAACATGTACATATGCATCACATTAAAATACCCTCATATGTGAAAGAGATGGTTTCTTACCAGTCCATACCTCATGTGGAATCTTATCTTCCAATGTTGATGAAGGTGATCTGTTAACCAGGTAGCATGCAGTCTCCATTGCCTCAACCCAGAATTCTTGTCCTAACCTTGTACCACTGAGCATGCTTCTTGCCTTTTCCATCAACGTCTTGTTCGTTATTTATGCAACTATGTTTTCCTGAGGTGTGTATGGAGTAGTATTCTACCATTCTATACCACACTTCTTACAGAACTCTTCAAATTTCTTCTTGCAGAATTATCCTCCATTATTTGTCCTCAGCACCTTTATCTTCTTCTTTGTCTAGTTTTCCACCAAAGCCTTAAATTTTAAATCTGTCAAAGACTTCAGATTTCTTCCTTAGGAAATATATCCATGTATTCCTTGATAATTCATCTATAAATGACACATAGTACACAAACTTACCCAATGATGGAACCGATACAAGTCAAAACACATCATTGTGCACAAGCTCTAATATCTTGTTCACCCTCTTAGCACCAGAAGGGAATCTCACCTGATTTTTCTTCCCATTTACACGATGTTCACAGAAATCAAAATCCATAGATAAATTAAACATACCTTCTACCATACCATTACCATGTTGTATTCGAAGGCCCTTCTCTCCAATATGTCCAAGCCTTTGATGCCATAGCATGGCCTTTTCTCCAGAGACCTCTAGGCTTTCTGCTCCACTTTTAGGAACCACAGAATTGTTCCACCCATCAATAACAGTGCTACCTAGAAGCTTGTACAGAGTTCCAATCTGAACTCCCCACATCAATACGAGTGCTCCCCGAACCATCTTACATGTATCTTTCTTGAAAATTTCTTTTACACGTGCATCATCCATCTTGCTTACAGAAAACATATTTCTAACCAATGCAAGAATATGCAGAACACTAGGAAGTGTTCTAATCCTTCCACCTTATAGCTTCAGCTTGAATTCTCCACGTCCGACAATTTTGGCCTTCCTATCATCCCCTAAGAAGACATCACTACCATCATACTTCTCATACTCGCAGAACCACTCCCTATGGGGAGTGAAGTGAAAGGATGCACCTAATTCAATCAACCATGCCTCATGCCCTACATGTGTATTTGAAGAAGAAGCCAAATACACATCCCCACCTTCATCTGAGGTGGTTTTCACCTCTTAAGAAGGAGCATCATCACTCCCTTTCCTTTCTCAAGAGCTTTAGATCAGCAGTCCTTTTTGAAGTTCCCTTCCTTTCCGCATTTCCAGCACACCTTTACAGGCTTTCTTGGAGTTTTATATCTCCCTTTAGATTTATATCTCCCACTCTAGAACCTTTTTTTTTTTTTTGTTCTGGAACCATCCTCATACAGACAAGGCATCTCCATATTTTCCCTCCATATTTTTCCGTCTCATTTCCTCTTACAGCAAGGTTGAGACTATTTCATCAAAATTCAAGGTATTTGTATTGTTACCTATTGCAACAACTAGACTATCCCATGAATTTGGTAGAGAAAACAACAAATTGATGAACTTATCTTCATCTAATTTTTTAATATCAACAGATGACAACTAACTTACCAACGTATTGAAGGCATTCAGATGCTCAGTCACCTAGTCTCCATCTTTCATCCTCAGGTTATACAGCTTTTTCCACAAGAACAATTTATTCACCAAAGACTTAGACTGGTATAAAGTCCCTAACTTGTACCACAAAGCCTTCATCTTAGCTTCCCCAGATACATTCAACTATACTGAATCTGAGATGCACAACTGTTACATTGTGCTCTTTGCCTTTCGATCCAGCTTCACCCAGTCTTCATCTGACATTGTCGTTGGTTTAGTACTCGGATCTATTGCGATCCACTGATCTTTATCCACTAGCAGATCCTCCAAATTGAGCTTCCACAACTCAAATCTCTGACCATTAAATTTCTCGATCTCTATCTTTCTACTGCTCGCCATCTTCTTTCACCACAAGAATCGATCTCGCAGATATCCCACTGAACAGGGTCTACCATAGGCCCGAGACAAAAACCCCTCTGCAGCAAAGGCATCTCCTTGAAGCTGAAAAAACTCTAATACCAAATGTATGTTTTAACCCTGTACAAAAGTTATCTGCAAATGAAATCATAAATATATATATATATATTGCGAGAGTGTCAAACATAAAATAGATATACACTAATATTTTCCCCTGGATCCAAAAACCGAGACTACCAACTTGTTTTTTCATTATATTCCTTTCAATGTTACAACACACGCACGCACACACACATATATATACATGTCGAAGCATTCATAAACCCCAATCCATTAACCCTGGATTATAACATAATCGTAGTTCCCTTGACTAGATCCACAAAATACCATGAGCAGAAAACCATCATGCCCAAAGCCATGTGCAAACCCATGCACAAAAGCATAGGCGAGTACAGCCACCTAATATAGGGTCCAAAAAAAAATTTCTCGTGGCACTGCCCCAGACCCATTGTAGATGGGCTACGCCCACCGCAAGCATAGGGGGGATGTCGCCCCCCTCTTACCCCCTGCTTCTAGTCATGGAAAGAATATAACACATACCCAATAGTATACGAGGATTTCATTTTATTACCACCCTAAAGTAGAGAGCATGACCGACATAAAATGTTTGGTTACAGTCTCAACGCAGATTGGGGGGAAGAAAGCCTAATAGATTTCTTGATGTCTTTTAGGTTTTTGGTAATACCTTCCCCTACTATTTGACATGCAATATCTCTTGCCAATAGCTTATTAGGAACATAATAAGGAAGAACATGGGGAGCTGCAATACTCCCAAAAACTCTAATATAAGTAAATGTTTCTTCACCAAACCATCCTGCCACCAAAAAGATGTCTATCTTTGCTTCTTCTGAAAGCCTAGGGGCTTTTACATCAAAAATGGTTTGATAGATTGGCAACACAATGAATTGAAAAATATTATAAAAATGGGGGCGAAACTGTTATTCTCACAAAATCTTATGATACACATGGATAGTAGTGTATTTGATAGTCTAGTTCCAACCCATGTTAGGAAATCTTGGACAGAAACAAATAATATCCATTACGTATACACTCATAAAAAAGGGAGGGATAACTCGAGTAGAGACAAGTCTGTTGTGTCTATATAATCTAATGGCCATAGCCAAATTGTCGGACAAAATATTACTCCAATTCATAATTGTGGCATTAACATCTGCATCAATCAATGGAATCCATTCCATAGAAAATTTGGTACTGTCATCTTTTCCAAAAATCCTACACATCATCGCAGCTACATAACTATGTGGGGCTGATAAGGGTGCAATTGGGTACATAACAGTTTTTTCCCATTTGAATTTGCTGGATCCATACCTCCAAGTCTGTGTGACATCTATTGGGTCTTCGTTTTCTTTTTTAAACTACTCAATGAAAGCTTTGTCATAGGGCTTCTGAGGTTCTGGCAGATGATACATTATGCACAAATTGTCTGAGGTAAATGACCCCAAGACTTCCTATCTTGAATTCCTGAATGTCTTGTCTGAGATATCTACATCGTCAATAATCGAGTTCACCATATCCGTGTACGGAAGGATTGTGGACCTTGCAGCTATTCTGTGTAGGAAAGAACATGTTGCTTCAAAATAGGAAGCTTCAGATGAGATTTTAACGTCGTTCGTTGCTTTGATTTCCAGTACCTTTGCATTTTCATCCTCCAGTAGATTATACATAGCTTCCCATGATGTAGTTCCACCATATTTGTTGCATGTAGTATCAGTAAAGAGCAGATGCATGTCTAAGTCTTCGAACACAGTAGTCTCGACTGTCTTTTTTCCTTTCTTAGTCATTTCTGAGCGTTGTTTCTTGAGATTGAGCAATAGAGAAAACAAAATGAACTTAAAGAAAAAATGAGAGAAGAAACTCAATTAACACGGTAAATTCAATAAGGACGGGAATTTTATTGCAAACATGAGTAAACAGATACAAATCTCCTTGAGCCTTTAAAAGAGTAAATGCAGTTGATCTCAATTGATTATGCATTAAGGCCTACGTGTGATTCCTTTTCAAGTCTTTTCAAAACATGGCATCACAAATCTTGAACGATATTTCAAATTGGTATGACTTAAGTGCAATTTCAATCTTGCGATTGTGATAAATTGCAATATCGCAAAATCACAAAATCGCAATATAATAAAGTTGCAATCATAATATCTCGCAATATCGCAATAACGAGGAATTGTGATATCACAAGGTTGATATATCATAATGTCGCAATATCGGGGTTATGATATTTCAAAAGTCATTTATGTTTTGTGATTTGTGATGCGCGGTATATTTGTTGCCTTTTTTAGCGGCTTTTCCTTATGCGAAAGATTGATTCATTGAGACAAGTGCTTTATAGACTTCAGAAATATTTAAAGGCCTTTTAAATGAGAAAAATCTCAACACTACATTTGGTCCTATAAAAGGGTTTAACTGATCACATTTCGCGGATTCCGATTAATGATTAATCTGTTATTTTGGATTTTGCACTTTGTGATAAAGCGAGAAGTGATTGGTCCTAAGTTACTTAGCTCAATGCTTTAATATTATATAAGGGAAAAACCTCTTACTTGCTGACACTTTTGAAAAAAAAGGTCCCTATTTATTATTACAATATTAATTATTATAAAAATAAATAAAGAGGTTCTTGAATAATATAACAAATCGGATAGAATGATATGATTTTTTATTTGAGTTAATACAAATTAACTTACCAAATCAAAAATAAAAATAAATAAAAAATAAAAAACAAAAATAAAAATATATTAATATTAATATATATTGGAATATATTATAAAATAAAAATAAAATGTTGACTTTTAAAAGTTATAAATTAGAAAATTAGAAAAAATAAAAATAAAACGAATTTATAAAATTTATAAAAAAAAAAAAAATTAACAAATTTAAATGTAATTTAATTTGAAAAAACAAACAACAACAACAATGAAAATAAATAAGTTGTATGGGTGATGCTCGACATCCCCCTCTCCATGCATAACACACACAAAACGTTGTGTTTTTATTTTTTTAATTAAAATTTATTTATTAAAATAAATTTTATTATTTTTCTCTTCATTTTTTTAATTAATAAGTGTTATTTTTAAAAAAAATAATACATTTGTTTAATATTAAAAAAATTATATATATATATATATTATTTATTTATTTATGTTAATTTTTAATATTGTTTTTTTAATAATTTTATTTAATATTATTATTATATCTAAATGGATTTGTGAGTAGATTTATTTTGAGATTTGTCTTTCGGATCCATCACATAAATTTTATAAATTGTTGACATGCTTCGAATCAGCTAATATGGTTCATCTTCTATTAGATGAAGAGAATAATGATCTAATAGGGCAAAGAAAAAATGGGGAGAATTCCTACAAGCTCAAATATTAAGTCAAAGGTCATAGAAAATAGTCATTAAGAAATAAATAAAATAAAAATAAATGATTAAGTCAGAAAATAACCGTTAAGAAATAAATAAAAAATAAATTAACTAGGGCATATTTTAGATTTGATTAATCCGAAAGACATTTATCTAAATTATGGATCACAAAGGTCTTAGATCTAACATAACTAAGGTAATTACTTTATTATAAAATGTTAATAATAAATAAATATATCTTAAGTCAAATAAATTTTAAGATTAATAATAATAAAGCTTAAATATGCAACAGTATAAGAATCATAAGATCAAGAAATATAGATTTAAGTTATTAATATAAAGAGATAAAAATTAAAAGTCACTAAGATGGAGTAATAAAGGAGGTCAATTAAATTTTTATAATAAAATATAAAAATAAATAAATATTTAGAGTTAATAATAACTTAAGAAAAATAAATATTTTTTTTTTTTTTTAAATATTATGTAAAAATTAATATCCATAATCTCAATTTATTATAAATACATTATTATTAATAAATTAATATTTAGGGTAAATGAAATCCCAAACAAAGGAATATAAAAATTTAGAGAAATGAATATTAAGAATTAAAAGTTATATATTGAAGGGCATTGATATGTGGTCACGTCTTGGATCTATGTGGCTCGTATCTATGTACATTTGTGGTGATATTCTTCACTCTAGGATCTTTGCGGCTCGCATATACGAAGCTTGATGTACATATGCAGTGATATTCTTCGGTCTCAAATCTATGTAGCTCGCATCTACGTACATCTACGGTGATATTCTTCGGCCTCGGTGATATTAAAAAAAATTGATATGCAGTGTTCGTGCTTTATACATCACTCTATGATCTCCACATAAGTATTATAAATGTTTAAAGGGCATTGATATGCGGTCACGTCTTGAATCACTGGGTCTCACATATACAAAGGGAAATCTTTGTGGTGCTTGGATATGAAGGTGTGTCTGCCTTCATAACTGCTATTGGACATTGGGTTCAACGCTCCCCGTGTGTTTCGCGACATGGACTAACCGCCTCTCATGGATCCTAACTCTGGCGACTGTGGCAGAGACTAATGCTTACGGGTTTTGGTTTAACAGCAATCGTGATTCCAACAAGTGGTATCAAAGCGACAGGGCTCGAGTTCGAAACTCACCCACCTCGCGTTGGGTGGGAGATTGTTGGACATTGGGTTAAACGCTCTCCGTGTGTTTCACGACATGGACAAACCGCCTCTCATGGATCCTAACTCTGGCGACTATAGCGGAGACTAATGCCTGCGAGTTTTGGTCTAAAGGCAATCGTGATTCCAACAACTACATGCTTGGTAACATTGCAAGCCTTTATAATATGTCTCGGTGGTCTCTGCGGTGGAGGTCTCGGCATTCAGCTACCTGGTCTAGAAGACCTAATTCCAGAATATGACGTATGAATTTGATCCAATAATTATGGCTAGTGCACATCAATAACTCAATTGAAGCTAAAGCATCATTATAGAAGCCTTGAAGATGTAAGGATCTACGATAAATAACTTGCGGACTAACTATGCATTGCACTCTACATATCTCTGCGAGTGACCTCAATTGATCGGACCCTAACAGGTGCATACATTCCCTCTCACCATATTTTGTTAAGTTTTTATTGCTTACATTATCATTACTCCCCCTCATATATCTAAGCCTCCCTCTAGCAAAGGGAGACCAAGTAAAATTACTCTAGACAGCTTTTATGAGCACATTGAATCTTTATATGAGTGAAGAGAATAAATAGAAAACCAATTTAAAATAGAATTAACAACATTTCTTGAAAACAAACACAACTCACTAGAAAATAGAATAATATCACTTGAGAATGAACTCCAAGGAATGAAAAGTGAGATTCAATAAATAGAGCATAGTAAACAATCAATGATTGAATAAAATGATGCCCTGAAATGTGACATTAAAAGTCTAAAAGAACAATTAAATAATAATTCATCCCTAAATAACGCAAAGAGTAAATTAGATATTAAACCCATAAAAGAGGAAATTAAAAATTTGATTGAAATCGAGCATGAGCACCATAAAAGAGCCCTACGCCTTATAATTGTGGGTATAGAAGAACAAAACAATGAGGACACATTAGAAAGAGTAAAAGAACAATTAAAAACAAAATCTCAAACTCAAACATCTTATATCACGGAAGCAATTCAGGTTGGAAAGTTACTTAAGAAAAACATAAACTAATCTATATTAAGCTCAGTTACAATGACCACAAATTAGATATACTCAATAAATCCTCGATCCTAAAGGGAACGAGAATATTTATAAATGAAGGTTTGAATCTATAAGACTAAGCCTAACTGGGGAAAGAAGTCCAAAATGTCAAGGAGGAAATAAAATAAGGGAAATGGGCTATCATTAGGGATAGGAAAGCTATTATTCGAGATAGATTCCAAAATACGAGTGATAAATAGGGATTAGGATCACTCAAGATCCTCTTCTGGAATTGTCGGGGTTTTCCATGGTGTAGAGTTCCTAAGTTAAGTTGGATCCTAAGTGATATAAACCTTATTTTTCTAGTTGAAACTTGGGATCATGACGAATCTATGGTTCCTCACCTTGAGGGATTCATTCTTTGGTCTGCTTGGAACAAGAAATCCTCTCGAATGGGTCTTGGTGGTATTGCCTGTTATATTAAGAACATTGTTTCTTCTCACATCCATCTTCATACTATCAACCCCTTCAATCAGTACATTTGGATCAAGATATCTGATTCTTCCTCTAATAGGATTTTTCTTGAAATTTTCTATTTCGCTCCTATCAACTCTAACTCTTATAATAAAAACAAATTAGATAAGAATTGTCCTTTCACTAACTTAAAAAAAAAGACATTCACAACCTGAGGAATGAAGGTAATATCCTTTTTCTTGGGGACTTCAATGTTATAACTACTACCAATCAAGTTATTATGTTAAGTAACGACTCTAACCTTGACCCCTTGTGGCTTGACGAAGATGATAACATATCTAATAGATTCAAGAGCACCTCTAAAGACAAAACCAAGAAATTATTTGGCACTAAGATCCTCAAGCTTTGTAGTTCCCAAAACCTGGTTATTTGTAATGGTATTAAAAAGTGGCCTTCATCTGATCAGATGACGTGTTTACATGGATTGGGAAGTAGTGTTGTGGACTATGTGATTTTAGACACCCATATCCTTCATCGTGTTACCAACTTTGAGCTTCTTAAATATTTCTAGACTGACTCTTATCACAGGCCTTTGTCTTTAACCCTCAATCTTGTTATGCATACCAGCCACATGCAGGATACTAGTGAAATCCAAAGACACACTCGTTTCAATCGAAGGAATATAGAACTTTTCTTAAAGGAGTTAAATATGGATACAATTTCCCTAACTTATAATAACAATATTGCTCAAATCTATCACAATTTTACTACTACCCTTTCCACTACCATTAACAAGTTATCTATTGAGGTTTCATATAAGAATATTAATAAAACTATTAACTCTTGGTATGACAAATACTGTAAAAGTGCCAAGAAAACTATTCGAGACGCTCCCTACGACATTGTGAAGCTATGAAATATAATTAAAAAAAATGTGTAATTTATAAGGTTAAGCTATGAAATATACTTAAAAAAAAAAAAAAAAAAAAACAATAATTAAAAAAACTATCTAATTTTTCTTTTCTTTTTTCAGATATATTTTTTTTAATTCCTTACATCTATTTTTTTTTTAATTAGCTTACATTTTCCCCAATGGGAGTGACTTTCAAGGTTAATGGAGGAGTGGGGGACGATGCCTGCCACCCCACGAAAAATATGATAATTAATGAAGGTTGTGGCATGGTCACCCCCATGTATGCTTAAGCATGCAAGTTATAGTTACTCCACCACCCATGGCTTATGGCGAATGTAGAGGGAAAGTGTTGAGATTCAACAAGATGATGATCCTAGTGAAAATTAAGCACCTACACTAGGTGGGGCCCATAGGCTATTTTTAGGTGTAAGTCTATTTTTAGAATAGTGAGAAAATTCTATTTATAGCAGGAACCTATTTTTAGAATGGTGAGAAAATTATATTTATAGATGATATTCTATTTTTAGATGCATGTGTGAAGTCTATTTATAGATCGCATGTCTATTTATAGAATGCATGTCGATTATTATTATCTCTTAATAATAATTGGACAATAAACATTAATCTATTCTCTTGAAGCACTTGGAAATAGTTAACTGAAGTGGAAAACCAATTAGCTATGGTAAATTCGAGTTCAATAGTTGGTTTGTGGGACATGCAACTGGACTTAGTTGTAATTGATTGATTCGAAGATGTAACAGAGTTGGATGTGTAGTTATGTGAGTTGTAAAGTAGTTTAACTCAGTTAAGTGAGTTAAACTCAGTTGTGCTAGTTGTAACTGAACATACACTAGTGAGAGATTAGTGAATTAATTATTTAATTAATTCACAAGCAGTGGTATCACATGCAACTGAAGATTTACTACTGCTAACTACATGCATGTCGGATCCAGTGGAGACCCAGTTGAGAGATAGGTGAAAGGGATAGTTTGACTATCAGTTGTGATATTAGTGGGTGCACTCATGCAAACACACACACATGGAGATGCCAATGAGGATTGCGCAGTCATGGAAAGGTAGTATCTCATTCATTCAGGGATTGTGATCAGCAGGGATTGCACAGTGGAGGCAGGTTGTCAAGAGGCAGTAAATTGGTGCATGTATTTGCCAATTTTTGTATGACAGTGTGAGACGATTGTATATTGTACTGAGAGCTCTTGGATTAGAGTTTTGTATGAGACTGTTTCATTATCCATGATATATACATAATATATGATAGTGGGGTTTTTAGCTTTATGCTTTCCCAGTAAAGACATATGTGTTATGTGTGATTGATCTTTCTTCATGTGTTTGCAATTGGTGATCATGTTTTAAATTTCCGCAAGAATTTTTGTAGAAGCGATTCTATATTTAACAGTGGCATATAATTGCTAGATCAGGAGAATCCAGGTAATACATAATTGTATTAAAATTTCTACATGGTATCGAAGCAAAGAAGATTGCAATTTTGAAGCAGTAGCTGATTTTGTTGGTGGAAACAATTCAAATTTGCTGCAAGAATTTCTTGGTGTGACAGTTGAGTAAACATCGAAATGGATTTCAATGGTTTGTAGCTAGAGTATGCACTTGAGGGAAGCTCGAACTACATTTCTTGGAAGGACATAATGGAGGTGGTGCTTGAAGATAATGGCTTGAAGGAATTCATCGACAACGATGTTCCTAAGCCCACTTTGACGGATGTTGCATTACTTGATGCGTAGCAAAAGAAGGTAGTGAAGGCGAGAAGGATTCTGTTGGAAAGTGTATGAGACCACATTGTCTCAAGCCTTCATGGGAAATCCACTCCATTTTCTATGTGGAAGGCTTTGACGGATCTTTTCCAAAGTAGCAGCGACCATAGGAAATTGGCGTTGAAGGATAAACTCAGAAAGATCAAGATGGAGAAGGGAAACAATATTCCTAAGTATCTCACAAAGTTTGTCCAATGTAAGGATGAACTGGGGAGTGTGGGAATAATGGTTGTTGATGATGATTTGGTGAGCTTGGCTCTCTTGGGACTTCTTAGGATTTGGCACAGTTATCAAGACTCTATCAATGAACGGGAAAAACTGTCGGATTGGGAACGGCTATGGTCAGATCTAGTGCAGGAGAAGTTCAGGTGGAACACCAAAGATGGCTCTTCATTAAAGCATGATAATGAAGAGGATTGTGCTTTGGCTACTAAGGCAACTAAAGGGAGGGGAATAAATTCCACTCAAAATCTGAGTTTAAAGGCAAGAAGCTGGATTTGTCCAAGGTGAATTGTTTTCACTGTCACGAACATGGGCATCTCGCCACTAACTGCCCACAGAAAAAAGAAGAACAAGAAGGTTACAGGATCTGCAGCTGGTGAGGCCCTTACCTCGCACTTTGAACTTGATTTCTCTTTGATCGCATGCTTGCTTTCAAGCGCATGGGATCGGTGTGGTATCTTGATAGTCGTGCTTCCTTCCACATGACGGGAGATAAGGAACTTTTCATTGACTTGGAGGAGAAAGATATCCAAATGCATATAGAGATAGGCGACGATGGATGATGTTATCACTCAGTAATTTTTCCAGGTTCAAGAGAAATAGTCCAGGTAACCAAGAACCTCTTTTAGAATTCAGGATCTAGCTTTCCTGAGTTCTAGAGAGGGATCTCTCCTTAAGATTTAGCTTTGTTTTGTAATGGATTTTAGGATAGATATCATGGAAAATATGGTTTTATTTTTTGAATGTTGGTAGGAATAAAGGACTACAAGGGAAACCATAGAAAGATCTACCTAACCATTGGGCAATGGAGTCAAATTTATAGCAAACAAGACTAGAAAACTAAGGTCAAAAGAACAAATATACTAAGGGCAAGATAGATGATCCTCAGAGGGTTTTAAAAATCTATTTTGATGAAGTGGTATGATCTGGACTAAGGGAAATTAAGAATCCTTAGATCACATAAAAGGAAGAGGGAAAATGAGGTCAAACAAGACTAAAGAGAAATTAAGAATTCTAAATTCTGGAAATCAGCATAAAACATAAACATGAAAACTAGTAAAAACAGAGAGCTTTTTACACTGATTCTGTAATACTTTTCCTAGTTATTCATTTAAGATAGAAAATAACACAAGATGTATGAATGAAACTTAAAGAAATAAACAATGAGAACTGGAAGATACAATACTCATCTGATCAACACGAGGATCATTAGTTATGATGTCTATTTGCTTCAGTTTCCAGCCTGCTGCTTAACTTAACTCACATAAAATCCAAATATTTCAAAAAAAAAGTCTATAGTAGTCTTGATAATTTTATTCCACCCAAAAATACTTCAAAGAGTGAAGTATTTATACAAATTCTAAACTAGAATATCTTGAAAAAATGTCAAGATTGGTTCATAAATATCTCTAACTGTTTTACATAAATAGAACTTAAGTAAAGGACATTCAAGACTAATGAATCTATTTGGAACTATGTTTTATGGATAGGTGATTACTAAGAGGATAATTTGAATTTGATCCAACTCTTATTTGATGATGAGGCATCCAAGTCACTGACTGCTTCCTTTCTTTGTGCATTCTGCTCCAACAATTCTGCAAACTTGGGGTCCAATGATATCTTTGTATTTCTCAATCCGAAATAGATATGTAAAAATTGAAAAAGGTTATTATGGATAAATATGTTGGTGAAATAAACCTCTTTCCGTTTCCTAAAATTCCTTTCCCGCTGTGCCCAATAGGCTCTGCAAAAATATGTTTAAAACAGGTTTTAACAGAGTCTGAAAAATAGGTTGTAAAGATGTGCATGTATCTCTCATTATGAAATGCCTATGAAAAAAGTGAGATAGGTTTTTGTAGATGGGTCTCTTATGAACAAAAACCTCCTTAATTTTTGTATGATGTATTTCTTATTGGCCATAATATTCTATACAAAATGATGACTTAACAGGAATTTTCTTCAAAAAGTGTTATCCAATATTGTTTAATATTTCCCAATCCATAATGGCTGTTAGAAACATGAGAGAGGTTTTTGTAGATGCCCATCTTAAGAACATAAACCTCCTTCAGTTTTTCAAAATTCATCTTGAATTGGTCATAATAGTTTCTGCAAAACAATGGCTTAAACATGAATTTCTGCAAAAATGTTCCTTCTTATTGTGTTTTCATCTTTTCAACTTTTTGTTCTTTTAACTGTTTTACTTTCACTTTAGATAAACTTAATTGTTGGTGAAATTATTTTCATCTATTTTTACCATTTTAATACCTCTGTATTTACTTTTACTGTTTACCTTTGACTGCTCTTGTAACTTTGTTTTAACTTTCACTTTGACTTTTACCTGATACACTTTAACCACTGATACTCTTTGACTGTTATGTTTTCAGTTTCATTGTGAATTCTGATTTCACTTTTACCATTCACTATGAAAACTCCATCATTCTGATCTCTCTTTGACTTGATTTTGTCCTTTCTTTGTATGCAAATTATTTGTTGAATGAAGATATTGAGTTAAAATCTGAGAATTTGGAGCAAACAATTTTGTCAACTAGTATTGAAACTGTTGGCCCAAATCCATATTCTGATAATAACCTGCAAAAATCAAACAATTTATTAATGAAACCCAGGTCTGCAGGGAGGTGATTGAAGGCTTTTTTGAAAGACTTGTGGAATGAGATCAGTCTGTGGAGGTTTAACTCTGTTTTTTAGGCATTTTGGGTAGCTACCACAAGATTAGACTGTTTGCAGGAGTTATTCACTTTAACAGAGATGAAACTGAGCAATTTAGGCTAAGGATGGCTTCTTTTGCGCTTATTTCCTCAATTAGGTTTTCTGAATGGGTTTGATTGAAAACAGGAAATATCAAGGTAATTCAGAGGTTTTAGTTGTTCAGATCCTTGAATTTATTTTTTAAACTGTGAAAATTGAGGAAATTGGCTTTAAAAAGGTTCACAGTCGAAAATAGGGCTTTCTGGGAAAATTGGTCAGGGAAGCTCAACAATGAGTTTCTGAAGGCACAAATGATATGCAAATAATAAAAACTAAGGTTGAAACCTTAAGTTTTATCAACACACATAACATTTATTACAGGTCGAAATTAATGGCGGGAGCGGTTTTTTGTTTGAAAGTTAAACCGGAAATGGTTTTCGCATTGCTTTCGAATGGTAACTGGTTTTTAGCTTTAGCAATGTGATCCAATATAATGAAGACACGTAGCGAGCGGTGGTTTCACAAAACAACTCATTTCGCAAAATATTTGGGCAACTTCTTTCGATCACTTTAGAAATGCGATATGGGATCTGCATTGTCGGATCTGACTCCACGATGCGAACGGTCGGGATTTGATGCAAAGTTGCGGGGTAAGTGCAGTGGGGCCAGGTACTATTATCTGCGCCATTGATTCGGTGAATGGAGATCGACGGCTTAGAACTAACCCGATAGGAAATGGTATGGATGGGAAGGATTTATCGGGTTTATTTCGGATCGTCAGATTAAATGGATTTAAAGATCGAACGGTTAGGGTTCAACACGATCGGGAATGATGGGAGCCTGGGGATAGGATTATCGCGTAAATTTTAAACCGTTAGATATAAGAGCCATGGAAGATCAGATGGTTGAAAATTATTCCGATGGAACTGTGGATATGTGAAGGTTTTAAATATAAAAGGCTTTTTATATTGAATAAAGTGGACGGGGAGGGGTTAAAAAGGTTTTAACCAAGGTAAAAACTATGGTAAAGGACTATTTATCGGGAAAGTGGAAAATGTTAAGGTTTTAACCTTGGGGTTAAAGGTAATCAGGAAAGGGGATGTATTACATAGGGGGATGGGTTTAGCGAAGTTTGGTTTAAATTAAACTATGGGAATTTTTGTTTTTGTTTTAAACATATATGAAACATGTTTAATGCCTTTTTTGTGTATTTTTATTATATAGTTTCAGATTTGTCAAAGGTCTAAAACTATAGGGGAGAGGGGAAATATTTTTATGGGTAGTTTTGTGTCAAAGGGGTAACTTCGGGATGTTTTTTAACATGTGCTTAATAACTTTGACACAAAAGCATATATTAAATGGGTTTTTGGGATATTAAATAAAAGAGAATTATATTAATAGGACTAGGACAATTGATAGGAAGTTAATAAAATAGGTTAGGTGTTAATATGACAAGGGGAAAATGTATACTCAAAACACATTATTATAACTAAGTAAAGTGAAGTTTTAAAGACAAGTTTACATTATAATAACTTCATCACTTTAACCTAGGATAAAATGTCATTTTGAGGCTTTTATGCTTTCATGAAATGTGGGAAATTAATCAAATGGGGATTAGAGCATCATTAAGTAAAAATGAGGTTTTTACTTATGATTTTTCATGGAAATGAATGCATGAATGGAAAAATGATGTGATTTGTGGGATTAATACAGACATTTAACATTTTCAACTAATCAGCCATGGAGCCTTGGGTCCGGTCCCAACAGAAGTCAAGGAAATGCCTTGAGCCTTTCTGACTGATAGTTTAGAATGATAAATGGCTATGGGGAAGGGAAGTTAGTTATTTGCAGCCCTGGTGAATAATATTTACAATGATGCTTCTCACCTTCTTCTACCTACCCAATTTTAACTGCTAACATTTTATCTTCCATTTGGTCAGGTGCATTTGTGCTAGCAACCTTTACAACATTTATTCTTTCTAAAAGCAATAAAACTAGCTAATTCTACACTTATTTCATCCATGAATCCAGATTAAACTGTTGGATTCACTTATTCTCTACCTAACTACTAAATTGTCATGATTAAACTGTATGACAATTCCTTATTCACTATCTACAACAAGTAAAATTGAAACATGACAAGTTAAGATTAAATTTTTCAGCTCATCATGGATTATGGCATTTATTGACACTTTGCCATAATCAACTGCAAGAAGTAAAAGTAGTGGCATTTAGACTTGCACACTTTCATGTTTTATTCATCTTTTTATTTTGGGGTATATTATTTTTTCTAAGTCCTTTGATGTTTCTTTTAGGACTTTTTACCCTCTTTTTGATTTTTTTATTTTTTAATTTTTTTTACAAAATATGGGAAAATAACTTGCAGAAAGCAAAGTTTGTACATATTTACAAGACTATCATCAGTCACGTCAAAATTATGAATCCTATATTTATAGGTTGCTAACATCGACTTCACATGGGGATGGCATCTCCTTGTGAGATGTCAAGAACACCGTTGACTAGTAGCCTGATCCATTGGGCCAATCCCAAACATGCATTTGTTGTGGCTGAAAACCTTGAATTGAATATAGTCCTTTTTCTGCAACCTGAAATCTGATCTAAAACTAACAAAAACATACTGCAATTCTAAATCAAAATGATTAGATCTTAAATATCTTTAGGACCTTCTCCTTAGCTTCAAACCTTAATGATTTATTTTAAACTGGCTGAAAATTGAAAATTGAAATAAGCTGAAATCCTACCTACTTACTCTAATCAGTTGTCCAACTGTTGGTTAGGTAAAATGAAATAGCCAATGCAACCATTCAAGCATTATTTACTTTGATAGATTTTGTTGCATTTTCTTGTTGATTATCAAAACTGTACTTCTGCAACCTATTAGAAATTTTTCAACAAATGATAGGATAAGGAAATACTTGATTTCCTTTGTTGACTCTAGAAACTGTACAAAAGGATCTTCCAAAATACATACACTACTGTTTAACTGATCTGAACAACTGTACATCTGTTCTAGATGGCCTCCATACCATGAATATGAAATGTTATTTTCATCTTTATCTCCTTGTAAACTTTCAGATAATATTTGTGATGATATTCCTACTGATTGTAATGTTTGATTGTTGAAACCTTTATCATCTTGATTCTGAAAATCATAGTTAGTTAATAGAGGAATGCTTTGAATGCCTTCAATATTCAACATATCTGTTATTGGATCCTGAAAAACTTGGGAAAATTGTTGCAACCTATAGCATATAGGTTTCCATGAGACTTCATAAACTTCAACAAGTTTCTCATCGTTTTCTTTAAATATGTTATACCACATTTCCTTTAAAAGCTGAAATGGTTAAAAACATAGTGGTATGGAACTTTCTTGTGTAATTTGATCATTTATGTCAATGGGAACTGATAACTGCAATTGTGAAAATGAAAAATCTTGATCAATAGTTTCATTATCTTCTTTGTTGTCAATCACAATTCCTAAAGATTGCTAATTACTGATGGCATTAAAGTTGTCTCTAATGAACTGAAATGAAGCAAAACAAAGAGGTAAATAATCTTTACTTATTTCCACATTTTCTTCTTTTTCTTCCTCACTCTCATGGTTGATCTGTATTGGTTGATCACTGTCTTCAATCTGCTGAAAATGAGTTTCTTCATCCCACAAACTAGCTTTTGATTGCTCTGTAAAGTTAGCTTGAGTTTGGAGAACATAACTATCATCATAATGATCATACTTAGGAAAATCATAGAAATAAGGAATGTCATCAAACATACATATTAAATCAGTAGATTCCTCTTCCACATATTGATATGTAAATCCATTTTCTGATCTATGATAATTGGAATTAGCAGGAATTTGTTCATGGCTATCAACCTCTTCTATTTCTTCATGGTGATTTTGAATAAAAAATTCATCTTTCATAGTGATATATTGTGTTCTTTCATCTAGTTTTCTTACCAAAAGGCTGAGTTTTACCTCTGCAATGTTTTTATTTTCCTCTTCTTCTGCTTTCAACTTTTCCTGTCTGATTTGCAGATTAACTTCTACATCAACTGCAATGTTCTGCATCTGTACAAGTGTTTTTGGATCTCTTTCTCTTAACCGAAATTCTATTTCTGGATCAAAGGCACTTGGATAATGCAAGAGAGCTTAATCATGAGGAGGTCTAATATTTTCTGGCATTGAATAATAAACTTGATTAAATCTGTCAGAAAATTGTTGTATTGTTTCATTTGGATGTCTTTTTAACTGATTATATTCTTCCATGATCACAAAAGGATTAACTTTGATTATCCATCTATCAAGGAAAAGTTTGATAAACTGCTGGAAATTTGAGATGCTAGCATTAGGCAGATTTTTGAACCAATTCTTTATTCTATTTTGCAAAGAAAGAGCAAAAAGTATGATTTTAACATCATCTTCATCAATCTCAAATAAATCCAAATAATTCTCAAAACCTTGAATATGTTTTTGGGCAGTGATACCATTCTCTCCATAAAATCTAGGAAGATGTTTGTAGTAGTTTTTTAGGAAAATCATGGAGTATAGGAGGTAAAATAAGGGGCTTATATCTATCTGGAACTTTATATGGTACATGAATATGTACAGGGATTGTAAGATCAGTCTTGAATATTTGAGGCTTCTTAATTGGAAAATGATCATCATTAGATTCATAAGAAAGCTACTCAAAGAGATTAGGAGAATTATTATTTACAATATTTAAAGGAAAATAATTAAAAATTAATCTAAGATCTTCAATAAAATACAATATACATTGAAAAAATTTCTTAATGAGAAAGAACATAATGTCTTGGATTAAGATCCAAGTTGAAAGCCTGATCTTTCCATATTGTTCTTTGAGGTTCATTCCTCCAGTGGAGTCTTAATTGTGAAATTGATTTGGAGTCGCCAGGTGGATGATTTTAACCTTTGTGTGTCTGATCACTGTCCACCATCATAGATCAGATCTGAACCTGTAAAATATTTCTGAAGAAAATATTAGTCGTCCCCAGCGGAGTCGCCATTAGGTTATCACTCAATAATTTCTCCAGGTTCAAGAGAAATAGTCCAAGGTAACCAAGAACCTCTTTTAGAATTCAGGATCTAGCCTTCCTGAGTTCTGGAGAGGGATCTCTCCTTAATATTTAGCTTTGTTTTGTAATGGATTTTAGGCTAGCTATGAGTGGACAATATGGTTTGATTTTTTGAATATTGGTAGGAATAAAGGACTACAAGGGAAACCATAGAAAGATCTACCTAACCATTGGGCAATGGAGTCAAATTTATAGCAAACAAGACTAGAAAACTAAGGTCAAAAGAACAAATATACTAATGGCAAGATAGATGATCTTCAGAGGGTTTTAAAAGGCTATTTTGATGAAGTGGTATGATCTGTACTAAGGGCAATTAAGAATCCTTAGATCACATAAAAGGAAGAGGGAAAATGAGGTCAAACAAGAGTAAAGAGCAATTAAGAATTCTAAAGTCTGGAAATCAACAGAAAACATAAACATGAAAACTAGTAAAAACAAAGAGATTTTTGCACTGATTCTGTAATACCTTTCCTAGTTATTCATTTAATATAGAAAATAACACAGGATGTATGAATGAAACTTAAAGAAATAAACAATAAGAACTGGAAGATACAATACTCATCTGATCAGCACGAGGATCATTAGTTATGATGTCTATTTGCTTCATTTTCCAGCCTGATGCTTAACTTAACTCACATAAAATCCCAATGTTTCAAAAAAAAATTCTATAGTAGTCTTGTTAATTTTATTCCACCCAAAAATACTTCAAAGAGTGAAGTATTTATACAAATTCTAAACTAGAATATCTTGAAAAAATGTCAAGATTGGTTCACAAATATCTCTAACGGTTTTACATAAATATAACTTAAGTAAAGGACACTCAAGACTAATGCATCTATTTGGCACTATTTTTTATGGATAGGTGATTACTAAGAGGAGAATTCGAATTTCATCCAACTCTTATTTGTTGATGAGGCATCCAAGTCACTAACTGCTTCCTTTCTTTGTGCATTCTGCTCCAACAATTCTGAAAACTTGGGGTCCAATTATATATTTTTATTTCTCAATCCAAAATAGATATGTAAAAAAAGAAAGAGGTTATTATGGATAAATATGTTGGTGAAATAAACCTCTTTCAATTTCCTAAAATTCCTCTCCAACTGTGTACAACAGGCTCTGCCAAAATACGTGTAAAACAGATTTTTACAGAGTCTGAAAAATAGGTTGTAAATATGTGCATTTATCTCTCATTATGGACTTCCTGTGCAAAAATAGAGATAGGTTTTCATAGATGGGTCTCTTAGGAAAAAAACCCTCCTTCATTATTGTATGATTTATTTATTATTGGCCATAATCTTCTCTGTAAAATGATGACTTAACGGGAATTTTCTTCAAAAAGTTCTCTCCAATATTGTTTAAAATTTCCCAATACATAATGACTGTTAGAAAATTGAGAGAGGTTTTTGTAGATGGCCATCTTAAGAACATAAACCTCCTTCAGTTTTGAAAAAATCATCTTGGATTAGTCACAATAGTTTCTGCAAAACAATGGCTTAAACATGAATTTCTGCAAAAATGTTCCTTCTTGTTGTGTTTTCATCTTTTCACCTCTTCGTTCTTTTAACTGTTTTACTTTCACTTTAGATAAAATTCATTGTTGGTGAAAGTATTTTCATCTCTTTTTACCATTTTACTGCCTCTATATTTACTTTTACTGTTTACCTTTGACTACTCTTGTAACTTTGTTTTAACTTTCACTCTGACTTTTACCTGATACACTTTAACCACTGATACTCTTTGACTGTTATGTTTTCAGTGTCATTGTGAATTCTGATTTCACTTATACCATTCACTATGAAAAATTCATCATTTTGATCTCCCTCTGACTTGATTTTTTTCTTTCTTTGTATGCAAACTGTTTGTTGAATGAAGATATTGAGTTAAAATCTGGGAATTTGGAGCAAACAATTTTGTCAACTAGTATTGAAACTATTGGCCCAAATCCATATTCTGATAATAACCTACAAAAATCAAAAAATTTATTATTGAAATCCAGGTCTGCATGGAGGTGATTGAAGGCTTTTTTGAAAGACTTTTGGAATGAGATCAGTCTGTGGAGGTTTAACTCTGTTTTTTAGGCATTTTGGGTAGCTACTGCAAGATTAGACTGTTTGCAGGGGTTATTCACTTTAACAGAGATGAAACTGAGCAATTTAGGCTAAGGATGGCTTCTTTTGGGCTTATTTGCTCAATTAGGTTTTCTGAATGGGTTTGATTGAAAATAGGGAATATCAAGGTAATTCAGAGGTTTTAGTTGTTCAGATCCTTGAATTTAATCTTTAAACTATGAAAATTGAAGAAATTGGCTTTAAAAAGGTTCATAGTCGAAAACAGGGCTTTCTAGGAAAATTGGTCAAGGAGGCTCAACAATGGTGTCTGTGAGTAGTTTCTGAAGGTCGAAGGCATAAATGATATGCAAATAATAAAAACTAAAGTTGAAACCTTAAGTTTTACCAACATACATAACATTTATTACAGGTCGAAATTAATGGCAGGAGCGATTTTTCGTTTGAAAGCTAAAACCGGAAATGGTTTTCGCATTGCTTTCGAATGGTAACTAGTTTTTAGCTTTAGCAATGCGATCCAATATAATGAAGACACATAGCGGGTGGCGGTTTCACAAAACAACTCATTTCGCAAAATTTTTGGGCAACTTATTTCGATCACTTTAGAAATACGATATGGGATCTGCATCATCGGATCTGACTCCGCGATGCGGACAATCGGGATTTGATGCAAATTTACAGGGTAAGTGCAGTGGGGCTAGGTACTATTATCTGCGCCACTGATTCAGTGAATGGATATCGACGGCTTAGAAATAACCCAATAGGAAATGGTATGGACAGGAAGGATTTATCGGGTTTATTTCAAATCGTCAGATTAAATGGATTTCAAGATCGAACGGTTAGGGTTCAACACGATCGGGAATGATGGGAGCCTAGGGATAGGATTATCGCGTAAATTTTAAATCGTTATATCTAAGAGCCATGGAAGATCGGATGGTTGAAAATTATTCCAATGGAACTACGGATATGTGAAGGTTTTAAATATAAAAGGCTTTTTATATTGAATAAAGTGGACGGGGAGGGGTTAAAAAGGTTTTAACCAAGGTAAAAACTGTGGTAAAGGAATATTTATCGGGAAAGTGGAAAATGTTAAGGTTTTAACCTTGGGGTTAGGGGTAATCAAGAAAGGGGATGTATTAAACGAGGGGATGGGTTTAGCGAAGTTTGGTTTAAATTAAACTTCAGGAATTTTTGTTTTTGTTTTAAACATATATGAAACATGTTTAATGCCATTTTTTGTGTATTTTTATTATATAGTTTCAGATTTGACAAAGGTTTAAAACTATAGGGGAGAGGGGAAATATTTTTATGGGTATTTTTGTGTCAAAGGGGTAACTTCGAGATGTTTTTTAACATGTGCTTAATAACTTTGACAGAAAATCATATATTAAATGGGTTTTTGGGATATTAAATAAAAGAGAATTATATTAATAGGACTAGGACAATTGATAGGAAGTTAATAAAATAGGTTAGGTGTTAATATGGAAAGGGGAAAATGTATACTCAAAACACATTAATATAACTAAGTAAATTGAAGTTTTAAAGACAAGTTTACATTATAATAACTTCGTCACTTTAACCTAGGATAAAATGTCATTTTCAGGGTTTTGTGCTTTCATGAAATGTGGAAAATTAATCAAATAGGGATTAGAGCATCATTAAGTAAAAATGAGATTTTTACTTACGATTTTTCATGGAAATGAATGCATGAATGGAAAATGATGTGATTTGTGGGATTAATACAGACATTTAACATTTTCAACTAATCAACCATAGAGCCTTGGGTCCGGTCCAGGGATAATTTTAGGGGCGAATTTTAGCCCAAAGGCGAATTTTAAGGGATTTTAAATTTTATTAGGGCGAATTTTTTATATAAAACCCATTTTTTATAGTTTAATAAAGTTAGCCCAAAAAATGTTTTAAAAATAATTAATTATTTAACATTAGCCCACAAAAAAAAGGGCGCACACAACTGGAAACATGAAATTCGCCCCCGATTTTCCAAGTTTCCTTGGCATTCGCCCCCGATTTTCCAGATTTCTTTGCCATTCGCCCCATTTTTTCAGTTTTCAGTGGTTCGGAGAGGTGGCTGGGCTTTGTGCACATAGATTTTCAAGTTCTTGCTGGCTGAGCGAAGCCGACTCTCTCTGGTCCGTTTCAGTCATAGATCTGCGCAGTGACCAATTAAGGATTTTCTTTGTTGGGCATCATTTTCCTGGATCCAAAGGACCGTCGCACGCCTCTTCATCCTCACTCTGTTTCTGCCAAAGTTATTCTATGTACCGGTGCGTGATCTTAAATACTGGCTGTGAAGATCCCTTCCGCTGTAAGGGCATTCTCGAGGTGGGTAGTCTGCATTGATTTTGCTTTGCTGTAAGGGGTTTGATTTTTTCCTCTATTTGTGCATGGTTTTCCTTATGGTCTTTCTGCTTGCATGTACAAAAGTTGCAGAGACAGAAGACGAAGGCATGAAGTCGACAAATTCCGCAGAGACCTTTGGACAGAAACTGATAAAGGTTATTAGCGATGTATGTTTTACATTCTTTGTGCTTGTTGTACTGGTAATCACAGTGATTGCAATTAAATAGGTAGTCGCCACCTTGTCATCACCAACAGCGCCCTCTTCAACATTTAACATCATCAGGTATCATGCATTTTTTCTTCACTTCCCTAAGGGAGACACTTGTTACTTTTCAAGAAAAATTATGTGCTTGCTCTTACACATCAACATATCCACTGCCTACAAATCTTTGGCATCCAAATAGCAATCACAAAATCAGAATCCAAACATATTTTTTTGACAAAGCATTTTCTTTCAGGTTTTGACTATCACTCTTAATGGAAGGTTTTTTATTTCTATAAATATTCACTAGGAGTTATAAATATGTATGTCAAATTTTCCTTCACTTCACAGGCTTTGATTTGTGCCCTAACAAGTAACACAGGTCCGGGATCTCCAAAATTCATTGTCTGCAGAGAATGGTATCCCCATATGTCTGCAACAATATGTATCCTCCGCCTCAACACTTTCAGGCATCTAACCATCTTAAAATCCTCCTAAGTCTAGTCTACAAATTCTAGGTGTCTGATATTTGTTTGCCATGTGAGATCTAAGTACAGTACATCCACCTCTATCCACAAATAGAGAATCATGTCTCTACTCTGCCTCTGCCTCTCATCCAAGGCAAAATACACATCTGCAATAATTATAAAAAATCAACATGGGTGACTGACTTACAAATTTGGAGACAATTCCACACTTAGCCAAATGCCCTAGTCTCCATATTTGCCATAGTGGTCCCACCTCTTCTATTAGTAGTTTCAATAAAAGTGTCACTACTACAGAGTGGGTGTGTATCTTCTTCACAAGTTCCTCTGGATCAATTTTGCTACAAAACATGTAAAAAAACAAAGGTAGAGTTGCAAGAACCAAAAATAAATTTTTTTAAATTTTATTAAATACAGTGATTTGAATTTGCCAATGGATACACTCAGATCCTATGATAGTATTTATATCCCCTATGAAGGGCATGTTTCCTGCAACATAACCCAGAAATCTGTCCTTCGATTTCTGGTTGTTAGGTTTCCTCCCCTTTGCTGTGACCAACTTGCACTCTCCTCCCTTGGACTTGACCTCTAGATGAAAGTCCTTCACCCTCGCTGAGATCTAATTGAGTCACTATCCTTCGTGTCTCAAACACACAATGTCTCTTGTGTTCACTCTCTTATGTCTCTCCATCTAACCTTGCTTCTATAAGCTTGAGTTATTGACCAAATCCACAACCCTAATCTCCAAAGTTATTGACGGTTGATGATAGATCTCAATATCACTTGAGATCAGTGGTTTAAATTCATTAGATCAACTCACTTTTTCTTATAAAAGTCAATTAGTTTAATAATTGTTTTAATTAAAGTAATTTTGCTACGATTAAAGGCCTTGGACGACCTCCACACACCTAGGCACATAGACCTATGCAGAAGTACCTATCCAATGCTACAAACATCAATACTCCCTCTTAGCGAGGAAGGTACTTCTCGAAGAGCCACCTACAATCGACTTTCCCTTTAATCCCAACATAATGTCCCGCGCATCTTCCCTCACCATGGAAATCCTCCAAACTTCCTAGTCTATTGCCTCATCAATGATGTTAGTCATCAATGAAACATACCTCATAAACTTCTTTAGATGCCCGCTCTCCCTAAATGTGCTCCTAGGACCTGAACTTCTTTCAACATCCCTCTTATGTCTCCCCTTCATCTAACCTTGCTTTTATAAGCTTGAGTTATTGACTAAATCCACAACCCTAATCTCCAAAGTGATTGACAGTTGAGGTTAGATCTCAACTTCACTTGATATTAGTGGTTGAAATTCATTAGATTAACTCACTTTTTCTTATAAAAGACAATTAGTTTAATAATTGTTTTAATTAAAGTAATTTTGCTACGATTAAAGGCCTTGGACAACCTCCACACAAGTAGGCACATAGACCTATGCAAAAGTACCTATCCAATGCTACAAACATCAATACTCCCTCTTAGCAAGGAAGGTACTTCTCGAAGAACCACCTAGAATCGGATTTCCCTTCAATCCCAACACAATGTCCCATGCATCTTCCCTCAACATTGCAATCCTCCAAACTTCCTAGTCTATTTCCTCATCAATGATGTTAGTCATCAATGAAACATACCTCATAAACTTCTTTAGATGTCCGCTCTCCCTAAATGTGCTCCTATGACCTAAACATGCTTCTCAGCATCCCTCAATGTTTGCTCAAACCACCTCTGTCTTGTGACAAAACTTGAAGGAGCAACTCATAAACCTTCCTAGATGACAAGATCTCCTTGAACTTAACATCTATGCTCACAATTTCCTTCCTCTACACTAGTATAAAAATCTTGTAAGCTTTTTAGATCTCTCTATATCCAACAAATATCCCCTTCTCGCTTGAAGGGTCTAGCCTTGTCCTCTTCTTTGCAGGCACATGAATGTATACTGGAAAACCAAAGATTCTCAACTACCTTATCTCTGGCTTCACCCCAATGAATGCCCTCCTCTAGAGTCTTGTCCCCAATATCCTATGCAAACTCATGTTATGCCATAGATTACCAGTACATGTTTTACATTCTTTGTGCTTGCTGTACTAGTAATCACATATTAGATAAATCATAATACTTAGAATCTTCTGACAAATCTAACCATTATTTCCTATAGTCTATTTTTCATAACCTGACATCTTCATACCATCTCCATTTTTTTCTCACATCATCTCTTTATCACACAAAGGAATTCAACTCTTCATGGTACAGACCCATTCGATGAAGATTCTCACTGGAGCTTAGATCTGTCAGAAGATTCTAAGTATTATGATTTATCTAATATGTGATTACTAGTACAGCAAGCACAAAGAATGTAAAACATGTACTGGTAATCACGATCATAGCTTTCTTCCTCTATAAATGTTTTTTATTCATTTCAATTCACAGGCCCACTTAACTCGTTATTTAAAATATCAAGAAAACTAAGCTCCACTGCACCAAAACTGCTTGGAATTGAACCAGATAGTTTGTTGTTTGAAAGATTTAAGGAGTTTACATCAGCAATAGATCCAATAACTAAAATTAATTTTATGTAGTGTATATTATAAATACAGTATACTACTAAATTGAAATGAATAAAAAACATTTATAGAGGAAGAAAGCTATCATATGTGATTACCAATACATGTTTTACATTCTTTGTGCTTGCTGTACTAGTAATCACATATTAGATAAATCATAATACTTAGAATCTTCTGACAGATCTAACCATTATTTCCTGTAGTCTATTTTTCATAACCTGACATCTTCATACCATCTCCATTTTGTTCTCACATCATCTCTTTATCACACAAACGAATTCAACTCTTCATGGTATAGACCCATTCGTCTTATATATGTTTACTTAATCCATTATTTACAACAGTTAATTACTATTAATGATACCAACAAAAGCATATCACCCCTAAATCCACTCTCCCAGCTCTTGATCAAAACTTTATAAGCTATGTTAAGCGATTGACCTGAGCTTCTAAGTCAAACTTTATGCTTACATCGAGACAGTACAATACAATGTCAATCTGCATCTCCACAATTCAATATATAGTCAATCCAATCAACATAAAACACTCCAGCTCAACGAGTTTTCAATCTACTTGTTTGATGACAACCTATGTTAATAATAGATTATAATATATATACTTGTATAATGTCATCCTATACTGGCATTAGTCACTATGACCTGCATGTAGTTGTCACTCTCTTATACTATGTGCTTATCTATCCCAATCCTGGTTCAATCCTCCTTGCGCTCAGTTTATGACTGCATATTAACCAACCAGTCAAGAATCCGAGATTTTTCTGGTTCAAAATTCAAATATACAACTAAAAAGTAAAAAATTTGCAAGACACAAAAACTCTGGGGTACAATTACACAATTTTATGCCTAGATAGGTTAGCATTTGGCCTTAATCCCAAGATTTTTTTCACTCTCAGAGAAGTTCTATAGCCAAGTTTGAATGGCTATAAGTTTATGCAATTCCCTCATCAATTTTGTTCGCAATGGCAAGTTGATCATTATTCATTCCCTGAGCACTTACTTGGCACATTGCATCCATAACATCTAGGAAGCCTTGTTTGAAAGCAAATCTCAAAGTCCCTCAAGCATTACCTGATGACAATAGCTACTGGTATCCACTTCTCATAACTCAACAAATAGTGAAACAAAAGGGTAAAATGCATATTGAAAAATTTCAATGCAGAGTAAAAAATAAGAAAAGAAATTGCTCAAAGTGAACAATGATTTTTTCGGCACTTATAGGTGGTAAATATTAAATATTGAATACATGTCTCTACCTGTCTCTACCAGCAGGTGGTAAATATTGAATAGCTGGAAAGTTTGGCAACTGAGCTGTTCTAGCACACATAACTCTAGAAGCCTTAAGCTCACTGTCTCGCTTTAATAAAGTGTCTTTTAACATCTTGGATTTTTCTTCCATTGCTAACAGGCGTTCTGTAAGATATTCAATCTCTTTCTGAGCATGTTCCCGGTGACTATCATTTGAAAACTCTGTAGAAGAAATAGGTGAAGTGGCCCCCCTACCAAGAGACTTCCTAAATTTCACTTCCCCAGCTTCCTTTCCAGCTGTATCTACTTCAAGTTTCATTTGAGCAAGCGAAGCAGGCCCTGGTAACCTTTTGCGCACTAGACCCCTCAGTCTCTGGCACTCAGCCTCCAACTTAGCAGTTTTTTTAACAGTTTCTGAATGTTTCTTGTTTGCTGCCTCTGCAGATTTCTTACATAGGTCCCTTTCATCAATTATTGAGTCCATTTCCTTACTGAGTGATTGAAGCTTGTATTTTAGGGCAGTATTTTCACTTTCTAATGATTCAAGCTTCACCTGAAGAACTTTGATCTCAGCCTCAGCTTGATTTTTTGCTTCATGTATTTCCATTAACTTTGAACTTTCTTGCAGAGAATTACCCATTGTATTATGCTTTGTTTTTTCCTCAAGTAACAGCTGATCCAATTCAACTATTCTGGCATCAAGCTCAAACTTCATTTTCCCTTTCAATGGATGTGCTGATCAGGAATTCGAGCTTTTCCATAAAATGCAAATGGAAGATGTGCGACCTCACTCTGCTACCTTGGTGAATGTACTATCAGCATGCAGTCGTTTCCCTGCTTTGCACCAAGGGAAGTGGATCCATGATTACATAATTAGAAGTGGACTGGAGTCAAGTGTTTCTATAAGTAATTCTGTTGTAGCCATGTATGCAAAATGTGGATATGTAAATATAGCACAACAGTTATTCGATTTATTATCTCAAAGAGATTTAGTCACATGGAATGTAATAATTTTTGGGAATGTGCAGAATGGGCATGCCAAAGAAGCTTTGGTACTTTTTCATCAAATGCAATTAGTAGATACGAAACCTAATTCAGTCATGATGTTTAGTGTGCTCCCAGCTTGTGCTGATCTACCAGCTCTGCAACAAGGTAATCGGATCCATAATTTGATAATTAGAAATGGGCTTGAGGCATATGTTTTTGTGATGACTGCCCTCGTAGACATGTATGCCAAATGTGGGAACATAGATGCTGCAAAGCATTTGTTTGAGAAAATGACTAGACGAGATGTCATCTATTGGAGTACAATGATTGCAGGGTATGGAATGCATGGCCTATATAAGGATGCCCTTGGAATTTTTGTTCAAATGCAACAAGCAGGCTTGAAGCCTGATCACATCACTTTCGTTGGGGTTTTATCTGCATGCACTCATGCAGGTCTTGTGGATGAGGGTTGGTGATACTTCAATTGCATGAGTGGAGATTTTTCTCTCACACCTAGGCTGGAGCACTATGCTTGCATGGTTGATATTCTTGGTTGTGCTGGCCGATTGGATGAGGTGGAGCACATTATAAAAAATATGCCAATAGAACCTGATAGTGAGGTATGAGGGACTTTACTTTCTGCTTGCAGTGCTCACTACAATGTAGAGTTGGCAGAGGCTGACCCACCTCCTGCTGCTCATTGAAACTAGTGAATTCACGCTCTGGTCATTCTACAGGGCTCTGATAGCAGAATTCACCGCCACATTGATGTTTCTCTATATCACTATTGCTACTGTGATTGGGTACTCCAGGAACTCAACAAACTGTGGGAGCGTTGGGGTGTTGGGTATTGCCTGGTCCTTTGAGGGCATGATTTTCGTTTTGGTTTACTGCACTACTGGTATTTCAGGTCAATAATCATTCCAATAAGGTGATCCATCACATATATAGTGTTAATGCTCAGAGATATGGACCAGTAGAGGCACACTGTTGTGGTTGAGATTTCTGAATTTCTTCTTGTGTTTGATCCTTGTGTTTGGTGTTGCAGGTGGGCATGGCAATCCTGCTGTCACTTTTGGCCTGTTCTTAGCTAGGAAAGTTTCCTTGCCAAGGGCTATTTTGTATATGATAGCCCAATGTCTAGGGGCCATTTGTGGGGCTGGATTGGTTAAGGCCTTCCAGAAGAGTTTCTATGATATATATGGAGGTGGGGCTAACTACGGGCATCATGGATACACCAAAGGTGTGGGTTTGGCTGCTGAAATCATTAGTACCTTCGTCCTGGTCTACACTGTGTTCTCTGCAACCGATCCCAAACGAAGTGCTAGAGACTCCCATGTTCCTGTATGTTTATATATACAGATGCATATACATCTTAGTTTTGTACATGGATGGGGGCATGGATTTTACTAAACCTGCTTTGGTTGTGCAGGTCTTGGCCCCATTACCTATTGGATTTGATGTTTTCATGGTGCATTTTTCTACCATTCCCATCACTGGGACAGGCATCAATCCTGCAAGGAGCTTCGGAGCAGCAGTCATTTATGGCCACAAACAATCCTGGAATGACCATGTAAGTATTTATCTCTTTTTCTTTGTGGTGGTTGGGATGTTGCAATAATTTCATATTGGCAGCACTATGCAATAAGTCAATCATTGGCTTACTGCTTTTCTCTTCTATAATTAGCTTAATACATAGTGCTTAAAATTTGCAATTTCATATTAGTGTATTGAGTTGCTGGTTTGATTTATAGTGTTTGGACACTCCAAAAGTAGTATAAAGGGAAGGATCAAATAAGCTATATAGGTGTTTATGGAATTTTTATAAGGATTATTTGTTTTCCTGGTTAGGGTTTTCTGGTGGATGTAGTGTTTTTCTGTTATGCATTAGATCTATGTACACGATCTTGTTTGTAATTTTAAAGTGTTATGAAAGACACACTAGTAGATTCCATAATGAAGAGTCTATTGCTTGTAATTTTTGAAAAATTGTTATGCTCCTTTTTCATTAAAACCAATTGGATTGCTCCAGTATTAACATTAGGGTAATTCAATGGAACTAGTATTTGCTAAAGATGATACACGAACCTTAGGAGTTTGACTGACTTCAACAGAGCAAGTATTTGCTAAAGTTGATACACAAGCCTGATGAATATGATTTTGTTTGTGCAGTGGATTTTTTGGGTTGGACCTTTTGCTGGAGCTGCATTAGCTGCTGCCTACCACCAGTACATTCTGAGAGCAGCAGCCATCAAGGCCTTGGGATCGTTCCGAAGCAATGCCAATGTGTAATTAGGTGACACTGGTTGTAGGTAGCAGTTTTTTGTGTTTCAGATGGGTAGGTCTACAGTAGATTAATAATTTCTATGGACTTATGTCTAGCACTGGATGAGACCAAATAGCAGCTCAGTGAAAACTGATTTGTAAAGGGTAGCTTCTTCTCTCAGTACCTTCATCAGAGGTTGGATTGTTGACTTCTAAGAGACATAGAGGTTGAGGGAATCTGGCTTGAATCCAGTTCTGTTGCAGAAGTGATAAGAATTCTTGTAATTTCTGTAGAGGTTAGAAGTTGTGAATGAATGAACTCATAATTATACACAGTACAAGTTACAAGGTAAGAGGACATATTCAACAGATTGATCTTAGAAAAGAAAATGATAAAGAAAACATTTATGTAGCCCTTCTTTTATAATTTTGGTCAGGATGTGTGGTCAACTCTTCTCCTAGCACAAACAATTGTAATTAATTTTTCAATGGTTACTAGCACAAACAATTGTAATCTCATTTTGAATGATGTTTCTCTGATCATTTAGTACTCATTTGTACTTTAAACATATCATGCCTTCAATCATTTCTAAACCATAGTGGCCTACATAAAATTCTCAAGGAGTCTTAGATTTCATGAGTGCATCTCTGCCAGACTCTTCACAGTGTTCACATTGACAACATGAGCCCCATCAACATTCAATGTCTTCAATTATTGTAGTACTTTATCGTTGTACCAAAAATTCTCTCGTTTGGATTCTGAGGTCTTTGCTAAGTGCATCTCTTCCACCAACCATACTGGCCTACCTAAAATTCTTTACACTTGTGGACAAGGAGGTTGGATTTGAAAAGTGCTTCTCTCCTCCCATTCTTCTTCTCAGTGTTTACGTGGTTATAAACATCATTGGAGAACATGTGCCCACTCAAGAGTCAATGCCTTCAATTATTGCAATACTTTATTGGTGTACCAAAAATTCTCTTTTGGATTCTGAAGTCTGTGATAAGTCCATCTGCCCAATCAACCTTCAATGTTTTCAAGTATTGCAATAATTTACTGGTATGCCAAAATTTTCGCATTTGGATTATGAGGTTTGTGATAACTGCATCTCTCCCACCAATTTTCTCTGCTTCCACATTCATTTCTACTGCATGGATCAAAGTTGGTAGCATAAGGTAGGATTATATCAAATTGATTGTGTTAACCTCATTTTAAATATATCAAATTGCTTTAAAAAAAATGAGACAATCAATAATAACAAGATTAAGATAAAGTGAACCTTGTTGTCATGGTTATCATAAGTTTATACTGAAGAAATTATATCTTAATAAGATTAAACTTTATTAAATCAGATTCGAAAGTATCATATTATTATTAAAAGTTTCAACATTATTTTTTTAATTAATAAAGTGTATTTTAATTTATTTTATTAATCTATCTATATATATAATTTATTTTTAAATATAAATTAGTCTTATTTATGAAAATAAAATTATATTAATATAAATTAATCATTCCATACTTTCTGTTTTTTTTGAAATTTTGAAAAACATTTAAAAGGAATTTTATTATATATCAATATTAAAATAATATGGAAAAAGGATTAATAGCTAAATTATTTTTATAACTTATTATTATAGAGATAAGCTTTGGAATATATTAGAAAAGTGTAAGGTTGCTTTTGCATTTAGAGTTATTGTGATAAGGTTATATGAGAATGATATTGTTATGTCTAGGAATATTAAGGGTTGATAAAAAGGAATTAATTGCAATATAGAAATTAAGAAAGATTCTCCCCTATCCCTACCTTTATTGACATTCACATTGACAAATTAGAGGCATTTTTGGAAGAAGTAGCCTTGTGGTTGCATAACCTCAGCTAGATTAATCATCCCCTTTCTTCTTTACATTAGTGATATTGTTCTTACGGACATGACTCCACCTCATTTTGAGAAGCGAGGATTATTAAGGATTTTTGTTCTAGCATAGCTATGCGAGTAAACGCTAATAAAAAAGGTTGTAATAATCAATCGAGTAGTCTTTAGTGCGACTTTTTGAAGGCTTTTACGGTGTAATTTCTCTAAATTCTGGCAGGAATTTATTGAAAAGAGAAGTTTGATTGCTAACTTTGCACAATCGAAGTGCCTTACAGGTTTTTGAGGGTGCTGAATCCATATATAGAGTAAAAAAACCAGTTTGAATAACAAAAACCAAGATTTTACCTCAAAATTTTTCACCGGATTTCGGCACTTGAAACTTCAAAAAGTCGCACTAAAGACAACTCCATAATCAATTACAAAAAGGTAATTTATGTTAATTGTGAGCGATAATAACAAATCAAAGAAAGTTATACAATAAGGTCTTGAAGTCAACCTTCATCACAATCTTAACTAGAAATACAATGTTGGGAAAATGATCAATAGAAAGTGGAAAACCAATTTTTGTCTTAGGTGCAATTGTAGGTCAACAAATTTTTGGTTTTGGAAAAAAGAAGAAGAAGCTCATATTTTAGACACCTCTTCATCTTTTTATCTTATATGGAGATGAATTTTGCTGTTGCATCATCTCTATAGAAGCATAGAGGGAAATTGAGAAAATCCAAAAGTTTTTTATAGTTTATGATCTTATTAAATGCAATATACCCTATCCTATCTTATAGAAGCTAGTCTTTCACCCATTGAGAGTTTTCCTATGACTAAGTACCTAATATAGAAGGACAAGACAAGTAACATGAAAACAAGTGGTTCCCTAAGATTGCTTCAAAATGCAGTCAAAATTTGGTGTGGCATAAAACTGGTTGGCATAAAGATTCTCAATCTTAGTCAAACTAGTGGAGAATAGAGGAGGCCACTCTAAAACGTGAACACCAATAAAATTACTATCGCATATAAATTAAAGTTGAAATCATGGTGTGATAATGCAGTAGAGAATAAGAGAAAAACAAAATATTAAAAATTGGTGATTAACCATAATCCAAAAGATCAAGTGTCATATTCTTGTAGCTAGTTTTAAGAAGAAAAACATCATTACCAGAATAAAAATGAACTTTGAGGAGCTTAGGAATTGAGCAAGACCTAGAATTTCATAGGATGCAAGTAAATGTCATTGCGATGTTAGAAATGTGAAGGATGAAAAACACTTCCTTTTACAATGTCTTGCTTATTCTTATTTGTGACAGGAAATGAAGCTGGATTTGATGATTTTGGGACCTATTTTCACATAGATAGCGTTTGACTAGTATTAAATGATAAATAAATAATTTAACAAGACTAATGCAAAGCATCAATGGGCTCATTCAAGTACATGAAACTACCTTGATGTCTAGCTTTGACATCTTGGAAAATTTTAATGGTATATATGTTGCTTGTGTTTGGGGAATTTTGATGAGTTTCGAGTTTTATATTTTCTTGGAAAATAATTATTGATATTTGGAAAATGTGTGATTTTATATTGGTATTGGAAATGAAGCTAGTTTTGATCTTTGATTGGATATGAAATCAGATTTGATGAAGTTGGGACCTATTTCTTTTCACATAGATAGTGTCATAGTATTAAATGATAAAGAACTAATTTAAGAAGTCTAACGCTAAGCAAGAATGGGCTTATTCAAGTACATGAAATTGTGTTAATGTCTAGCCTTGATATCTTTGAAAATTTTAGTGGTTTGTTTGTTGCTTGTTTAGAGGATTTTGTTGAGTTTTAAATTAGTCTCTTGAATGCTTATGGTTCTCATATCATGCATATATCGATAGATCGATAGATCCAGTTCTATTATTATAATCATTATTGTTTTCTTTATATATTTGGTGGTTTGAGGAAAGATGTTTTATTTCCTTTCACTTTGTGGCATGATTTCGACATCTTCACCTTTTAGAATATAGTAAAATATTTTTCTTATTATAGATTTTTCTTGGAAAAGAATTATTGAGAGTTAGGTGCAAATGCAAAATGTTGTGTAGCATTAGTGTGATAAATATGGGATAGTGCAAAGCATAGTTTTGAAGATTAGTCTAAGTTGACTCGTACCTAATCAACTCAGTCAAGTTGATTGTTGGTTGAACGGCTAATTGTTGATTCAATGGACAGAAGGTCTTGCAGGCACGAATACCAAAGGGAAAAATGGAGCCCATCATGGGGTACTCTTTGTAATTCTCCACCACTGCTACCTTTCCTCAAACTCCTTTCCAACCTCAATATTAGTGCTAGTAGTAGCATGACAAACAACACTACGCTTAGCAGAACTAGAAGAACGTGTTTTCCAAACTACACGAGAACTACTTCCCTCACGAGTCACCATGTGCCATGCTTGGTCTTGGTGGTTCTCTTCCTTCTACTCCTGGTTCAATTACCATATCTTCATTGGAACCAACACTCTGAACTCCACTAGACAACGATTCACCATTTTGTAGTAGTGATTCGCCATTTGTACTGGTGATTCGCCATGATTTTACAGGATAATATAATCTCGTGAGAGATTCGCCAAAAAATTATATATACATATTATATTATTAATAAAATCGCCTTCCATTTTTCCTATGTCTCATGGGGATTCGCCTATTTTATATATATATAAATTTAGGGGGGTTCTTAAAATTATCCTTGGTCCGGTCCCAACAGAAGTCAAGGAAATGCCTTGAGCCTTTCTGACTGATATTTTAGAATGATAAATGGCTATGGGGAAGGGAAGTTAGTTATTTGTAGCCCTGGTGAATAATATTTACAATGATGCTTCTCACGTTCTTCTACCTACCCAATTTTAATTGCTAACCTTTTATCTTCCATTTGGTTAGGTGCATTTGTGCTAGCAACCTTTACAACATTTATTCTTTCTAAAAGCAATAAAACTAGCTAATTCTACACTTATTTCATCCATGAATCCAAATTAAACTGTTGGATTCACTTATTCTCTACCTAACTACTAAATTGTCATGATTAAACTATATGACAATTCCTTATTCACTATCTACAACAAGTAAAATTGAAACATGACAAGTTAAGATTAAATTGTTCATCTCATCATGGATTATGGCATTTATTGACACTCTGCCATAATCAACTGCAAGAAGTAAAAGTAGTGGCATTTAGACTTGCACACTTTCATGTTTTATTCATCTTTTTCTTTTGGGGTATATTATTTTTTCTAATTCCTTTGATGTTTCTTTTAGGACTTTTTACCCTCTTTTTTATTTTTTTATTTTTTTAATTTTTTTAACAAAATATGGGAAAATAACTTGCAGAAAGCAAAGTTTGTACATATTTACAAGACTATCATCATTCGAGTCAAAATTATGAATCCTATATTTATAGGTTGCTAATAGACAATACAGTGCGACCGACATTGGTACCATTACCTTTGAGAGGGAGTCAGGTAAACCATTTCAATTGAAAGATGTTATGCATGTTCTAGGTCTGAAGAAAAACTTGGTCTCAGTCGCGATGTTGGAGGACAGAGGCTATGACATTGTTTTCAGCGATGGAAAAGCTTTACTGCGACACGAAACAATGGGTCAAGCCAAGAGGATAGGGATTCGAGTTAAGAATCTCATCAAGCTGGAGGTAGATGGTTGCGCTGACATGATGGACAAGGCAAAAAAATTGGTGGGCTGGGATGAGGGCGAATTATGGCACATGCGATTGGGCCATCTTCATCATGGAGCCTTTAAAATCATGCAGCAAACATCTACTGGTCTTCCAATGGGAACACTTGCTCAGTTAGATCAGTGCAATGGTTACACCATGGGGAAGTATGTAAAGTCCACCTTTCATGAAAAGGAGAACCGTGCTTCGGTGATCCTGGAGAGAGTTCACACAGATGTTTGTGGACCATTCTCGGTTGCTTCAACAGCAAAACACAGGTATTATGTTATTTTTTGATGACTTTTCTCGTAAATGCTCGATCTTCTTCATGCAGAAGAAGGATCAAACATTCTCAAAGTTCTGTGAGTTTAAGGCATTGGTTGAGAAAGATTCGGGGAAGCAAGTGAAGGCTCTACGGAGCGATAATGGTGGAGAATACATCTCAAATGAATTCAAAGACTTCTGTATCAAAGAATTAATTTGAAGAGAACTCATAGTGCCTCATAACCCATAGCGAAATGGGGTCACGTAGAGGAAGAATAGAATGATCGTGGGTGTTTCACGAGCGATGTTGCATGATCAGGGCCTACCATTGCATTTGTGGGTGTAAGCATGCAACACTGCGGTTTATGTGAAAAATTGTTGTCCTCATAGAGTACTTGGCATGAGTACACCTGAAGAAGCTTTTACTGGTAAGAAACCAGATGTTTCTCACTTTAAGATTTTTGGCTCATCTGTTTATGTGCATGTAACCAAGAACGCTAGGAAGAAGCTGGAGCCGACTGCTGAAGTTGGGATATTTATGGGGTACGCAGAAACACCCCATAAGTATAGTGTGTATTTTCCAAACAGTCGAATGATTGTGGTGCGACGAGATATAAAATTCAATGAGGAGAAAGCCATGAAGTTGTTGCTTGAGAGGGAGCTATACTTACATGCGGAGGAGGAACTTTTGGTTCCTAAAGACGAGTCTCTAGATGTGGATCAACCACAGGAGGAGGTTCATGAAGTGGAAGAGTCCACTCATGCAAAGCCAAACATCAGAACTGGTAGAAGGCGTACCATAGAATCTGAGAGGTTGAAACTTGATGTGGCACAAAATGTAGGAGTCCCTACTTCACAGCGTAGACAAAGACATTCTCTTAACCGATTCACTAGATACATGGCTCTCATGAGCAAATGTATTTTGACTGAGCCATCTTCCTTTCACGAAGCAGTGCAGGAGCCCACATGGGTAGATGCAATGGTGGAGGAGTATGACTCCATTGTCAGAAACAATGCTTGGGAAATTGTTCCAAGGCCAGTTGATAAATCAGTGGTAGGTTCAAGATGGATTTACAAGGTAAAGCAAACTACTTATGGGAGTGTTGAGAAATACAAGGCCAGATTTTTGGCTCGGGGCTTCTCACATATCAAGAGGATTTATTATGAAGAAACCTTTGCACCTGTCGCACGGTATTCTTCCATAAGGATCATCCTTGCTCTCTCAGCGCAGATGGGTTGGCACATTCATCAGATGTATGTGAAGACTGTGTTCCTTAATGGGATCATTGAGGAATAAGTGTACATTGAGCAGCCTGAAGGATTTGAGATCTTCAGTAGCGAGTCGCATGTGTGCAGACTCAAAAGAGAGTTGTATGGGCTAAAGCAAGCACCCCATGCTTGGTACACTCAGATCGACAGCTATTTCATCAAACTTGGCTTCACCAAGAGTGAGGTGGATGCAAACCTATAACAAATTGTGGTGGAGGGTAATATTTTATTCAGTGTTCTTTATGATGATGATTTAATACTAATTGGAGATGAGAAGCTGGTACACTCATGCAAGATGGAACTTGAAAAGGAGTTCGAGATAAACGATATGGACCTCCTTCATTATTTCCTTGGATTATAAATATGGCAACAATAAGGTGAACTTTTTGTGTCTCAAGGCAAGTATGCAAGGGAGATACTGGGTAAGTTTCTCATGGAGGGCTGCAAACCCATGGATAATCCTCTTCCATGGAACTGGAGGAAAGAGGACGCTACATCTGGAGAGGTATTGAATGCTATTGTCTATCAACAGTTATTGGATTCACTAATGTATTTAGTAAATACAAGACTAGACATAAGCTATGCGATGAACTAGCTTATTCAAGCGATGGTTAATCCTGCCAAGCTCTTTTGGAAGGCAGGCAAGCATGTCCTGAGATACCTCAGGGGCACATCTGAGTATGGATTATGTTACAGACAGACGGATGAGGTGAAGTTGCATGGCTTCACGGATGCAAATTTGGTGGATAGCCCAATGGACAAAAAGAGCACATCAGGAGGGGTCTTCAGTATTAGATCTACAATTGTTTCTTGGTACAGCAGGAAAAAGAGGTCTGTGACACTCATTTCAGCGCAAGCGGAATACATGGCACCAATTCAAGCTGCATGCGAGGCTATCTGGATGAGAAAGATCTTGGTTTGTTTGTTTGGTTCTCATTTAGAACCTACAGTGATTCATTGTGATAATCAGAGTTGCATTAAACTCTCGATTAATCATGTGTTTCATGATAGATCTAAGCATATAGATATCCGGTATCATCATATCAGAGATTGTGTGTAGTGGAAGATCATGTTGCTTCAGTACATTCCTACGGAAGATCAGGATGTAGATATTCTGATGAAGGTGCTCACCATGAGAAAATTTGAATACCATAGAGACAGGATCGGAGTGAAGGATAATCCCTTTCTTGTTGAGAGGGAGTGTTGAGATTCAAAAAGATGATGATCCTAGTGAAAATTAAGCACCTACACTAGGTCGGGCCCATAAGCTATTTTTAGGTGTAAGTCTATTTTTAGAATGGTGAGAAAATTCTATTTATAGCGGGAGTCTATTTTTAGAATGGTGAGAAAATTATGTTTATAGATGATGTTCTATTTTTAGATGCATGTGTGAATTCTATTTATAGATCGCATGTCTATTTATAGAATGCATGTCGATTATTATTATTATCTCTTAATAATAATTGGACAATAAACATTAATCTATTATCTTTAAGCACTTGGAAATAGTTAACTGAAGTGGAAAACCAGTTAGCTATGGTAAATTCGAGTTCAGTGGTTGGTTGGTGGGACATGCAAGTGGACTTAGTTATAATTGATTGATTCAAAGTTGTAACATAGTTGGATGTGTAGTTATGTGATTTGTAAAGTAGTTTAACTCAATTAAGTGAGTTAAACTGAGTTGTGCTAGTTGTAATTGAACATACACTAGTGAGATATCAGTGAATTAATTATTTAATTAATTCACAAGCAGTGGTCTCACATGCAACTGAATATTTCCTATTGTTAACTACATGCAGGTCAGATCCAGTGGAGACCCAGTTGAGAGATAGGTGAAAGGGACAGCTTGACTATCAGTTGGGACATTAGTGTGTGCACTCATGCAACCACACACACATTGGATATTCCAATGAGGATTGCAAAGTCAAGGCAAGGGAGTATCTCATTCATTCAGGGATTTTGATCAGCAGGGATTGCGCAATGGAGGCAGGATATCAGGAGGCAGTAAATTGGCGCATGTATTTGCCAATTTTTGTATGACAGTGTGAGACGTTTATATATTGTACTAAGAGCTCTTAGATTAGAGTTTTGTATGAGATTGTTTCATAATCTATGATATATACATAATATATGATAGTGAGGTTTTTAGCTTTATTCTTTCCCAGTAAAAATATGTGGTATGTGTGATTGATCTTTCTTCATGTGTTTGCAATTGGCGACCGTGTTTTAAATTTCCACAAGAATTTTTGTAGAAGCGATTATGTATTTAACAGTGGCACATAATTGTTAGATTAGGAGAATCTAGGAAATACATAATTGTATTAAAATTTATATAGAAAGGAACAAGTTGTGACTGGGGGAGGTGGGTTTCTGGAAGGAAACAACCAACAATTCTAAGGAAACAAGGATACTCGGTTTGATGCAGAGAAAAATTTAGGGGGGGTTTCAATAGTTGGTATACTCTTTATAGGGAATTTAATTGGTAGCTTGGCCATAGTATATGTAGGTTTTAACCCTATACATAAATTACCTGCAAACAAACACTTAAAATAGAAAATAAAACAACAATAAGAGCATAAAACATAAAACAAATATACACATAAATTTTCCCCTGGATCCAAAAATCGGAACTACCAGCATGATTTTTCATTATATTCCTTTCAATATTAGAACACATATATATACATGCCGAAGCATTCATAAACCACAATCCATTAACCCGAGCTTAGATCATAATCGCAGTTCCCTTGACCGGATCTACAAAATACCATGAGTAGAAAACCATCATGCCCAAAACCATGTGCAAAACCATGCACAAAACCATATGCGGGTCCTACCACCTAATAAAGGGTCCAAAAAAAATTTCATGGGGTGCTGCCCTAAACCCCGTGCAGGGGGGATACCTCCCCCCTGCAAATCCCCCTATAAGGGAGGTTGTGCCACCCCCTTCTACGCCCGGGGCAAGCGTAGGGGGGCTACCATCCCCCTCTTTGCACCTACTTCTAGTTGAGGAAAGAATGTAACACACACCCAACATTCTCCCATTTGTTGTTTTGTTTCCACAGGGGGGGCACAGGAGAGCTTCGTCATTGGTACAGCCCTGCAACACCCATTATTTCTCTACACCAAGAGAACTTCTTAGTTCTCACAGACTTTGTCAATGCATCTGAAACATTTTTCAAAGTGTCCACCTTTATCAACAACACCTTTTTATCCTCAACCATATCTCTCACAAAGTGATTTTGAATATCAATGTGATTTTACTTTTAATGATAAGCATGGTTCTTAGCCAAGAAAACTACACTTTGGCTATCATATTCTATCCTTATAGCTCATTGCACCAACACCATACTTGAACACATTATTTGTAACCAAACTGCTTCCTTGCTTACATGAGTGGCTGCCATGTATTCTGCCTTTGTAGTTGACAGAGCCACTACAGATTGTCTTTTACCCATCCAATTGAATGCACCTCCAAATAGGCTAAACACATACCCTCTTGTAGATATTATTTGATCCAGAAATTCATCCTAGTCTGCATCAACAAAACCATGGATGTCCAAAACTCTGTCCAATCCTGGTCTTCTTTGGCAGCACAAAACATAATCACTAGTGCCACACAAATATCTGAAAACCCGCTTCACTATTGTCCAATGCTCCTTCCCTGGTTTTGACTTAAACCTGCTTAATACTCCCACTGCATGTGCAATGTCTGGTCTAGTATAGACCACTGCATACATCAGGCTACCCACTGCCCTTTCATATGGAACACGAGACATGTCCTCTTCTTCTTGTGTATTGGTACATTTTTCAACAGATAATTTTACACCTACAGTAATAGGAACCTTCACTGGTTCACTATCCTGCATATTTAACCTCTGTAATATTTTCTCGACATACTTCCTCTAGTTTAACCAGAGCTTCCTCTACTCCCAATATCATTTAATTTCCATGCCCAAAATATAGTTTGCAACACCAAGATCCTTCATGTCAAATTTGGAGAACATTAGTGTCTTCAAATCCTGGATAATATCTTTGTCATTTCCAACCAGCGACATATCATCCACATACAAGACCAAATAAGTAACAAAGTCACCAATTAATTTAAAATACACAGAGTGATCCTCTTTTCTTCTGGTGAAGCCAAGTCCCCGTATATATGTATCAAATTTCTGATGCCACATCCTTGGTGACTGTTTTAACCCATACAAAGACTTTTTTAACCTGCATACCAGTTCTTTCTTACCCTTCACTACAAAGCCTTCATGTTTCTTCATGTAGATCTCCTCTTCCAGATCCCTGTGAAGAAATTATGTCTTCACATCCATTTGTTCTACCTAAAAATCAAATTCAGTAGCAATAGATAAAAGTAATCTAATATAATTAACCTTGGAAACATGAGAATAATATCACCAAAATCAATTCTCGGCACCTGGGAATAACCTTTTGCTACCAACCGAGCTTTGTATTTATCCACCTTGCCTTCTACATTCATCTACTTCTTAAACACCCATTTTCTCCCATTGGGATTCCTTCCAGCAGGCAACTCCACTAGATCCCATGCATCATTTTTTTGCGAGGATGTCATTTCATCAAACATGGCCTCCTTTCAGAGTTTTTTATCCTCTAAATTCATTACCTCCCTAATAGTTATGGGATCAACATCAGTGATATATAACACAAGATTTGAACAGAAAGCAAATGGACTATACCTTTCTAGATGCCTTCTTTCTCAAACTGATCTTCTCACAGTTGGAGTTTGTGACTCTTCCTCTTCTGAATCTTGTTCTACTTTAGAGTCTCATTCTTCCTCCTTTAGCTCAAACTCTATATTCTCAGGTTCCTTTGGTAGGACTTCATGCTTAACAACATCTTTCACCTCTCTAGACACCACATCTCAACTATACACAACCTTCCTTGTTTCTGGGTTCCAAATTTTATAGCCTTTTAACCATCCTTATACCCAATAAAGATGCACCTTTCAGATTTATTATCCAACTTGGTCCTTTTCTCCTTAGGAACCTGTACATATACATCATATTCAAATACCCTCAGATGTGCAAGAGAGGATTTCTTACCAGTCCATACCTCATGTGGAATATTATCTTCCAATATTGATGAAGGTGATTTGTTAACCAGGTAGCATGCAGTCTCCACTGCCTCAACCCAAAATGTGTGTCCTAACCTGGTACCACTGAGCATGCTTCTTGCCTTTTCCATCAACGTCTTGTTCATTCTTTCTGCAACTCTGTTTTCCTGAGGTGTGTATGGAGTAGTCTTCTAACGTTATATACCATAATTCTTACAAAACACTTCAAATTTATTCTTGCAAAATTATCCTCCATATGTCATCAACACCTTTATCTTCTTCTTTGCCTGGTTTTCCACAAGAGCCTTAAATTATTTAAATCTGTCAAAGACTTCAAATTTCTTCCTCAAGAAATATATCCATGTATTCCTTGAGAATTCATCTATAAATGGCACATAGTACACAAACTTACCTAGTGATGGAACCGATATAGGTCCAAACACATCATTGTGCACAAGCTCTAATATCTTGTTCACCCTCTTAGCACGAGAAGGAAAACTCGCCCGATTTTGCTTCCCATATACACGATGTTCATAGAAATCAAAATCTAGAGAGAAATTAGACATACCTTCTACCATACCATTACCATGCAGTATTCGAAGGCCCTTCTCTCCAATATGTCCAAGCCTTTGATGCCATAGCATGGTCTTTTCACCAGAGACTACTAGGCTTTCTGCTCCACTTTTAGGAACCACAAAACTGTTCCACCCATCAATAAAAGTGCTACCTAGAAGCTTGTACAGAGTTCCAATCTGAAATCCTCGTCCAATTTGAACTCCCTGCATCAATACGAGTGCTCCCCGAACCATCTTGCAGGTATCTTTCTTGAACATTGTTTTTACACGTGCATTATCCATCTTACTTACAGAAATCAGATTTCTAACTAATGCATGAATATGAAAAACACCAGGAAGTATTCTAATCCTTCCACCTTGCAACTTCAGCTTGAATTCTCCACGTCCGACGATTTTTTCCTTCATATCATCCCCTACATATCATCCGTATCATTACCTCTGACAACAAGGCTGAGACTATTTCATTAAAATTCAAGGTATTTGTATTGCTACCTATTGCAACAACCAGATTACGAATCTGGTAGAGAACACAACATATTGATGCACTTATCTTCATCTAATATTTTAATATCAACATATGACAACTAACTTACCATATTATTGAAGGCGTTCATATGCTCTGTCACCGAGTCTCCATCTTTCATCCTCAGGTCATACATCTTTTTCTGCAGGAACAATTTATTCACCAAAGACTTAGATTGGTACCAAGTCCCTAACTTGTCCCACAAAGCCTTCGTCCTCAATTCCCCAGATACATTCAACTATATTTAATCTGAGATACACAACCATTACATTGTGCTCTTTGCCTTTCGATCCAACTTTATCTAGTCTTCATCCGACATTGTCGTTGGTTTAGTACCCGGATCTACTGTGATCCACTGATCTTTATCCACCAGCAGATACTCCATATTGAACTTCCACAACTCAAATCTCTGACCATTAAATTTCTCGATCTCTATATTTCCACTGCTCGCAATCTTCTTTCACCGCAAGAATCAATCTCGCAGATATCCCACTGAACAGGTTCTACCATAGGCCCGAGAAAAAAACCCTCAGAGATAGATTGTTTAGGCATTTATCAGATATAGTTACTTTAGCAAGATTCTATCTGAAGGCTTGCTGGCCTTTTACAGACTCTGTCTTAAAAACCCTTTACACACCAAACATACTGGACTTGCTAGAATCTGGCCACTTTAGGCTTTCACCAGAGCTCTCACTCTGATGCACAGGCTTCTTAGATTCAGACTCTAAAAGATAGAAGTAATAACTTTCTTTGTGATGCAAGCACATCGAACAGATGTTCACAGATGCAGAGGAGGAAGAAAATCTCAGACATCTTCTTTGGACTCAAAACTCTCAAAAAACACTTAGACTCTGACTCTAAAACTCTCACTCCCAATGTTTCCAATGAGCCTTACTCCTTTCCTTATATGAGAAAATGAGGGGAAAAACATCTAACAATCGGACAAAAAATTTTTTTCCAGGTTTTCCATCAATCTTAGAGATGTGGGTCAAGTCCCACCAGATGTCAGAGAAGTGCTCCGAGTCTCGAGACTGAAAGGAACATTCGTACAGAATTATGTTGTAGATTATTTACATTGTCGATACTTTTTACCAGAAAAGTCCACGAGAAAAACTGGTCACATTCGGTCCATGACTGGACATCATTACACAGTGGATGCCTTGTGGATAAGCCCACTAAAACCATTATGACACAGTGGATGCTTTATGGATAAGCCCACTAGAACCATGATTAATTAATGCTAAAGACGAATCTTGCTGAAGGCAATACATTGTAGCAGTATTGTAGTATATGTAAAATATATCAAAGAAAAGCATATATGATCTTATCCTAATAAGGTCTTTTTGGACTTCTGTCGGAATCATACCCACTAGGAGGAGAATAGTTGTCATCATCAGAGGGGTCCTGGTTGTTTATGATTGGTTCACAAGGAACAATTTGATCAAGCCATTGTGGAGAGTGTTGTCCAAAGCAAGCATAAAATGGACTAAATCTGAAATAGTGGTCCAAATCAATTTCATCTAGACAGGTGTCTCCAATGAAGTCTAATGTTAAATAGAATTCATCTTGTGTTGTGAGTGTCAGAGTGGTTGATTGGAATGTCAAACTAAAGGCGAAAATGTCATAAGCCAATGCTCCTTCCTGTAATTCAATTCTGAGAAGATCAATAGTATCTTTGGCTCTAACATTTACCAGCTCTGTGGTCCTTGGAGTAAACATAAAAAATAATATTTTCAGCTAAGGATTCCAATGTCTAAAACTTCTCATAATATCGTCACGATACATGTAAATGGAGATCTTCTTATGATGTCGAGCAAATTGGAGGATCCCATAATATTCATACCAAGAAATGGAAGGATCAAAGATATAGACAATATTCATATCTCTTGGAGGTCTGGTATGGCCAAAGTAACAATGGATGTTGTTGAGCAAACCCCAATTAATATTGTAGGATGATCTTCCTTATTCAGAATTATACCATTTGAGAAAAATTAACTGCTAAACTACTATTGGGAGAGATTTAATTTTCTGACAAAGACATTCCCAACAATACTGGTGTATACAGTTTGAACATAATTCAATCTGGAAATTTGTTCTTACTAATTTTGAGCATTCTTATTTTTCAAATCCTTTAATTTCTCTAATGCTACCTTCTCTAGTAAGCATGTCTGCTAGGTAGTTTTCCTTACCAGATTTGTAAATGATATTAAAGTCAAACCCGTCAAACCATAATTCCCATCTTAATATTCTGTAATTACCTTGTTCTAAAAATATTTTGTTGGAAAGCGTACCTTTCATATGCTTAAGGTATGTTTTAACTATAAAGTGGACACTTTTTAGGAAAAGATTAAATCTTTTAATGCCTCTTTTGACGGCTAATATATCTTTGTGAGAAGAAGGATAATTAAGTTATGTTTCTGAGAATGTACTTGATGTAAAGGCACATACTTCTTCTCTCTTTGGATGTTTCTGCAATAAGATGGCAGCCCATGTGTCATTTGAATCATCTGTCTCCAGAATGAAGGGATAATCTAAATGTGGTAAAGCAAGAGGAGATAGAGACTAAATCTTATGCTTGATAGCTTTTACTACTTTTGTCATATGTTCTATCCATGAAGCTCCCTGTTTTAGTCTTTGCTGAATGACCTTAGTGTCTGTTGCTTGCTTCTCATAGAAAATCCTGATATAGTTCAAACATCCCAAAAATCTTTGAGTTGTTTTTATGTCTGGAAATTGATCAAGGAATTTAAGCAAGTTTTTCAATACATGTTCTTGTAAAACAATTTTTCCTTGGGAAATGGTGAGTCCAAGATAATTTATCTTGGTTTGTGTTATGACAAATTTGTCAGGCCCTGAAGATAAAACTAAACCATGGCTATATACAAGATGGTAAAAGGCTTCAAGATGTTTCTTGTGTTCTTGAAGATCTTTACTAAAGACTAATAAGTCATCTATATATACTAACACAAAATCAAGATGTCTGAAGATATCCTCCATTCTCTTCTGGAATTCTGAAGGGGCATTTTTAAGTCCAAAAGGAAAGACTGTCCACTGATACTGGCCTTCTGGGACTACGAAAGCAGTCTTATATTTGTCAGTAGGCTCAATTCCTATTTTACAGAAGCCACTATTAAGGTCAAATTTGCTAAAAACATTGGCTTTAGATATCTTAGTTAACAAGTGTTCTTTGTTAGGAAGAGGATACCTAATAGGAGCAAGAGCATCGTTCAATGCTTTGTAGTTGATGACTAACCTTTTCTTCCACCTCTTTTGTTCTGAATGTTTGTTTACATAAAAATCAGGGCATGTCCATGAACTCTTAGAAGGTTCAATCAGTCTTTTGCTGAGTAGATCTTGAATCTCTTATTTGCAGTATGCTTGTTCAGATGGGCTCATATGATTTGCAGATGTTTTTTGAGGTTTCTGCTTAGCATTCTCATTGTAAGGAAGAGTGATAAAATATTTTCCCTTGGACAAAAATGCATCAAGATGTTCTGACATACAGTTTGTTTGAATATTTTGAACTATATCTTTCAAAAGTTGTGGAGCATGGAGATCTGTGTTCTTTACAATCTTCTGGATTTTTGTAAGATCTTTGAGTGAACTTTCAAGCTCTTCTGACTGTTGGTTTGGTTCAACCTTGATGATGTAATTATTCTTAACTGGAACTTTCACTTGGGCTAACTGAACTATAAAAGTGATGGATTCTTTATCAACAATTAATGGCATGTATTTTTGTACAAAATCCTGACCTAAGAGAATGTCAGCGCCTTTGTCATAATTATACAATGTTACATGCACAAAATAATTATTTAACAAGATAGGGAAGTCTAGTGCAACATGAGAAATTCTCATAAGCTGATGATTTACAGCGGTTGTGAAAACAGCTCCAAAAATAGAAGAAAAAAGATATCAACGACTTAGAAATAAGCCACTTCGAGGGGGAAACCTCCAATACATTACATGAATGAAAAATTCTTCGATGATTCAAATTACAAAAGCTCCTTTCTATATATAAGGGTCCATGGGGCCACAATGTAATCCTAGTCGACCTAACAATAATAATTTAAGGGCACAATAATAAGAATATGGGGGTTATAGGGGTACAATAAAAACAATAAGGGGGTTACACTAACAACAATGAGGGACTATACTAGTAATATAGGGACCTAACATGCCCCTCTCCTTCAAAAAAGTGTTGTCCTCAATGCTTGAGTAGCTCTGGGTGCTTCTATATAAAATTCTCATCCTCCCATGTAGAATCTTCAATGGGTAAGTTCTTCCACTTGATGAGATACTCTAAAATTGATCGATTTCATAGTTGTCGATTTCTTGTTTATGCGACCACTTCAAGTTCCAATATGATTTTTCCTTCCTTATCAAGTTCTGGAAATATTGTTTGGACTGGAATACTTTCACGTATAACGTTCTTTAAACATGAAACATGGAAACCTGGATGCACTCGTGAAGAAGCAGGAAGCTCCAATTTGTATGCCATAGTACCAATATTTTGCAACACCTTGTAAGGACCATAGTACTTTGGCAATAATTTATTATCCTTCTTAGCTTGCTTGAGGGACATTTGTTTGTATGGTTTTAGCCGTAAAAATACCCAGTCTCCTACATCAAAACTTCTCTCACTGCGATGTTGATCTGCTTGTTGTTTCATTCGATTTTGTGCCAAATTTAGGTTATCCTTTAAGAGTTGTAGAACTTCTTGTTGATGCTCGATGTGATATCCCATTGCTTGAACCTTCGAATTTTCTCTTAAAGATGATGTGATGGACGGTGGATGATATACATAAAGTGCCATAAATGGGGTCATTTTTGCTGCAGTATGGAAGGAAGTGTTATACCACCATTCAGGGAGAGGTAACCACTTGACCCATTGTGTTTGTTTATCAGATAAAAAACAACGAAGATATTCTTCCAAAAATTTATTTACTATCTCATTTTGACCATCGGATTGAGGATGATAACATGAGCTATGAGCTAATTGAGTACCCAAACAAGAAAATAACTTTGTCCAAAAATTTCCAGTAAAAATGGGATCTCTATCGCTCACAATAACCCTTGGGTTTCCATGTAGCTTTTGAATTGTGTCCATAAATGTAGTAGCAATTATACTTGCTTTAAATGGATGAGATAATGCACAAAAGTGTGCATACTTGGTAAGTCTATCAACTACCACCATGATGACACTCTTTCCTTCGGACTTAGGTAAACCCGTGATAAAATCCATTGAAATCTCCTCCCAACGTTGACTTGGAATGGATAAAGGTTGTAGAAGTCCTGGGGTCTTAATTGTTTCCACTTTATTCTGCTGGCAAACCAAACATTCCGCCACAAACTTTTGAATATCAGATTTAAGGCCATCCCCAAAAAATTCTTTCTTCACCCTGTGGTAAGTTTTTAAAAATCCCGAGTGTCCTCCTAAAGGAGAAGTGTGCAATTCCAGAAGAATCTTTTGTTTTAGTTGGGAATCCTTACAAAGATATAAGCGATATTTGTACCATAAGGAATCATTTTTCCAACTAAATGTATCAGATGTACTAGGATCTTGCCGCAACTTTTGAATGAGTGTCCACACTTCTTCGTCCTTCTTCCATTCATCCCTTGCTTCGGTTATCCAATCTGGTTGGATAATAGAAATGGCACAAAGCAATGCCTCCACCTCTTCATTCTTTCTTGAGAGTGCATCAGCAACAACATTTAGCTTCCCTTGTTTGTATATTATTTCAAAGTCATAACCCAACATCTTTGTGGCCAATTTTTGCTTCTCTTCTAAAGATATTCTTTGTTACAAAAAGTGTTTAAGACTATCATGATCAGTTTTTACCTTGAAGTGTCTTCCCATTAGGTAAGTTCGCCATTTCTTTAGTGCATTTAGTATTGCTAACATTTCCTTCTCATAAATAGCTTTCTGTAAATTCTTTCCTTTGATTAGACAACTTTCAAAAGTAATGGGTCTTCATTCTTGCATTAAAACAGCACCAATTCCATTTACTGAGGCATCACATTCCACGATAAAGGTTTTTGTGAAGTCTGCCATAGCTAAGACCGGTGCTAGGTACATTGACTCTTTAAGATGTTCAAAGGCCTTAGTTGCTTCAGGAGTCCATGAAAATGCATCCTTATTCAATAATGTTGTTAGAGGTGCTGCTATTCTCCCATAATTCTTAACAAACTTGCGATAATACCCTGTTAACCCGAGAAATCCTCGCAAATACTTTATGGTTGTGGGGAATTTCCATTATTTAATGGCTTTAATTTTGTTAGGGTCTACCTTAACAGCCTTGTGAGATACAATATGACCTAGATATTCCACCTCTTGTACTCCAAAGAAACATTTGGATGTTTTTGCATATAATTGTTTCTCCCGCAATAGTTTGAGCACCCTGTCAACATGTTGAACATGATCCTTCCAAGACCTACTGTAGATTAGTATGTCATCAAAATTTACTAGCACAAATTTTCTAAGGAAGGGTTTCAAAATGGAATTCATCAACCCTTGAAATGTAGAAGGTGCATTTGTAAGGCCAAAAGGCATGACCAAAAATTCATAATGACCCTCATGAGTTCGAAATGCTGTTTTTGGAATATCTTCAGTCTTCATTCTAATTTGATGATATCCTGAACGAAGATCCAACTTGGTAAAATAAATTGCTCCATGCAATTCATCCAATAATTCATCAATCACAGGAATGGGAAATTTGTCTTTAATGGTGAGCTTATTGAGCTCCCTATAATCCGGACACATTCGCCATGATCCATCCTTCTTGTGTACCAATACTACAGGAGCAGAGAAAGAACTTTGACTAGGTTGTATTATACCCGCCTCTAACATTTCTGCAATCATGCGTTCAATTTCGCTCTTTTGGAAGTAAGGATATCTATAAGGCCGGATGTTTGGAGGAACACTTCCCGGAATCAAATGAATAGCATGATCATGATCACGAATAGGTGGGAGTCCTTTGGGAGTTTCAAACACCTTGGAATGATTGTCCAAGACTTGTTGGAGATCTGCAGAAATAGATGATTTTGATGTTGGATCTTCTAGTGAGCATAATTGTGCAATTACGCCTCGCTGTTCTTTCTTTAGAAGCTTTGTCATGACATTAGAGCTTATTATCCTTCCTGGCTTCCCCGCAATACCCCGTAATTCAACTTCCTTTCCTTGTGAAAAAAATTTCAAGAAAAGTTCTTGAAAATTAAAAGCTACCGTCCCCAAAGATTGTAACCATTGTACTCCTAGTACAACATCAGCACCTCCCATAGGAATGGCAAGCATTGGACTAGTCAATACATATTCCCCCATGGTTAGTTTGATATTATGGCATTTTCTAGAGCAATTTATAGTTCCTCCATTTGCAACCATCACTTGACATTCTGGTGCTGGGTATAGGAAACAATTTAATTCCTTGGCTACCTTATAATGAATAAAATTATGGGTGCTACCTGAATCAATCAACACTATTACCCTTTTCTTCTTTATATGTCCTTCTATCTTGAGAGTTTGAGGAGTGGTAATTCCCGCCAGTGCATTACACGATATGGTCGGATTCATTTCTTCCTCTTCTAGGGGTGGTTCCTGGTGTATATCCTCTTCTTGTTCATTTTCTTCTTCTTCTTCACGATCTATGTAAAATAATTTCTTCTCAGCACACTTATGACCTTTAGTGTATTTTCTATCACAACTGTAGCAAAGCCCTTTTGCTCTTTTTTCTTCCAATTGTTGTGGTGTCAACCTCGTAGGTTGTGGAAATCTAGGCGTAGCAACACTTCCTTCTTTATAGAATTGAGTGGTAGGCTTCCTTGTCGCCATAATTTTACATTCAACTTTTCTTGCCAACCCGAATGCCTTCTCCAATGAATCAGGTTCCAAAACGCGAACTTCATGTTGGATGTTATCCTTTAAAGTGCCTATGAAGAGATCAATCCTGTGTTCCTCTAGAATATCAGTTACCCTTATATTCAATTTTTGGAATTCCTTAATGTGCTCCCCCACTAAACCCTTTTGTTTGAGATTTATCAATTGGCTAAAGAAGGTGTTGCTCTTTTTATCCTCATAATGTGCTATCATTTCCTCCATAAAAATTGACCAAGTGACAATTTTTTTATGGGAGCAAAGCCATCGATACCATACAAATGTATTTTGCTCTAAATGTAAAGTTGCAATGCGTACCTTTTGTGTGTTTTGCACATTATTGAGATCAAAATATTGCTCCATCTGTAGTATCCATGTTACAGGATCCTTTCCATCAAACTTCCTCATATCCATTTTTAGAATATGGTGGTTCTTCCCGCCAACATTAGAGTTTATGAAATCACGATTAACATTTATTTTTTTCTCATCATGAGTTTTCTCTACTATCTTTTCACCATTAGGAAACATTTCTTGTATCAACTTTGTCAAACCTTCCATGTCTGCTTTTAGATCATTCTTCATGTTTTCCATTTTTTCATTGATCTTAGCTTCCATGTCATCCATCTTAGATTCCATGCCAGATTCAATGCCATATATCTTGGATTCCACGCCTTTCTTTAAACCATCCATCTTATTTTCCACGCCTTTCTTCAAAACTTCCATGTCATTTTTTGTTGCTCTTTGCGAGAGCGAAATTTGTTGCACTTGCTCTTGTAATTTTGATATGTCAAAATGCCATTCTTCGTCTTCATGAGTCATAATAGAGCCTTCTAAAGGCTTAATGGGTGTTGAATTCTTTTTAGGGGCCATTTTAGAATCTAATACTGATATCTAATCTACAATATGCCTTTGGAATCAATTCAACTTGATTCATCAAACAAGATTTATGCAATTCGGGAAAAAAAATACACACCTTTTACTTGCTTTTGAGGAGCTCTATATTGAAATTGAATTATCTCAATAATTGTGGATCCTCAATATCTGAAATTAGGCCTTGTAGTAGCCCTCTTAAGCTTCTTTCAAATATCACAGGTCTAACCTAATTTGGATTCTTCAAGGCAAAGTTATGTCCAATCTCCCACAATGACCCAATTATGGACTAGTTCTAGAGAAAACTTGTACGAATTGCCACGTGTCAATGTTTCCTCCTTTAGCTATGAAATTGATAGAAAGGAAACTACAGTCCATTTAATTGCAGCCAATTTTTACAGAGTTCCAATCCGATGCTCAAAGAGAGAGTTATGAATATTTTCCCACGATAACCACTTTGAGATGAAATTCAGGAGCCTGAAACAGACCCAACTTCCACAGATCATATCTCCGAACATATTGCGAACCAAGCTCTGACATTTTGCGATGATGTTCCTTAGGATTTCAGCTTCGCTCTCTAAAACTTTCAGCTTATGAATCTTCGTAGAAAAAAGTTATAGCGAAAATTCTGCAATGACCTTTTTAGGTTAAATTCAGGAGCCTGGAAACAACCCTAGCTTACACAGATCATATCTCTGAAAATATTTTGAACCAAGCTTTGAAATTTTGGGACGATGTTGCTCAGGATTTTTGCTTTGCACTCTAAAAAAATTCAGCTTCTGAACCTTCGTAGAAAAAATGTTATAGCGAAAATTCCACGATGACTGGTTTGGAGCAGCGAAACCCTAGAATCCAAATCTCTGATACCAAATGTTGTGAAACTAGCTCCAAAAATAGAAGAAAAGAGATATCAACGCCTTATAAATAAGCCACTTCAAGGGGGAAACCTCCAATACATTACATGAATGAACACCAGATGATTCAAATTACAAAACCTCCTTTCTATATATAGGAGTCCATGGGGCCACAACAATCTCCATGGGGCCACAATATAATCCTAGTCGACCTAACAATAATAATTTAAGGGCACAATAATAACAATATGGGAGTTACAGGGGTACAATAATAACAATAAGGGGGTTACACTAACAACAATAAGGGACTATACTAGTAATATAGGGACCTAACAACAGCCTTGAATTGGATTTGAGTAGGCTGCCAGTAACAGGAGGGGATAGCTTTGTATTTACAACAGCTACTCATTGCTCCTGTATCGATTTGAGCATCTAGATGATACAACTTGTAACTAGGGATTTTTATACCTATGGTGATGACCATTCTATCCCCAATTCTACTTATATCTTTAATATCTGGCTCTAGGCATTCAACCAATTCTGTTGAACTCTTGTTGGGAATTTTTGTTACTTCATAAAATATAGAAACAAACTGGGAGTTTAAATCATCTAGCAATTGAACATATTTTTTAATATCTTCAGCAGTTTTAGCCATCAATTCTCTATTTCTTCTACTTGGTTGATTTATTTTTCTAGAGACCCTCTGAGAGAAACATAACCTTTCGAAAATTATTCTCTTTGTTCAACAGGAAGCAAAGTTCTGAATGGTGGAGCGTTTCTCATTAATTCATCAATTATTTTCTGTAATATGTTTCTAGGAATCAACGGATTGGGATGGAACTTCTCCAACTCTTTTTGGAGATGTTGTATCTCATGAGAAATATTAAATTCTAAAAACATCTTGAGATCTGAGATAAATGTACAATCATCACTATTTGAGTCTATACAATCAAGTGATAGTTTTCAAAAATTATGAATATCTATATCCCTTCCACCTTCTGAATCTGAACTATTCACTGAGAAACATTCTGCAGATGAATCATAATCTGAAACTAGATCCCATTCTACAGGATTCTGGGAAGAAGTAAAAAGATCAAAAAATTTTATCTGGGTCTTATGCTTCTGGTTTGGACACTTATTGGAAAAATGTCCATGTTGTCCACAAATGAAACACTTACTATTATACATAGGAATAGGTTTCTTCCTTTTGCAAAAGATATACCTTGATTTGTTGTCTTTGCCATATTTATTCTTGGAAGGTTTTTTGTATGATTTCTTAGTACCTTTGAACAACGACAATCTTTAGTTTTATCCTGTTTTTTCTTCTTAGGTGATTTGTAACACCCAAATCTGTGTGTTTCATTGAATATGTCACAAAGTTGTGGACTGAATGATAATTTCTTCTTAAGATTCTTCTTATTTTTGTAAGCAGTGCATTGATTTCTGAGGATGGTAAGTATGTGTTGATGCAGTGTTGCTAAAGACAAAGAATCTCTTGAAATTTTTTGTGTATCCAATTCTTGTATGACCATTTCAGGAATTCTCCCTGGCATAGAAGCAATGTAGTGTCTAAGATATGATGTGTTATCTAAATCAGGAATCTTGTAGTAAAGCCCTTGCATTGTACAATAATACTCAAAAAACCATCATGCCCTTGACCAGATCTACGAAATACCATGAGAAGAAAACCATCATGCCCAAAACCATATGCAAACCCATGCACAGAACCATAGGCGAGTACACCCACCTAATATAGGGTCCAAAAAAAAATTATGTGGCGTTGCCCCAGACCCTATGCAAAGGGGCTACACCCGCTGCAAGCATAGGGGGGATGTCGCCCCCTTCTTCCCCCCTGCTTCTAGTCATGGAAATAATATAACACATACCCAATAGTATACGAGGATTTCATTGTATTACCAGCCTGAAGCAGAGCGCATGATGGACATAAAAATTTTGGTTACAATCTCAACGCAGATTTGGGGGGAGCAAGCCTAATAGAAAGTTTGGAAATCAAGAGGTTGAGGGTCATTGTGGGTTGGACAGATTTAAGCTCACGAGTTCGCAAGTTGTTGCTTCAAAGGATCACCCTTGTTGTAGGAAGCCTTATATATGCCAGGTAATTCTTAATTCCTTTTTTATTAATCATTTTGATACTAGTGTTGTGATTGGTGTTCAGGTTTTGGTTCTAATCCTGTATCCTAGTGGTGAATTTTGTTGTGGATTTCTTGTGTTGACTATGATTTAAAATTTTCAAGGGTATTGTGAGTTGGGGGCTTTATCTAGGCTTAAGAATGGATTTTTATGGCTAGGGTCTTGTATTCGTGAGTGGTGGTTGTCTGCTTGTTTTTATCATCATTGAATCTTATACAAGATTTTTGGGTTCTACTGTTTCTTCATCTCACCTCCTTGACTCCTTTGAGTGGTTTAATTTTTCGTTATCTATCCCTCAATTTCTATTATCTTTTCCTGTTAAGTGTTTTCGTTGGGAGTTTCTATCTACTTGTTATTAATTAATGTCAATGTATGAGTAGTGGATGTGGATAGGGAAGTTGTGGGCCTCAGGGCTGTAACAGAGCCCAACAGCAAGCCGAAGAGGTTTTTGCTACTTTTTAAGTTGTTTTTCCCTAGGTCCTCACAAAGAGATTCATCAAATGGAAACCTCATCTACTAGAGAAAGGTTGGCCTTCTCTAATTCTAGGCTTCTTAAATCACTTGAAAAGTGGGTCCTTGACCCTATTCATACCAGGGCAAGAAAAAAAAAGTACTTCAACACCCTTTCTTTGTATTGGAAAATGAAAACCTTGTTGGGAAAGGTGTTGGCTAAGAAACAAGCAAAATGACACAATATCTTCGTTAGCTTGGAAGATGTTAAAAGGGTGCAGCGAAATCAACGAGTTTGTCTTGAGTGCAAGGATACTAGATTGGACCATATTGAGCACCATATACCATGTATTTATGTCATTCCATCCTAGTGGCAAGGACCTAGCATTAGTCACCTCATCATATTATTAATGTTTGTTATGTTTTCTCTCAAGATTTTGTTTTGGGACCTTACTGTTGATGCTTTTATTTTTCTTATGATGCTTAAGATGTTTGAATTTTGGAACAACTACTCTATATGGAGGTGGCCAAAAATTACATGGTTTCCTTCTCGGCAGGTTGAGGCCATCTCCCAACATAATGTCATTATGATGGTTAGATGACTAATGTAATTTCTTAAAAATATTTTGTGAGGCAATATAAAACCAATTTACAAAAAAAGAAAAATTACCATTACATTTTTTTAATAATTTTTTATTGATTTCAAAAAATTTGAAAATACATTATTTCAATTATTTAATTTGTTTTAAAAAAATATGTCACGAAAATTTTTTAAGGGTGTTTTCCATGATTTTTGGTACACTAATGATGATTTTATAAACCATAATTAAAAAATATTGCAATCTTTGTGTTCCGTTGAAAATGGATCAAGTTTTCTTAGGTTAAGATCTCAAAAGAGCTATGATTTTAGCCTTTAAAAATAAAAAAATTGCTCTTGGTATAATTCCTTTCTAATTTAGGTGCTGATTTTTAAGGTTTTTTTAGTCATGATAATTGGTGCACAATGTCATGGTTCAAAAAGGTTGAAATTTTATGGTCTTTTGTACTCATGATATTTGGTTACAATTCCATTGTTAAAAAATGTTAGAATCTTAAGGCTTTTGAGAGTCATGCCATTTGATCTTTAATGCCATGGTCGAAAATTGTTGGAATTTCAAGGTTTTCCATGATCATGATTTTGGTTTTTAATTCCTTGGCTTAAAAATATTATAATTTTAACTCTAGAAAAAGGGGTGATGCAACATCACTAATTTTCAATTTCATGGTATTTTTGGGCTAGAGTTATCATTTTGAGGTTACAAATCTCATCAAGTTGGTAAATTGAGGCAAATATTTGCTCCAAATAATAAATAAAATCAAAATAGAGGCAAGAAAATGGTGTACACCATTGCATAAAAATATAATATTGCATCAACAAGATCAAAGTGCTAAGAGAAATAACATAGTCAAACTTTATCTTTGTATTAGTCCAAAGATTGGCTAGATAATAAAGACGAAACACAATACTAATCAAAATAATATTATTGCACAAATTATAGGTAGCAAGAAAAGAAGAATAATGGTCATTTCCCCGTCCTTTACAAAGCTCCTAGATTTTTAGACAAGGTGTCTTCCTCATGCAAGACCTCCCCTAAAAATAATTTATGCACTCTCCAAATTAAGATGAATTCAACCTCTTACATGATTATCCAAACTCATATGCCCTCAAAAATTCTCCATGTGGTGTATACTTAACTAAAATATATATAATAATATCATCCTTCTCATGCAATAAATTCACCCTCCTAAAATAATAATTTCCCCTTTTTTACGATTTTGCAAAATTAGAAAAGAGAGATCTAGGAGGAGAGTTCATAATAACCAATGAGTCATCCACTGAAAATAGACCTAATGCATGAATCCCAATTTTATCTCACTAACAAATTTATCCATCAAGTTCCATAGCATTTTACTCAAATATTGCCACATGTCATCCATGTGGTGCCTTCACTTGTTGCCATATGTAATGATGCATGGAAACCACGCCTGCTAATTATAGTGCTACTAAAAATAGTAGTCCTAAAAATAGAAAAAGATGAAAAATGTCGAGAACTACTAGAACACTATCAAATATGGCATGCCTAAAAATTTGATTTTTTGCAAAGAATCCAACTAGGTGCTCAAATTTGTCATAAGCCCTAAAACTCTAACTAATAAAAATATCAATGTCTCACATGTCACCTAAATAATATCATGAACATCATGAGTTAGCAAGGACCCCAAATATGTAATCATCCTTAACCTATAATTATTCAAACTTTAGCACCTATAAATAGGAATACTACTAAAAGTAGCAATTTTCTCCAAAAACTAATGGATATGCTTATGGATAAAACTAGCAATTTTTCCCAAAACTAATGAATATGCATATCCCTCTAAAATGAACTCAAATAAATAAAGCACATGTTTATGGTCCCTATGAAAACTATCCTTAAGTATTAGCTTGATGAAAGCTAGGTATACATCAACCCTCCATTTGCACAAGAAAATATGGGGGTTAACAATAGTAGCTCAATGGGGAAGAATCTCCCTATGGGATGTGAGAATATCATAATCTCTACACCCTACACCTGTAAATACTTATCTCAAGGAAATCCAATTTGTATACCATTATGCCTAATAATTAGGTAATGGAGTCAAATGCATGGTACCTTGATTGATTTATTGAAAGGACTTACCCATAATATGCACCCATATGTTACTACTAGGTGCAATCCACCTATTATGTATGCTTTTCCCACTTGAAAATGATTTTTGACAAAGGGGAGAAAGCCACCTGGTCAAATTTCATTAAGGAAAACGCTTGCCAAGCATAAAGGACCCCACCAATGAGGCTAATGACCATCAAGGTGATCAAGCTCTTAGATCGCCCCTCAAATGATGGATTGAAGTCAATGAGGAATAATCTACTAAGAGGAAGGCAATGATGAAAAGTTGTGCCTCGGCATGAAGTGAAAAATAGAAAGTAGAAGATATGGCATGATATCATTAACGTCAGACAAAGAGTTGATTGACTCAAGAAAGATAACTTCATACAAAAATTGAAAAAACAAGAGAAAAATATGCACTGGGATTCATCCTATTGTTTCTTCAACACTATGTACCTACCAAAATCAATAATATCAGTGGAAAAAACGAGTGCCTTCATCTAGCTTAACCTAGACATGAGAACAATGGAATATTGAGTGAACTGGTTACATCATATTAAAAAAATTTGACTTCAAATAACATAAAACAAACTAACTTGGAATTCAAATAGAGAAATAACGAACATGCTCCCATATGAGGTTGTTTTATGCATGGGAAATAGTTTATGCTAATATAAAGCAAAGAAAAAGACTAACATTGCAAACTAGGAAATATCTACAACTAAAATTAAAGTAAAATTTGTGACCTGAGACATAAACACTACCTCAATAATGATAACAAAAAAAATTCCCCACTCATCAACGCAAGTGACCTAACAACAACGACCATTTGCCACTTATAATCACCAATAATCTATCTTTTTGTCTTATACTCTAGCATCATAAGTAACATTCATGTCTATATTTTGACTAAGTTAACTTGAAAGTAAGTATTCTATCACATTTTCATTATCTCCACCATGCAATCATATAAAGTCCCATATTTACAAAAAAAAATCAAATGGTCGTAATTGCAACCATCGATTAATTACCCAATGTAGTAGGATCTTGTTTTGGTTAAATCACCCTCATTAAAAATATTTTTTTTTCACTTTGTGTTGAAAATAATAGCGAGATAGGGTTCCTTGATTTGTACCTTAATAAAAGGGACCACAATGATTTTATCATTAGCATGCTTTATTTCCCTATAAGCTAGGATGAATTCTTATAATTTAGGATTTGTTCCTAAAAGTTAGGATGAGTTATGAAGTAGTTAACCAATGTGCAAAAGTGGAAGGTCGAGTTTGATGTCTTATAGTGCGAGTTAGTTTGGGAAAAGGATAAGTGATTGAATCTCAAGTTCTAGAATTGAGATGAGACAAGTTGCATGAATTCGTTCAACTCGGTTAACTCATCAATCATAAAATTAATTCCTAAAATATAATTTGTCAGATTTAGCCATTCGAATTGTTTTAAAAGGAGGAACGAAGACACAACTGTATTCATTCTTGAGCATGAGTTTATGAGCTTGTGAAGGAAATAATGTACAAGAGGAGCTTGTGCAAGTATTGAAGAAGAAATAATTTCCTTGGGAATGCGCTAAGAAATAGGGGTTAATTCCTAAGAAGTAGGAGCACCCCATGCACTAGGAAATAGGGGCTTATTTCCTAGGATTTACGCAAGTATTTTTGAGCTCATCTAGGCAAGGCAAGAAGGCATAAGGATCAAGGGTATTACATAGGTTTCAAGCTTAGTTAAATCAGGAATATTATTGTATTCTTTATTGAAACAATATTGTATTGTAAGAGATCTATTGTTCATTCTTCTTTAATAAGATTCTGTTAGGTCCCTATATTACTAGTATAGTCCCTTATTTTCATTAGTGTAGCCCCCTTATTATTATTTTTGTACCCCTATAGTCCCCATATTTTTATTATTGTGCTTCGTAAAATCCCACTATTGTTATTTTTGTGCCCTTACATTATTATTGTTAGGTCAGTTAGGATTATATTGTGACCCCATGGACTCCTATATATAGAAAGGAGGTTTTTTCATTTGTGTCATCCAAGGATTGTTCATTTATGTAATGTAAAGGAGTTTTCCCCCTCGAAGTGGATGATTTCTAAGGCGTTGATCTATATTTTCTTCTATTTTGGGAGTTGGTTTCATAACATTTGGTATCAGAGCTTTGGATTCTAGGGTTTCACTGATTCAAACATGTCATCGTGGCATTTGCGCTATAAATTTCTTTCTATGAAGGTTCAAAAGCTCAAAAAAACCCATTTTCCAAGAAAGACTAAGGAACGTCTATTGGAAATACTGAGAGGGGGGTGAATCAGTATTTCTTTTCAATTGTTAATTATTGCCAGTTAGATTCTACACAATTACAGACAGAGAGGTGTATAATGATAATAGTAAGGATTAATAAGAATTTCAATCCTCTTTCTAATAATAGTATACAATAGATGACTGAGGGCACCAACCCTTTTAATGAAACAGGCACCAACCTTTTGCCAAGCACCAACTTGGACTTTGATGAGGCTCCGACCTCTAGGGCTTTGGCCCTATCTTCCCAAGGCACCAACCTTGTGTTTAGGAGCTCCTACTCCAAGGACACCAATCCTTCTTTGCTTGGTTTAATAGAGAATGTGAATAGTACCTACTTGAATGTTCTTGACATATTCATCACTGTATTGTTTCTTCCAAAATTCTTCACTGACTTCACTGTCCAGTCAACTTCAAATATGCTCCACTACCCAATCACCTTGCTGTGTGTTGACTTCAATTTCATAATTAACTTGCTTCACTATTCAGGTGTAAGTATCTTCATTGTAAGTCCTTCACTGTTCAAGGTGTTTACTGTACTTAGTCTGAATTTTGCACCATCAATCTAGCACCATACTGCACCAACAATGGATCTTTACCACTGCAGTATATGAAGTAGATACACCATAGTCCTGAAATGTCACAGCTCCATAGTTCAAAGGCCACACAATCACTGAAATTTCATGCACTGTAGTAATAGCCAATCCGATGCCCACAGATTTTAGCTCCACCGAATTAGAATAGTCACAGATCCACCCCAGAATTTATACTTCAATGAAGATGGCACCTTATAGTTCGAAGTTACCACAGCTCAAAGCATTGCCACCCAAACCTGAAACCACAACATGTACTACAAGGATCTGAGCCTATGCAGATACTGTAATTAGGGTCTGATACTGTTATATACCCCACACACTTCCACACGTCCGAGACTGTTGTATACCCTATAATTCCACAGGTCTGAAACTGATATAAATCTGAAAGTTACAGATCTACGGTGATCTTTCTTTATTTGTCACCATAATAGTCCTGTTCACGAGTTTTGAACTAATATATATTATCTGTGTATGTATAGTCGAGCTGTGTTTTGAAGAATGAGTACCGAGTTGTGTTTTGAAGAATGAGTATCGAGCTCTTATATATAGAGGTATTGTGGCTAATGTGAAAAGCCACCACTTATATAGGCAGGCCAACATAAGAGGCCAAGTACATGTTGGCTCCAATACTTAATAATTACACTTCAACTTAAAATTTTGATTTCTCTCTCACCAGAGGGAGTTTGGAGGCGTGTGAGGGCTCCTTGGAAAGAGGAAACAATCCTCTTTTAGATGGTATAAGGGATGTCTCTAAGATAGTGAAAACCCCATTTTTATTGTGACTTTCCTTAAAATATTTAGTGAATAAGATGATGGACAGTGTGACTTTGTCATAAGGATTTGTCATGAAAGTAGTAGCCTTTATTTGGAGAGCTCCTCAAGTATATTTTCATCAATGAGAATTCATCTGACAATTATTGACCAACAATCTCCCCCTTTGTCATCAATGTCAAATAGGGTGCCTAAGTATTCCTCCTATTGAGCTGCTCTCCTTGTCATGTTGCTCCCCTTGTCATACTGCACCCTTGACATGCTGCTTGATTTAATGTGATGCAAGAGCAATGACCCCCATCATTTGGTGAAGATACCCAAGTGCGTCTCGTGGAAGGGGTTTTGTAAATATATCCGCAATTTGCTCTTTTGTATTGACGTATTCCAACCTGATATTGTGTTCAGCAACTTGTTCACGGAGAAAGTGGTATTTGATTGGAATATGTTTGGTCCTTGAGTGCATCACCGGATTCCTTGAAAGACTGATGGCGCTGGTATTGTCACAAAAAATAGTAATTGGTTGCTTAGTTTCTATGTTGACATCCTTCAAGGCTTCCTTCATCCATAGAATTTGTGTACAACAATCAGCAACAGCTATATATTCGGCTTCAGCTGTAGAAAGGGATATAGATGATTGCTTTTTGCTAAGTAAAGATACAAGACAATCTCCCATAAATAATGCATTTCCATTGGTAATTTTTCGATTATCCACGCTTTCGGCCCAATCAACATCAGAGTAAGTTGTCACAATAAGAGTTGAACTCTTAGGATACCAAAGATCGAAATCAATCGTTCCTTTCAAATATATGAGAATTCTCTTCACAGCTGCTAGATGGGATTGTTTAGGACTTGACTGAAATCTTGCTACCATTCCTACTGCTTGCATAATATCTGGTCTTGTAGCAGTTAAGTATAGGAGAGCTCCAATTATTGACCTGTAAAGAGTTGCATCTATAAGAGGGGTATCATCATCTTTGCTTAATTTACAATCTGTGGTCATCGGTGTGCTCATAGGTGCACAATCTTCCATCCCATATCTTTTGAGCATGTCTTTAAGATATTTTTCTTGAGATATAAACATGCCTGCAGAGGTTTGAGGATATTTGTAGCCCAAGAAAGTAAGACAACTCACCAATCATTGACATCTCGAATTTTTTGGACATATTTAGAGCAAATTCATGGCTCATTTCTTCATCATTGCTATCAAAGATTAGATCATCGACGTAAACAAGAGTGATCAAAAGTTTTTCCTTGTCCATCTTCATGTAGAGATTGCTACCTGCCACTCCCTTTTTGAAACCTTCTTGTTGCAGATAGTGATCCAACTTTGCATACCATGCTCTAGGGGCTTGTTTTAATCCATACAAGGCCTTTTTTAGTTTTCATACAAGGTATTTTCCTTCGGCAAGATCAAATCCTTCTGGTTGCTCCATGTAAACTTCCTCCTTGAGATATCCATTCAGGAATTTTGATTTTACATCCATTTGATAAACCTTGAATCCTTTTGAGCAAGTAAATGCTAAAAACATTCTTATGGCTTCCATTCGAGCTACTGGTGCAAACGTTTCTTCGAATTCAATTCCTTCGATTTGCTAGTATCCTTTGCAGACAAGTCTGGCTTTATTTCTGATGATTTGTCCATCTTCATTCATCTTGTTTTTGAATACCCATTTTGTTCCAATTATATTTTTATCTTTTGGGCGAGGTACCAGTTCCCAAGTCTCATTTTTTTTCGATTTGAGACATTTCTTCTTCCATGGCCTTTATACAATAAGGATCTTTTCTTGCTTGAGAAAAATTTTCAGGTTCTATTAAAGATAATAGAGCCACATCGTCTTTTCTAGGGGTGCTTATCATCCTTCCTCGAGTTTGGAATCCTTCATCTATATTTCCGATGACCTGTTCTTTTGGATGATATCTTTGAACAAACTTGATCTTGGAGGGAGTTTGCGAATATTCATTTTGAGGTTCACTTTGAGGTTCTTCATTCTCCTCTTCTTTTTCAGGTTCTTCTTCTTCACTTTGTTCAAAGAAAGGCTCAACTTCATGCTCTTCAATTCCTTTTTCTGGAACGCCTTTATCAATATTCACATAAATGCTTTCCACTATTCTTTCTAGACGATAGTTGTAACATTTGTAAGCTTTGCTCCTAGTGGAGTATCCAAGAAATATTCCTTCGTCAACTCTAGAACCAAATTTACCTGGTGAGTCATCATTTATTTTTATGAAACATTTGCTTCCAAAAGCCCTAAAATATTTTACTGAAGCAGGTCTTCCTTTCCATAATTCATAAGGAGTCTTTTCATTATTTGGTCTTAGTTGAGTTCGATTTAAGGTATAAACTGCGGTGCCAACTACTTCTCTCCAAAATTTTGGTTGCAAATCGGCTGCTAGTAGTATTTTCCTTGCCATTTATTGAATGGTTCGGTTCCTTCTTTCAACTACTCCATTTTGCTGGGGTGTCCTAGCAATAGAGAGTTCTCTTTCGATTCCATCCTCTTTACAAAATTCATCAAACTCTTTTGAGGTGAATTCTCCTCCTCTATCTGTTCTAAGACATTTAATCTTAGAATCTTTCTCATTCTCAATGAGAGCCTTAAAAATTTTAAAACATTCAAATGCTTTGAATTTATATTTTATGAAATATATCCACATCATTCTAGTATAGTCATCAACAAATAGAGCAAAGTACCTTTCACCTTGAAGAGCTGGAGTTCTAGTTGGCCCACACAAATCTGCATGAATGATTTCCAAAGGTTTTGTTGTTGAGAACTCCTTAGTTTTGTGGCTAGTTCTAGTTTGCTTTCCATGTTGGCATGGGCCACATAAAACTTGATTTGGTTTGCACATTTTTGGAATATCCCTTACTGCATTAATTCTACTGATGTTGACTAGGTTATCAAAACTTGTATGCCCCAATTGCTTGTGCCATAACCAACTTTCATCTGTTTGACTTAAGTAACATTTATCTTCTTGGATTCTACTGAGTATGTAAACATTATATGGTGTTCTTACTCCTTTCGCCACAAGTTCTCCCAAGGATGAGTCTCTTATTTCACGGTTTTTTGTACTAAAGACAACATTATGTCCTTGGTCACAAATCTGGCTAACACTTAAGATATTGTGTTTGAGCCCTTCTAATAGCAAGGTATTTTGAGCCTTTCCTAGTCCATTGACAAGGGTAGTAGTTCCTTTTCCAGTGATTTTAGTGGATCCACTTCCAAAAGATACATTTCCATTTTTCTTGTTCAATGAGATAAACTTATTTTGGTCACCTGTCATATGTCTTGAGCATCCACTATCCACGAACCAATGATTTTCTTCACTATGAACACATAGAGCTAGGCCACATTTATCAGTTTTGAGATTTATGTTTTTAGCTTTCTCCCTTTTGAGAGGACATTTTTTTTTCATTATGATCATAATTATCACATAATAAGTAATACGGATCAAACTTAGCCAAGGGATCAAAGGAATTGTAAGTTTTGATTTGTCCTTTCTCTTTAGGACCATGTAGTTGGTTTGTTTGATTTTTCAATCTTGGTGCTTCATTCTTATGAGCCTTGCAATGTTTAGCTTGATGCCCAAAGTTTTTACAATTATAACAATGCCCAAGAAAAATAGTTTGATACTTGTTGTAATAACCATAGCTTGAACCAACATTCTTCCTTGGAGTTGCTCTTTCTTCAATTCTTGGTTTTGAGATGGGACTTTGTTCCTGACGAGATGACTTTTCTTCTTTTGGATGGCGAGAGAGTACATCAGCATAACTTCTGGCATCATTCTTTGTACTTGATGATTCTCCTTTGAAACCAATTCCAGACTTGTCGTGTTGAGGTTTTTGAGTTTTAAGAATGTTGTCAAGAGATAGAGAGATTTGCCAACTCCTTTTGACTTGCTCTAATTAGTTTCTTAAAGATAATATTTCAGCTTCACGTTTTTCACAGATATCATCCTTCTCTTTTAGCTTAATGTTCAAGAAGTCTTCCCTTATTTTTGCTTCCTCTCTTTCTATTTTGATAGAAATTATCTTCTTTTGTAGATTATCATTTTCTTCAATGGTATTCATCAGCAAACTATCCATGTTTCTTTCATCTTCCAGTTCTAAGTCATCATCATTTGTAAATGCCATGAATAATTTTTCTTTTCTTCCAACATAATTACTTTCCTCATATGATTCATCATCTCTTTCTTTGTGATGATGCATATTTCTGATTGATTTCTTTTTTATGACTACAAATTCATCTTCTTCGGACTCATCTTGTTTGGAGAAGAATTTCTTCTTATTAAACCCTTTCTTTTTGTACATCATCCTTTTAGAGTCCTTTTCATCATCACTATCATGTTTATGGGGAAATTTTGCAGTGTAATGACCTATTCTTCCACAATTGAAACAAATAATAGGGTACTTACCTTTTAGCTTAGATCCCCTTTTTAGTCTTCATACAAATTGAGCTAATTCGTTTTCAGTATCAGATTCATCGTTGTTGCAATACCATCATTTTCCTTCTTTTGTAGATCCTGAGGCTTTGAAGGCTGCTTCTTTGAAATTTGGACTCCCTTTCCTCATCTCATAGGCAATGATAATTCCATGGCGTTCATCCATCTTGAGAGTATCTATATCCTTCACTTCTTCTATGGCACTTACTTTGGAGTTAAATATGTTAGGAAGCGATCTCAGGATTTTTTTAACAATGGTGCTTTCTTCAATATTTTCTCCTAGTCCTCTAAGAGAGTTAACCACTTCAACTACTTGAAGGAAATATGATGCAATATCTTCTTCATCATCCATTTTCAGACTCTCGAATTGTCCTCTATAGGTTTTAAGCTTTTCCTTCTTGACTTTGGAGTCGCCATCATTTAGAGAAACCAAATTATCCCATAATTCTTTAGCTGAGTCACGGTTCATGACTTTTGTAAATTCGGAATCGGTAATTCCACTAGTGATGGAATTTAAAGCTTTGGCATTAGCAATGTAGGCTCTTATTTAATCTTGATCAGTTTGAATATTGGCGGGAGATTTGTACCCATCCAGAACATAGTGCCATACTTTAGGACCAAGAGACATTAGATAGTAGGACATCCTCTTTTTCCAGAAACCAAAATTTGTTCCATCAAAGATAGGTAGTTTCCCTGTTGCTTCCATGTTCTTCATTGTGCCTAAGAATCCTTCTTCCAGATGTTAGGTTGATATTTAAGAAGCTCGCTCTGATACCAATTGTTGGAAATACTAAGAGGGGGGTGAATCATTATTTCTTTTCAATTGTTAATTATTTCCAGTTAGATTCTACACAATTACAGACAGAGAGGTGTATAATGATAATATTAAGGATTAATAAGAATTTCAATCCTATTTATACTAATAGTATACAATATATGAGTGAGGGCACCAACCCTTTTAATGAAACAAGCACCAACCTGTTGCCAAGCACCAACTTGGACTTTGACGAGGCTCCGACCTCTAGGGCTTTGGCCCTATCTTCTCAAGGCACCACCCTTGTGTTTAGGAGTTCCTACTCCAAGGACACCAATCCTTTTTTGCCTGGTTTAATAGATAATGTGAATATTACTTACTTGAATGTTCTTGACATATTCATCACTGTATTATTTCTTCCAATATTCTTCACTGACTTCATTGTCTAGTCAACTTCAAATATGCTCCACTGCCCAATCACCTTGTTGTGTGTTGACTTCAATTTCAGAATTAACTTGCTTCACTATTCAAGTGTAAGTATCTTCACTGTAAGTCCTTCACTGTTCAAGGTGTTTACTATACTTAGTCTGAATTCTGCACCATCAATCTATCACCATACTGCACCAACAATGGATCTTTACCACTGTAGTATATGAAGTAGATACACCATAGTCCTGAAATGTCACAGCTCCATAGTTCAAAGGCCACACAATCACTGAAATGTCATGCATTGTAGTAATATCCAATCCGATGCCCACATATTTGAGCTCCACCGAATTAGAATAGTCACAGATCCACCCCAAAATCTATACTTCAATGAAGATGGCACCTTATAGTTCGAAGTTACCATAGCTCAAAGCATCACCACCCAAACCTGAAACCACAACATGTATTACAAGGATCTGAGCCTCTGCAGATACTGTAATTAGGGTTTGAGACTATTATATACCCCACACACTTCCACACCTCCGAGACTATTGTATACCCTATAATTCCACAGGTCCGAAACTGATATAGATCTGAGAGTTACAGATCTACGGTGATCTTTCTTTATTTGTCACTGTAATAGTCATGTTCACGAGTTTTGAACTAATATATATTATCTGTGTATGTATAGCAGAGCTGTGTTTTGAAGAATGAGTACCGAGCTCTTATATATAGAGGTATTGTGGCTAATGTGAAAAGCCACCACTTCTATAGGCAGGCCAACATAAGAGGCCAAGTACATGTTGGCTCCAATGCTTAATAATTACACTTCAACTTAAAATTTTGATTTCTCTCTCACCACAGGGAGTTTGGAGGCGTGTGAGGGCTCCTTGGAAAGAGGAAACAATCCTCTTTCAGATGGTATAAGGTTCATAATGAAGGGGTGTCTCTAATATGGTGAAAACCCCATTTTTATTGTGACTATCCTTAAAATATTTATTGAAGAAGATGATGGACAGTGTGACTTTGTCATAAGGATCCGTCATGAAAGTAGTAGCCTTTATTTGGAGAGATCCTCAAGTATATTTTCATCAATGACAATTCATCTAACAATTATTGACCAACAACATCATGTACAAATTTCAGATCTTGGTTCGCTATAGTTTCAGAGATATGATCTGTGGATGTTAGGGTTTTTGCAAGCTCCCAAATTTCATCTCAAAGAGGTGACCTTGGGAAAATCATCATCAATCTCTCTCTACACGTTAGATTGGAATTTTGTAAAAAGTGGTCGAAATAAAACGGACTATAGTTTCCTGTGTATCAATTTCAGAGCCGAAGGAAGAAATAGTGACACTTTCACATCGTACAAGTTCGTTGTATTGAACCAGTCCATAATTAGGTCATTGCAGGAGATTGGGCATAAATTTTTCTTGAAGAATCCAAATCAGGTCAGACCTGTGGCATTGGAAAGAAGATTCAGAGGGATACTAAAGGACCAAAGATAAAATATCAGGGATCTGAAATTAAAGAGAAACACCAATTTCAATATCGATCTCCTGAAAAGCAAGAAAAAGATGTGTATTTTTTTTTTTCAAATTGCATCAGTATTGTTTGAAAAATTAGTTTGAAGTGATTTCAAGAGAATATTGAAGCATAGATATAATTCCCCCTAAAAATAATTCAACACCTATTAATGCCTTAGAAGGCTCTACTATGACTCATGAAGAGGAAGAAGTGCAACATGATATATCAAAATTACAAGACCAAGTACATCAAATTTCGCTCTCAGAAAGAGTAACAAAAAATGAAATGGAAGTTTTGAGGAAAGGTGTGGAAGCTAAGATGGATGGTTTGAAGAAAGGCGTGGAAGCTAAGATGGATGGTTTGAAGAATGGAATGGAAGCTAAGATGGTTGGTGTGGAAGCTAAGATGGATGGTATAGAAGGCAACATGGATGGTTTAAAGGAATGTGTGGAAGCTAAGATGGATGGTTTGAAGAATGGCATGGAAGCTCAGAGGGATGACATGAAAACTAATATTGATGAAAAAATGAAAGACAACATGGAAGACATGAATAATGATCTAAAAGCAGACATGGAAGGTTTGAAGGAAGGTTTGACAAAGTTGATACAAGAAATGATTCCTAGTGGAGAAAATGTAGTGTTAGTGTCATTTTTTGCATCCTGTCACCAGTGATCAAATGAACTCTTATCGTGTCCTAATAGGGTCCTTAAGTCAATTTTTTATCATTTCATTAGGTCATCATGCAAAAATTTGGTCATTGGATGTAGATCTAGGTTTGTTTTTACTCCTTCCAAAGTTTTACTAATTTCTAGTTCATTTAACCTCTCAGCTGAGTGTACCATCATTCAAAAGTTGTCATCATAATTATAGTCATATTTATCATGGTGTCATTCAGTACAAAGTCTCCATTAGGTCTTTAGGGTTCCAAGGTCATCAAATCATCATTCCATGCATAAAGTACAGCAAGTGGAGGAGTGACAACAAATTAATTTCATCAATAAATTTGATTTCAAAGAAAAAATGTAATTTAATGTTCTTAATTTGTAATAAGTACTTCAGAGTTCCAAGTAGCTGCAAATGCTCAAGTTCCACTAGCAAATGTTCAAAGTTCCAAGAAGAAGTTCAGTATTCCAAAGCCACTATAAGTTCAAAGTTCAAATAATCAAGTTTCAAGGTTCCAGCAAAAAGCAAATGAAAGGTTAACTTTGAAAAGGAAAATGTGGGTCCATGATCATTTAATGATTTTAATCGAAGTTTAAAATGCTCTAAAGGAACAAAAGACATTAATTCTTACTCTTCAGCATCGAGGTCCCAACTTGCCAAATTCAAAAAACAAATTTTTACTTCAAGAACTTGAATTATTGGTGCAACACTGTGCTTTTTTTTAGCACATTGCGCTTTTCTGGGAGCACGCTACGCTTTTCTGGAGCACATTGCGCTTTTCTGGAGAACGCTGCGCTTTGTCCAGTGAAGTTGTGATTTGTGCATTGAAGGACAAGAGTGATTTCAAAATGTTTCTTCATATTTTCTACAGTCTTCACATGGTTGCAAACAATTAAGTAAATCCATTTCACCCCACATTTCATCAGTTCTTTCATGATTATGGTCAAAGAATAATTCATCCCTCCATCATTGCGCTTTTCTCAAAAGCACTACACTTTATGGTGTACATTGTTTTACTAGCCTACAAACCCTAGGCTCCTTAATCTAACTACTTTACATCTAAACTAATCCCTAAGACCCTAATTCTCATCCCAATTTCATCTCCTAGATCCTATTCCCTAAAACCCTACCCCTACATTGCGCTTTTCTAGGCAGCTAAACTATACCCCTATAATTAAATTCCCTAGCCCATTTCCCTTGTTATTTTAGCTCCACTCCACCTCCCTAAGGTCCCTAACTCCCCTACACCCTTCCCTAAATTTTCCCACACCTATCCCAACTCCCTAACCCCATCATCCCATTCCATTTTCCTTCCCAATCTCCCCTAGGGTTTCTATAAAATTAAACACCATGGAGGAAGAGAGAAAGACCTACAAAAAAGGAGGGAGAATCTCAAGGTTTGAGCCATCAGACACCAGTGAGTTGATGTCATCACCCCTAGCAGTCAAATGCTTCGAACATGTGGGTTGTTATGAGTTTTTTGAAATGGTCCAAAGAGTGCAAAGCTACCCAGATTTGACTAGAATATTCATCACAAACCTCCAGAAAGACCAAGTCACCATTATAGGGGTGACATTCACCATTTCAACAGGCATGATTGCAGCAGCAACAGGGATACCTAATGTAGGTGAAAAGTGGTTCAAAACTCAGGAATTGAATGCCCAATTGTATCAACCTTACCTCAAAGAATCATACAAAGGTAGCATCAAGAAAAACTTCCATTTTGGTCAACTACTTGATAGGTTTGCTCTCATGATGAAAATAATAATAAAGTATTTCACTTGCGAGGGAATATTCTCTAGAATCTATAGCTACCACATCAGATTACTCATGTATTTCACTAGGGTAAAGCTTCTCAACATTCCCTATTATTTGTACAGGAGCATTGACAAGATGGCCTACAAGGTACAACACAGAGAATATGAGCTCCAAATGAACAGTCTTTTCCATCACTCACTTATTAAAATCATTGTTCTTCACAATCTCAAACAACTAAATATTGCATGGGAAATTTTCATTGAGGCAGAGGTTTTCACATCTCCATCCAACCATCCTCCTAGACCTATTCCACCATTAGTACCAGTTACACAAACAGAGGTTGGGTCATCTAGCAGGTCTGCAGTTAAGAAGAGAAAAAAGGACAAAGAGGTCAAAACTTATCAGAGAGGAAATAGGCAAGTGTTTTCTCCAGAAATTGTGGAAGGTGCCTTGCCTTATACATCAGAAAAGCAGGGATATTATAAGCAGCAGGAGACAGTTTTCCAAGAGAAATAAGCCCTTCACCATGACAGTGAGATGGTGGACTTGGAGTCCTAAGATGAGAGGGAAACCCTAAACCTAGTCATCAAAGAAAAATATGCCAAAATCAGAGAGCTACAAGACAATTTGGCAAGGTCCAAGTTTGTTATCTCCTTCCTTGAGCAAGATAACAAATAGTTAAAGGAAAAGAAAATACTCTTGGAAAAGGACATGTTTAAGGCTACTAGGAAAGAATTGAAAGGCAAAGCGGTGGTTGAGCATGATAAGTCTGATGAGCATGAAGAACCTATATCAAGGAAAATACCAAGAACAAGGGCCCTAAAAATAGCAATGGAGCTAGAAAGACAACAAGAGACACTTCTTGTAGAGGAACTCACTTTTGAGGAGAAGAGTGCGATGGAAATCAATGAATATAGGGAAGTTTGTCTTGATAGAGTGAACACACACCTAGAGAAGCTCCTTCATAAAGATAACAGGGATAATAAGATGATGAGACACATGGCCCACCACTACTACACTAGAAAAAAGGTCTGCAATATCAAACACAAGAAAATGCAAAACAAGCTAAAAGAAACCCTAATTACCAAGAAGAAGAGGGGAAAACTCCATTTTCTAGTTGATGCATCATTTATTGCATACGAAAACCTAATTTGGACCTCACACATCAATTGTAAAATATTTGGAGAAATGTTTGGCACTTTTGACATTTTGGCCAAATTTCACTAGCTTTTGCACAGTCTGACTGCAAAAAGCTACGCTTTTTCTGGAGGCCTAAAAATGATGCAAACTCAATTGTTAAGGATAGATATTGGCTTATACATCACATTTTGACTCCTGAAAATAAAAAATCTCAGCTTTTGATAGGTGTAAAAGCTAAAAAACATCATAAAAAAACACCTTTCTGCCAGTTTTTTCAACAACACATTGTGCTTTTATACCAGTTTTTGAAAAAGTGGTTTTTCAGGGGCTTAACTCCATCATTTTCACTGCTTAAGGACATTTTGGATAACTAGACAGGAACATATTTCCAATGAGCTAGCTTGATCTCAATTTGGACTTCAGGAAGGTAGTCAAAAATCATCTTGAAAGTCACATTGCACTTTTCTCAAGGACACATGGCTCTTTTAGCAATCACGCTGTGTTTTTTCCAGTTTGCATATTATCTTCATAATTTCAAGTTTTTCTCAATTAGTTGATAGATTTCATGAAATCCTACTGATGTAAATTTTTAAATCCAATGTAATTATGTCTATTATAGTTACTAAAGGTAGATACATCAAGTAAATTTGTATTTTTGGGTCAAATGAATCAGTTTTACCAAAAAAGGGAGAGTTTGTTGATCTCCCTAGTCATCAGGATTCTAGTTGAGGATTTTGGGGAATAGCTCCATAAGTTATGGATTCAACCCCTAAGAGTGGGGAGGAGTTTGTTTTTTTCTATATCTTTCATTTTATTTTCCATTGGAAGGGTTGGATGTTGTGTAATTGAGCTTGGAACACTAGTATATTCAGTGAGTTTGGAAGGAACTAAAAGATAGAATTTGCAGCTATTGTGGTGGGATTCATGTGGTATGTGTTTTAGTAGTGTTTCTCCTTCTGTTTTCATATGTTTGAAAGTATTGTACCTTCCATATTAATGTTCATTTCTTATGTGATTTATTTCTAAGTTTGATAAGTAGAATTCATTATTTTGATGCTCTTTTTTGGAGAAGTTATCATAGTTACGTTCACTTTCTTCTGATATAAACGAATTCATAATTCCTATGCTCATTTTGAAACCCTATCAGTCTACCATATTTGCCAGGATACCTTAAAGTGATAAAGTGTGTGCCTACCTTGCCCCATCACATCTCTACAAGTCTGATTTTTAGTGCCATGACCTAGTTTTTCCTAGACCTAATTCACCATCCAGCACCAAATTCAAATCAATCAAACCCTATAGCCTTTTATACCTAGCCTAAAATCTTCATTATCCAGTCAATTTGACTGTGATCCTATTGAGAGATCCCTCTCAGCCTAGTAGGGCTAGCTACTAGGTCAAAGTGGTCTATGGTTACCTTTGTTGGTCTCCTTCTCAGCCTTCGGAGATCTGGTGAAGTGCTAACAGGTAGTAGAGGAAACTCATGATGAGAAAAAAATAAATTTTAGTCATGATTTCATAAATTCTAATGTTGGATTGAAGACCCACCATATTCCAAAGATCGATATGAGGAAGTTTGATTGCAAGGATCTCGTAACATGGATAGTACATATGGAGCAATATTTTGATCTCCATAACGTGCAAAACACACAAAAGGTACGCATTGAAAATTTGTTTTTAGAACTAAATTGATTTGTATGGTATCGATGGCTTTGCTCTCGTAAAAAAAAAAAATCACTTGGTCAATTTTACGGAGGAAATGATAGCACATTATGAGGATACAAAGAGCAACACCTTCTTTAGCCAATTGATAAATCTCAAACAAAAGGGTTCAATGGTGGAGCACATTGAGGACTTCCAAAAATTGAATATAAGGGTAACTAATATTCCAAAGGAACACAGGATTGATGTCTTCATAGGGACTTTAAAGGATAACATCCAACATGAGATTCGTCTTTGGGAACTTGATTCATTGGAGAAGGCATTCAGGTTGGCAATAAAATTGAAAGTAAAATTATGGCAACAATGAAGCCTACCACTCACATCTATAAAGATGGAAGTGTTGCTACCCCTAAACTTCCACAACCTACAAGGTTGACACCACAACAATTAGAAAAAAAAAGAGAAAAAGGCTTTGCTACAGTTGTGATAGCAAATACACTAAAGGTCATAACTGTGTTAAGAAGAAATTATTTTATATAGATTGTGAAGAGGAAGAATAAAATGAACAAGAAACTTCAAAAGAAGAGGATATACACCAAGAACAAACCCTAGAGGAAGAAAAAATGAGTCCTACCATATCCTGTAATGCATTGGCAAGAATTACCACTCCTCAAACTCTCAATATAGAAGGACATATCAAGAAGAAAAATGTAATAGTGTTGATTGATTCAGGTAGTACCCATAATTTTATTCATTGTAAGGTAACCAAGGAATTGAATTGCTTCTTATACCCAGCACCAGAGTGTCAAGTGATGGTTACAAATGGAGGAACTATAAAATTCTCTGGAAAATTCCATAATATCAAGCTAACCATGGGGATATATGTATTTAATCGTCCAATTCTTTCCATTCCAATGGGAGGTGCTGATGTTGTACTAGGAGTACAATGGTTACAATCTTTGGGGGCGGTAGATTTTAATTTTCAAGAACTTTTCTTGAATTTTTTTTTAGAATGAAAGGAAGTTAAATTATGGCGTATCGCAAGGAAGTCGGGAAAGATAATAAGCTCTAATGTCATGATAAATCTTCTAAAGAAATAAAAAAGGGGCGTAATTTCACAATTATGCTCACTAGAAGTTCCAACATCAAAATCATCTATTTCTACATATCTCCAAAAATTCTTGGACAGTCATTCCATGGTGTTTTAAACTCCCAAAAGACACCCACCTATTTGTGATCATGTTCATGCTATTCATTTGATTCCAGGAAGTGTTCCTCCAAACATCGTGCCTTAAAGATATCCTTATGTCCAAAAGATCGAAATTGAACGTATGATTGCAAAAATGTTAGAGGCTGGTATAATTCAACATAGTCAAAGTTCTTTCTTTGCTCCAGTAGTATTGGTGCACAAGAAGGATGGATCATGGTGCATATTTCTGGATTATAGGGAGCTCAATAAGCTCACTATTAAAAATAAGTTTCACATTCCTGTGATTGATGAATTATTGGATGAATTACATGGAGCAATTTATTTTACCAAGTTGGATCTTCGTTCGAGATATCACCAAATTAGAATGAAGAATGAAGATATTCTGAAAACAACATTTCGAACTCACGAGGGTCATTATGAATTTTTGGCCATGCCTTTTGGCCTTACCAATGCACCTTCTACATTTCAGGGGTTGATGAATTCCATTTTCAAAGCCTTCCTTAGAAAATTTGTGTTAATATTTTTTGATGATATACTAATCTACAACATGTCTTGGAAGGATCATGTTCAATATGTTGACAGGGTGCTCAAACTATTGCAGGAGAAACAATTATATGCAAAAACCTCCAAATGTTTCTTTGGAGTACAAGAGGTGGAATATATGGGTCATATTGTATCTCATGTGGGTGTTAAGGTAGACCCTAACAAAAATAAAGCCATTAAGGAATGGAAAGACCCCACAACCATTAACCAGTTGTGAGGATTTCTGGGGTTAACAGGGTATTATCGCAGGTTGGTTAAGAATTATGGGAGAATAGCAGCACCTTTAACAACATTATTGATGAAAGATGCATTTTCATGGACTCTTGAAGCAACTAAGGCCTTTAAACATCTTACAGAGGCAATGTGCCTAGCACCGGTCTTAGCTACGCCAGAATTCACAAAAACCTTTATTGTGGAATGTGATGCCTTAGGAAATGGAATTAGTTAGAACTGAAACTTTTGTGATCCATAGATTAGAGTTGGAGCAATCCCATCTTCTTGAAGTTTTTGAGAATAATGGGTATAATAGATCTGAGGACCATAGGGCCTTTCAAAAAGCCCATAATGGATTAAAAGGAAAATCTACTCTAGTGGATCATGTTTCCAAGGTTCGCCTCCCTTTAATCCAAGGAACCATAGACAAGATTTCCCATGTCCTCAGAAGGAATAATGACTCCTCTGCTTTCAAACCCCCTTGTACTATTAGAAATTCTCTCGGATCTGTCAAGGACCCTATCGACCCAAAAGACATGAAGGGTGTCTACATGATTCCTTGTTCTTGTGGCACACCCTACAATAGTGAAACAGGCAGATCCATTATACAGAGAATCCAGGAGCATGATGCAGAAATTAGGCACAGTTGATCCCGCACATCTGCTCTTGCAGAACATGTGGATAAATGTGTCATCATGTCTACATTGAAGACTCCAAAGTCATCGCTAAGGTCGACCATTTCCATCATAGGAATCTTAGAGAAGCCATTGAGATTGAGTGACATGCTAAGAATCTCAATAGGGATGATGGTTGGAAGTTGAGTAAAAGCTGGACTCCAGCTCTCTCTAGATGAAAAAAAATTTGCCCCCCCTTGCTTATTTTTTGTGATCTCCCTTTTCTTCTTTTCATTTTTCCCCCCTTTTTCTTGTTTTTTCTAGTCTTCTATTTCCCTATATTTTGTCTTTTATATTCTTTATCTTTATATTATTATATATTACCCTTTATTTTTTTAATTATGTATAATCCCCTATGTATCTTACTAATAAATTCTTCATAATAATTTAAAATTTAAATTTTTTTATCTATTATTTTAATATTTATTAATCAATTAATTAAATAAATATTACATCATATATTTTTTGCCCCCCTCCCCCTACTTATTTTTCCTAATCTCCTTTTATTCTTTTCATTTTTCCCCCCTTTCTCTTCTTTTGTCTAGTCTTCTATTGCTCTAGATTTTGTATTAGATATTCTTTATGTTTATATTATTATATATTACCCATTATGTTTTTAATTTTGTATAATCCCCTATGTATATTAGTAATAAATTATTCCTTAAAAAATATATATATATATATATATATATGATTTTAATATTAATTAATCAATTAAATATTACATAATATATTTTATTGTAATATCTATTAAATTAAAATAAAATTTTATTAATCAATTTACAATTTTTTAATTAAATATTATATAATAAAAAAATTATTTTATTATTATAATATCTATTAAGTCAATATTTATTAATCACTTAATAATTTTAATTAGCTAATTAAATAATTCATTAACGGCTAGTTTTCTTCGGCTAATACCGAGCAATGATGCATCCACACTATTTATTCAATAAGACCGATTGGCTTTTCACCTTGTCCTGAGGATGAACCACATTAGTTGGTTTGAAACGTCGACCAAATCCTAATGATGTGATTAATCCGGAAAGACATTTATCTAAATGGAATTGGTGTTGTTTTAATGCAAGAAGGAAGACCCATTACTTTTGAAAGTCGTCCAGTCAAAGGAAACTATTTACAGAAAGTTATTTATGAGAAGGAAATGTTGGCAATACTACATGCACTAAAGAAAGGGCGACCTTACCTAATGGGAAGACACTTCAAGGTAAAAATTGATCATGATAGTCTCAAATACTTTTTGGAACAAAGACTATCTTCAAAAGAGCGGCGAAAATGGGTCACAAATATGTTGGGTTATGACTTTGAAATCATCTACAAAAAAGAGAAGTTAAATGTCGTTGCAGATGCACTCTCAAGAAAGGATGAGGAGGTGGAAGAACTTCTTCGTTCCATTTCTATTATCCAACCAGATTGGATAACTGAAGCAAGGGAGGAATGGAAGAATGGCGAAGAAGTGTGGACACTCATTCAAAAGTTGCAGCAAGATCCCAGTACATCTAATACATTTAGTTGGAAAATGTATTCCTTATGGTACAAATATCTCTTATATATTTGTAAGAATTCCCAACTAAAACAAAATATTCTTTTGTAATTGCACACCTCTCCCTTAGGAGGACACTCGGGATTTTTAAAAACTTACCACAAGGTGAAAAAAGAAATTTTTTGGGATGGCCTTAAATCTGATATTCAAAAGTTTGTGGCGGAATTTTTGGTATGCCAGCAAAATAAAGTGGAGACAATTATGACCTCAGGTTTGATACAACCTTTATCCATTCCAAGTCAATGTTGGGAGGAGGTTTCAATGGATTTTATCACAGGTTTACCTAAGTCCAAAGGAAGAGTGTCATCATGGTGGTAGTTGATAGACTTACCAAGTATGCACACTTTTGTGAATTATCTCATCCATTTAAAGCAATTACAGTTGCTACTGCATTTATGGAAACAATTCAAAAGCTACATGGAAACCCAAAGCTTATTGTAAGCAATAGAGATCCCATTTTCACTGGAAATTTTTGGACGAAATTATTTTCTTGTTTAGGTACTCAACTAGCTCATAGTTCATCTTATCATCCTCAATCCGATGGGCAAACTGAGATAGTGAACAAATTTTTGGAAGGATATCTTCGTTGTTTTGTATCTGATAAACAAACACAATGGGTCAAGTGGTTACCTCTGGTTGAATGGTGGTATAACACTTCCTTCCATACTGCAACAAAAATGACCCCATTTATGGCACTTTATGGATATCATCCACTATCCATCACATTATCTTTAAGAGAAAATTCTAAGATTCAAGCAGTGGAAGATCACATCGAGCATCAACAACAATTTCTCTAACTCTTAAAGGATAACCTAAATTTGGCACAAAATTGAATGAAACAACAGGCAGATCAACATCGCAACGAGAGAAGTTTTGATGTAGGAAACTATGTATTTTTACGGCTACAACCATACAAACAAATGTCCCTCAAGCAAGCTAAGAAGGATAATAAATTATCGTCAAAGTACTATGGTCCTTACAAGGTGTTGCAAAAGATTGGTACTATGGAATACAAATTGGAGCTTCCTGCTTCTTCTCGAGTTCACCGATTTTTCCATGTTTCATGCTTAAAGAAGGTTATAGGTGAAAAACTTCTAGTTCAAGCATTATTGCCAGAACTTGATGAGGAAAGAAAAAACTTATTGAAACCTGAAGCAGTCATGGAAACAAGAACTCGACAGCTACGAAATCGATCAATTTCAAAGTATTTCATCAAGTGGAAGAAATTACCCACTGAATATTCCACATGGGAGGATGAGAATTTTATACAGAAGCATCCAGAGTTACTCAAGCACTGAGGACAACACTTTTTTGAAGGAAATGGGCATGTTAGGTCCCTATATTACTAGTGTAGTCCCTTATTGTTGTTAGTGTAGCCCCCTTATTGTTATTGTTGTACCCCTGTAATCCCCATATTGTTATTATTGTGCCCCATAAAAGCCCACTATTGTTATTGTTGTACCCTTACATTATTATTGTTAGGTCAGCTAGGATTATATTGTGACCCCATGGAATCTTATATATAGAAATGAGGTTTTTTCATTTGTTTCATCCAAGAATTGTTCATTTATGTAAAGTAAAGGAGGTTTCCCCCTCAAAGTGGCTGATTTCTAAGGCGTTGGTCTATATTTTCTTCTATTTTGGTAGTTGGTTTCATAACAGATTCTCAATCAAGTAGAGGGTTTTCCTAGTTAGGTTCCCTAGAAAAATTGTGTTGTTGAATTTTGTGATTATGTATTTATTTATGTTCCTATTTCGCTACAAATTAAGTAGAGAAATTATGTGTCTATATGAAAAGAAACCAATTTTCATATTGTTCATATTAGTAGTTACAGATTTTCATAGATTTTCTATATGGTATCAAAGGGTGGATCATAATAATGACCAACACATCACAAGTGTAACACATCCAAGGAGAAAAAACATCAAAAGAAGATACCTCTAAGGAAATCGCAGATCAGGAGCCCTAGCGAACCTCAAGAACAACAACCTTGTGACAACATGTTGAGTTTGTGGAGTTACAAACTGCATAGATGGGACATCTCCTAACGCATTTTTATGCCAAAATTGAGGGCTAAATCCTCAAGAACATATTTGTATATTTGTTTCTTTAGGATGATAGTTGCACTATTTTAGGTCTCATTTTGGGAGGCCAAAAGGCTAGGATAGTGGGCAGAAAAGCGTCCCAAAGGCCAGGAGTTGTAGAGGAAGGGCAATCGCAGGTTTTGGGTGGAGAGTTTCTCTAGAAACATGTCTAAATATTTTCTGAGTATTCCCTAGTGCTACCCAGTTCTGTATGTCGTCGCCAGTGAATACCAAGAAGGCCAAACAGTGGATTGTACAAAGGTAAGAAGGACAAAAAATAAGGGAGGACTATTGGGGAAGATAATCCACAATATTTGGAGGCATGAGGTCCGAGTTTGTGGGGTTGTAACTGTAGTCAACCATGGTCGGTATTTTCATTATGACAAAATTGGAAATTTAAAATATATTAATGTCTCACTAAATATGACAAGTCAACTCTAGTAAAATTCATGTTAGTTGGGCCCCTTAGATGCACCCATTCAACCCCTTATGATGACTATATATATGCGACAATTGCTCATCTTTTGAGACATTTGTCTTTGGATCATGAGCTTTGTTTTTCTGCAATCTAGAAGAGGAAAAAGGAGGACCAAAACTATGGAAATGTAGAGGCTTGTTTCTTAACATTGTTCTAGTCAGTTATCATTATTATCATTATGTGTATGGATATTTTTATGGACATCGGAATCTCTCTCATAAGGAAAGTAGTGTTGGTTTTTCCCCTTTGTGGGTTTTTCCCTGGCCTCGGGCCTAATTCTTTGTGTCTCTTGTTCACTATCTCACTGTGGGTTCATCACTATTTTCATGTTTGATAGTTGTTATTTTCATGTGCCCTAGAAAATAAGCATGGTATCGAAGCGCAGGTTCATTGAGCAGTGAAGAGAATTCAATAAATATCTAAAAATTAACCCTTTTGTCATCAGAAGCTCACAACTATTATTTGGGAAGTTTTGGATTAGTTGGCACTCACCACTGTCTCACATTATAATTCGCATCTACTAATCTTTGTGGGATGTGTTTCCCATGGTTCGTATCTGTTCTTGGTGACCTGTGTACATTTTATTGACTTGCACGATTTGAATAATCTGTAGGACACAATCCTTCAGTAGCTCGCATCAATCATTCACATTTGTTCTCTCTAAGGTCACAGTGGCACGCATGAGTTTTTATACATCTTGCATTATTGTTATGGCTCTTACATTATGTTGATATGTATTCCTTCTCATCATACTCGCATCTCAGTGAAAGCTCGCATTTTTTTACTATAGTGGAATCGCATTATGTATAGCATTGTTCTGTAAAAATGTCATCCCTTCTCCGTGGAATCGCCCCTCTCCAAGTAGCATCACTTCTCCATGACTCAATAAAATCGCTTCTTTATGGCTCAAAGAAATTGCTTCTTTGTGTAACTCATACTACATGCTCTGGAACCCTTTCATGACAATAAGGGTTAAATATGAATATTATGTTCGTATGGATTGGTTAAATAAAAATACCCTAATTGAAAACCCTAAAAATAGTTGTTAACTCTTCCTCAATATAAAAGGTTGAATAAATGCTGAGCTTATGAATTGATTACTAAAAGATCTGACATCTTGATGTTCAGAGGACTCAAGACCAAGAGGGATTTGTCTTAATCTCAAAGATAAGTATCTTGTGTTTCTCTTCTTGTTTCAATTAAGACTAACATTGGCCTAGCTATGATTTGTAAAACCCTAGGTTGGGTTTGGAGAAGAAAATCTGATGAACCTAACCTTAATACCTTGTTAATAATATGGACTCATTAATAATTATGTGAATTTTTTGATGATGTGGACTCATGATATGGACTCTAATCATATTGATTGCTTGATATGAATGTGAACTCTTTGTTGATGAAAAACTCTTTGAAGATGTGGATGATGGACTCCTTGATGATGCAAACTCTTTGATGTTAATTCCTTGAGGATGTTGATGTTGACTCTTTAATGATGAATGATGTGTACTCTATGATGTTGATAATATGTACTCTGTACTCTATGATGTTAATAATATGTATTCCTCGTTGATCATGATAAGTACTCCTTGCTAACAATGATTGATAATGTGGATGATATGATTGGACTCTTTAATGGTGATCTAAATTGGTATCTAATTGATGATGATGTGGACTCTTTTATGATATTGATGATAATGATTTTGACTCAATGATGATATGGACTCGTTGATAATATAGATGATATTTACTACTTGTGTTGACTCTTTGGTGATATGGTCAAGACTACTTGATGATGATGAAGATATGAACCCTGAAACTCTTTGATGATGACTCGACGATGATGACTCCTTGATGATGATGATGATATGGACTCCTTGATCACTTGGATTCCATGAAATCTTTATTGATGATAAGAACTCCTTAATGATGTTTTGGATTCCTTGATGATGTGTACTCCTTGATGTGATGAGATTGACTCAGTCTAAGAAGGCTAAGATCAAGCGGGAACTGACACACTCTCAAGAAATAAGTATTATCTTCATTGTTTATATTAATTATTTCACTATGAGTCTCTTGGATTGTTTGGTTGTTCTTGTTCTTCCACGGCCTCCTTGTGAGGATTGCAGGTACATAATGAATATTTCCAGGGTGTGGCATATCGTTGGAAATGACGAAAGAAAAATATGAAAAGAAGACTCGCGATAGGAACAATACTCAAAGGAAGCAAAAAAGACTAGCCTGATTGAAGCTCGTTCTCATGAAGATGGCTAGAAGCTTTGAAGACTAGAAAGAAGGTGTTTTTGGGAGCTCTTAGTGCATACTTATAAAGGAGCATAAGTATGCTAGGAGTGGCAGAAGTCTGATTCTCAAGGACTTGTTCTTTGTAGGGACAAAAGGGAAGCCAAGGGAGCAAGCCCTACTTCACAGTTGTAGAGGGTTTCTACAGTGAAAAGAGGGCATCCTCCAAGTCCTTGACTTTTCTACAGTAGCAGTAGAGGAAGACAGAAGTCGGCATCCTAGGAGTTGTTTACAAACGCAGTTGTCAACAACTCACATAAGACCCTAAGAGCTGACAATCTTGGAGGAGCAGGAGATCAGTTAGTGGGAATATTTGTTTGAGACGGTTGCAGCCTTGAACAGTAAGGCATGGAGATCTCAAAGTAGTTAAGTGGTGTTTGAGCGAGAGTAGGATAGTGCTCTCAAGATAGATCCTCAACCAATATCTCAGTCTGAGTCTAAGGTAGTTGGAAGTTGGGTTGAAAAACGAGATGATGAGGAGCATATCCTAGGGGGAGTGGAGGCATCCACTTAGTCAGGTACTCCCAATATAGGGAGAGTTCGAGCCAAGTAGGCAAAGGATTTGGTTAAGGGATATCAAAAGAGAGTTGAGTCTCCCAGCATCAAGAAGCAGCCACAGAGGTAAACAAAGCACATGGCACTTATGATTGAAGTGATGGACTAGCAAAACATGGTGGGAAAGAACATGTCTTCAAAGAAAGTTTCACAGAAGAAAGCAGTAAAGTCTTCTAATTCAGAGGGAGCAGTTGCAGCAGCAAAGAACATGGTAGTGTTGGATACAGATCCAGGTGGATGAGGTTCCTCCAGAAACACCTTCCTCGCTAAGAGGGAGTGTTGAAAATAGTAGCGAGAAAGGGTTCCTTGATTTGTGCCTTACTCAAAGGGACCACAACAAGTTTCTTCTTGGCATGCTTGATTTCCCTATAAGTTAGGACGAATCCCTATAATTTAGGATTCATTCATAAAAGTTAGGACGAGTTATGAAGCAGTTAACTAATGTGAAAAAGTGGATGGTCGAATTTGTTGTCTTCTAGTGAGAGTTAATTTGGGAAAAGGACAAGTGACTGAATCTCAAGTTCTAGAATTGAGATGAGACGAGTTGCATGAGTTAGTTCAACACAGTTAACTCATCAATCACAAAATAAATTCCTAAATATAATTTTCCAGAGTTAGCCAATCGAATTGTTTTAAAATGAGGAACGAAGGCAAAATTGTATTCATTATTTAGCACGATTTTATGAGCTTGTGAACTTGTGAAGGAAAGAACATGCAAGAGGATCTTGTGCAAGTATTGAAGGAGGAAGAATTGCATTGGGAATGCGCTAGGAAATCGGGGCTAATTCCTAAGAAATAGGAGCAGCCCATGCGCTAGGAAATAGGTACTTATTTCCTAAGATTAGTGCAAGGATTTCATAGCTCATCCACGAAAGGAAAGAAGGCATAAGGATCAGTGGTTTTAAGCTTAGTTCAAGCAAGAAGATCATTGTATCCTTTATTGACACTATTGTATTGTAAGAAATATATTACTTTCTTCAATAGGATTCTCAATCAAGTAGAGGGTTTTCCTAGTTAGGTTGCCTAGAAAAATTGCTATTGAACTGTGTGATTGTGTTTTTATTTTTGTTCCTATTTCGCTGCAAATTTAGTAGAGAAATTGTGTCTATATGAAAAGAAACTATTTTTCATATTGTTCATATTAGCAGTCGCAAATTTTCATGGATTTTCTACACTTTGAAGAATTAAACATATAATTTTTAAATATTTTTCAAAAACAAATCAAATTTGTGTCACAAATTCTTTAGCATCTACTAACATCATTTCTTTATCATTCCCCAATGCCTCCACAATATTCTTTTCTACCCCATTTGGCACTCTATTTTTATTCATGTAATCATGATTTATCTCATGTAAGCTTTGGAACCTACAAATTAAGAAGGTTGTGTATAGTCAAAATGTGGTATTCATTAGGGGAATTTTGAGGTCTAAAATGGGCCTCCTAAGGAAATAATAAAATAATAGCTAAAGCAATAAAACAATATTTATGAATTTTCAATTCACTTTTTGCACCAAAATCCATGTAATCATAGTTAAATTCAATTCAAAAGTTGTACCAAAACAAAATTAATAAAAATATTATCTTGATGTGACTATAAAAAGGAATGAGTTTTTCAAGAAAAAGTCGTAATCATTGAACAACTAATGCATTTGTCATTTGTACTTAAATAACTTAAAATAAAATATAAATATAAATTTATAAATTATTAATTATATTATATGCTATTAATTAAAATTTATATTATTTAAATTGTATAATAACATGTAATTAATATACTATATAAAAATAATATAATATAATAAATGTATAGGGATATGCATTGTTTCTTCCAAGAAATATGAAATGACAATAATATATTTTTATTCAAAAAGTGTGAAATGACATTTATTATGAGTACTTTACTTTGACTTTAAAAGTACTTAGAGCATTACCATGGTTAACCATGAGTTTTTATCCACCATTGAGAATGTGACAAGTAAGTACCTTTCACTCAAGCAATGTCACTTTAACCATTAGGGATGATATCATCCCCTAAAATGTGATTGATTCTCATAAAGTGAATTTTGATTGTACATTTTCCTTAGGAGGCCCATTTTAGACCTCAAAATTCCCCTAATGGAGGAGATCGGTTTGGGAAATAAGGCGCCAGAAAGTATATTCAACCTAATTTCCATGTTCTATCACATTTGCATTATATCCACTATGTAATCATGGCAAGTCCCATGTTTACCAAAAAAATTTCAAATGCTTGTAATTGCAACCATCAATTAATTGCCCAATGTGGTAGGATCTTGTTGTGATTAAATCACCCTCTTTAGAAAGATATATTTTTCACTTTGAATAATTAAATACATAATTTCAAAATATTTAGAAATCAATAGTCTATTGAAACTTGGAACATGGTACTTCGGCAGTGATCAACAAAAAATTGTCCCCACTTTGTCAATGCTAGTGAGCCAACAACAATGCCATGTTGCCACTTTTAATCACCAATAATCTATCTTTTTGTTTTATACTCTGGCAGCCTAAATAACATCCACGTCTATGTTTTGACTAAGTTAACTTGAAAGTAAGTATTATATCACATTTGCATTATTCCAACTATGCAATCATGGAAAGTCTCATATTTATCAAAAGATTGTCAAATGGTTGGTAATTGCAACCATCAATTAATTGCCTGATGTGGTATGATCTTTGTCAATTGAAACTTAGAACATGATACCTCAACAATGATGAACCAAAAATTGTCCTGACTTTGTCAATGCAAGTGACCCGATAACAATGCCTAGTTGCCACTTTTAATCAACAATAATCTATCATTTTGTTTTTTACTCTAGTAACCTAAATAACATTCACGTCTATGTTTTGACTAAGCTAACTTGAAAGTAAGTATTCTATTAATCATTTGTTCTTTTATTGCTACCAATCAATGACAAACACCAATTATCTAGTGATCATTTGATATCCCAAACATTCACATCTATTTTTTGACTAAGTTAACTTGAAAGTAAGTATCACATTTGCATTATCTCAACTATGCAATTATGGAAAGTGCCATGTTTACAAAAAACTTGTCAGATGGTTGTAATTGCAACCATCAATTAATTGCCCAAATTGGTAGGATCTTGTTGTGGTTAAATCACCCTCTTTAAAAAAAACATGCATTTTTGAGAAATCAGATGAATTAGAAAAGATTGTTGAAAAGAGAGGCCGAAAGGGCACGAAACAGCCAAGATCAGCAAGAAGACACATGCAGGAACAGCACAGAACAAGAGAATTCGACAAAAGGAATGTTGCAATGTCGATCCAGGTGTAATATTCCTAATTTGCGACAGCAAATTGGAATATTCTATTTTGTTTATTTTGCCACCTATAGTTTGTAAATAAATAAAAAGTGAGTAAAAGGGGTCTAAACTCACTTAAATGAAATAAGACATCCACCTAGTAGCACAACGTTGTGACTTAAGTGGGAGTCAAGGTGGGACCCAACACCACGTGGAGGAGGGGCCCTATGTACACTCTAGAAGTTTCTCCAAGCTTCTGTGGAGATAAGGATGAGAATGTGGATAAGGATGAGGATGTGGAGGAGAGAGAGAGACTACGTTGGGTTTTGGAGGGAAACCAACACTATAAAAGATGAAGGAGCCTCCTCATTTCATTCATGCTTGATATTTGGATTATTGATTATTGAGTGAGACAAATTGTCTTCTCTTTGGCACGCTGGCTATTTAGCCCGTCTGCTGCACTGTTTAGTGCAACCGAGTGTCTCCGTGCGGAGATCTCACCCTTAGCCTCGGGGGACTTCGAGTGCCTGCTCAGGCAAGGTTATTTTCTTAGCATCATCCTCCAGGATAGCGTTATTGCTGCAGCAGCGTAATACTGTGTTGTAGGGTGTTGTCGTGGTGACTCTACGACACCACTTCCTTCTCTTGTTTTTCAGAGGGAGAGTCTTTCTTCCTTTTGGAGGATGAGATTGGAGGACTTTGGAGGACTGCAACCATCAATTAATTTCCTGATGTGGTATGATCTTTGTCAATTGAAACTTAGAACATGATACCTCAACAATGATGAACCAAAAATTGTCCTGACTTTGTCAATGCAAGTGACCCGATAACAATGCCTAGTTGCCACTTTTAATCAACAATAATCTATCATTTTGTTTTTTACTCTAGTAACCTAAATAACATTCACGTCTATGTTTTGACTAAGCTAACTTGAAAGTAAGTATTCTATTAATCATTTGTTCTTTTATTGCTACCAATCAATGACAAACACCAATTATCTAGTGATCATTTGATATCCCAAACATTCACATCTATTTTTTGACTAAGTTAACTTGAAAGTAAGTATCACATTTTCATTATCTCAACTATGCAATTATGGAAAGTGCCATGTTTACAAAAAACTTGTCAGATGGTTGTAATTGCAACCATCAATTAATTGCCCAAATTGGTAGGATCTTGTTGTGGTTAAATCACCCTCTTTAAAAAAAACATGCATTTTTGAAGAATTAAATACAGAATTTCAAAATGTTTAGAAAACAACATTCAATTGAAACTTGAAACATGGTACCTCAACAATGATCAACAAAAAATTTCCCCCAATTGTCAATGTAGGTGACCTAGGAACAACGCCAATTTGTCTTTTTTAATCACCAATAATCTTCTTTTTTTTGTTTTATACTCTAGCAACCTAAAGAACATTCACATCTATGTTTGACTAAGTTAACTTGAAAGTAGGTATTTCTATCACAGTGGCATTATCTCCATTACAATCATGCAAAGTCACATGTTTACGAAAAAATTGTCAAATGGTAGTAATTGCAACCATTAATTGATTGCCTAATGTGGTAAGATCTTCTTGTGGTTAAATCACCCTATTTAAAAATATATATTTTTAACTTTGAATAATTAAATATATAATTTCAAAATATTTTTCAAAAACAAATCAAATATGTTTCACAAATTCTTTAACATCTACTAAAGTTATTTATTTATCATTCCCTAAGTGCCTCCACACTGCTTTCATCTACCTCATTTGTCTTTCTTTTATTCATGTAATCCTCATTTGTCTTTCTTTTATTCATGTAATCACGAGTTATTTCAATTCTTTCATTTATATCAGTTATCTTGTGATCATTCCATATCCCAAAGCCAAAAAATACAATAATTCAATGTCATATATTTTTAAAGTGATGTTCCTTCTTTTTCTCTTCTATTTTCAAAGCTAATTCTAAAATGAATGATATAAAAATGCCTCAATTGAATTAAAACATTATCTTGACTGAAAGTTTATGGAACAGTGTCATCTGCAATTTTCAAAACCATGTGAGTTCAGCCAATGTGGACCCCTGCAATTCTTGAAGTTTTACCATTAAAGGAATTTAACTTTAAACAAAAATAGGAAATTTTGAATTCTCATCAAGTGTTATTTTTTAATAATTTTGTTTCAAACTAAACTTAAAATTTTCATTCTTATCATAATCAAATGATATGGAAATTTATTATAATTAAAAACTCTTAAGATGAAAAATCTTATTTGAGTGCAAAAACTTAAGAAGGTTGGAATATTTAGAGATTTGATTCCTTTAGATCTTTGTTAAATCTGGAGTTAATCTGAATTTATGATAGTTTTTTATAATATTATTTATATTTATATAATTTTCAAAATATATGTAAATATATATATATATAGAAATATTTTATTTTTAATTTAACTAATGATGATTACATAGAAAATTAATGCCCAATTTAACACTTCTTTTCCTCCCTTATAATTAAAGATACAAAATACTAAAATCTTAAACAATGACAAAATCTATATTGATTATCCACATTTTTTCCAAAATGAAGTCATCTTTGATAAATATCTAGTGCAGAAATAAGTCACTCATTATATGCATTGAATATATAAAGCTCATCTCACTAGATGTTCATAAATATATTTTTTAAATATGAAAATTGAGATGACATTTTTTTTACTAATCTTGTTTTTTATTTCAAAGTGATTCTCAAAACAAATCAATCAATTTGTATAAAGAAACCAAAAAGTCATTTAAATGTTTATTACTTGGGACTTTAAATTTACGTTCATAGTAATTAATAGTTTTTTTTATTGTGATTGTCATATTGCAAGTTGATTAACTTTCTCTTCTCACTCACAAAACTATATCAAGATTTGAATAATGACTTGTGCAAATAAGCAAAAGGATGAGCACATTAAAACAGATTTAATGTGTTGCAAGTTGATTGAATTTCTCATGATCAATCACAAAGCTATCCCAGGATTTGAATAATGACTTGTGCAAATAAACAAAAGGATGAGCACATTAAAACAGATTTAATGCATTTGTTCTTTACAAATCAGAAAAATCTCTATAAAATTGTTTATGCACACTCCAATCTGATCGTTGAAATTTCGAAAAACAACAAATAACATATATAATAACAATAACATTACAACTCGGGGGCAGCTCAATTGGTTATTTGAGAAATGTGAAATTGTTGTAACTCAAAAGACCCAAGTTCAAATCCCCTTGAAAGTTAGCTAATTTTTTTTGAGAAATGTTGAAATTGTTAGCTAATTTTTACGTGTCAAGCAAGCTACAGGGTTCCTCTGGGTTACAAAAAAAAATACAAAATAACTCCTCTCAACCACCTTCGGCTTTGGCTTCATGACATTAACTGTATTTTCAAATTAACCTAATTAATTCAATTATATTTTCAAATATAAAAAATAACCAAAATTAATAAAAATGTCAATCAGGGAAAATTTTAAAGATGGAAATTTATCTTAAATTTTAGAAACTTTGACGAATCCCACTAATCCATTATATGTGTGAAATTTTTGGAGATATTTTTGTAAAAATATTGGAATTTATAATAATTTTACATAGTTTTATAACCAAACTTGCTGAATGACTTCAGATAAGCAAGGCACGTGGAAACCAATCAAAAACTATGCAAGACGATATTTAGTTTTGACGCGATTTAAAATGAAATCTCTGAATCGTTGGCCAAAAGCGCTCCACCAATCTTTGATGGTACACCTTTCGATAAATGAGCAAATTCCAACTCAATGACTCTGGTGCATTAATATATGCCTGTGACATTATACCTTGTGTTTCATAACTTGGTTGCCAATGTGCAAGCTACTGTGAAACATCAACTAGGTTTTCAAAATCCTTAAACATACCAATGTAGTATATATTGCTCAGAGGTTTCGGGGTAACAAGATGGGGGCGGCGAGAATGTACCTCCAAAGGGCAGGACGGCCCAAGAAAAAGTATGCAAGGGAGTCTCTAACCTGAGGAATTATTTAAGTGATATGAGAGGAATTTTCTTTTTTTGAATGAAGGGTTTGGAATATGCTCTATTGCTTTTATTTGGCTAAGAATTAGGAGTTTGTCTTTCTCAGATGTAAGGAAACATGTTAATGGCCCAAGACCCAGAGGCATCTGGCAGGAATTAAAGTCTGCCCACTTATGGACCACCCAGAGGCATCTGGCAGGAATTGAAGTCTGCCCACTTATGGACCACCGGGTAGTTTCAGGTGGCATGGTTTTCCTTGAATCCCAGTGATGAGTCAGCCTGCATTCACAGATAAAAGCAAATGATACATGTCCCCACTGCTAATTTGACAACTGACTTATGATAGGTTTTCCCACTGTGTTATATATATATATATATGTGTGTGTCCCACAACTGAATTATGATAGGCTTTCCCACTGTGTTAGTTATATATATATATATATATATATATATATATATATATATATATATATATATCCCACCACTGAATTATGATAAATTTTCCCACTGTATTTTATATATGTCCCACTGCTAATTTAAAAACTGAATAATGATAGATTTTCCCACTGTTTTATATATATAACCTAATAACAAGAACAAGCATGTTGAACCCACATTGAAATGATGCAAAATGAACAGACACATCAAGTAGCCATGAAATTACGCAAACCACCGAGGAAGAAATCAGATGAACTAGAAAAAATGCTGAACGAGAGAGAAATCAGATGAATTAGAAAAGAATTGTTGAAAAGAGAGGCCGAAAGGGCACGAAACAGCCAAGATCAGCAAGAAGACACATGCAGGAACAGCACAGAACAAGAGAATTCAACAAAAGGAATGTTGCAATGTCGATCCAGGTGTAATATTCCTAATTTGCGACAGCAAATTGGAATATTCTATTTTGTTTATTTTGCCACCTTTAGTTTGTAAATAAATAAAAAGTGAGTAAAAGGGGTCTAAACTCACTTAAATGAAATAAGACATCCACCTAGTAGCACAACGTTGTGACTTAAGTGGGAGTCAAGGGGGGGACCTAACACCACGTGGAGGAGGGGGCCTATGTACACTCTAGAAGTTTCTCCAAGCTTCTGTGGGGATAAGGATGAGGATGTGGAGGAGAGAGAGAGACTACGTTGGGTTTTGGAGGGAAACCAACACTATAAAAGATGAAGGAGCCTCCTCATTTCATTCATGCTTGGATTCTTGGATTATTGATTATTGAGTGAGACATTTGTCTTTCTTTGGCATGCTGACTGTTTAGCCCGTCTGCTGCACTGTTTAGTGCACCGAGTGTCTCCGTGCGGAGATCTCACCCTTAGCCTCGGGGGACTTCGAGTGCCTGCTCAGGCAAGGTTATTTTCTTAGCATCATCCTCCAGGACAGCGTTATTGCTGCAGCAGCGTAATACTGTGTTGTAGGGTGTTGCCGTGGTGACTCTACGACACCACTTCCTTCTCTTGTTTTTCAGAGGGAGAGTCTTTCTTCCTTTTGGAGGATGAGATTGGAGGACTTTGGAGCTCATTTTCAGATCTTGGCATCAGGCCAATATATTCTTCATGGTATACTGCGCAGTTCTTTCCCCAGATCTGCGTTATTGCTGAAGGAGCAGTGTTTCATGGTTTTTGGCATCATTTTGGAAGCTAGATCTTTGTTGGAGGGTGATCCTTGGATTGGCCAACCAATCCAAGTATATTTCTGATCTAATACTGAAGTTTGCTTCATAGATTCTGAACCATTCTTCAGATCTGCTCTGGCATTTTCATGTATTGCCGAAATCCCCAAGGGGAAAGTAATAAAGAGCCCTTTGGGCATTTTGTCTCATCATAGATCTCTGTTTTCATGTATTTATCAGTTTCAGATCTGTAATATAATAAATATAAGCTTCAGCCTCCTGGAGAAAACGCTGAAGGGTTTCTGGATCAATCTTTGTCTTGCGGCACCTCTATTTTGAGGGGTTTCCTTATACAAACTGCTGTTTAACCTTGATGAATGCATATGTCGTGTTCCCAAACCCATTCTATGGTCATCCATACTGTTATACATCTTATTCATTCTGAAAAAACGCAGCCCTTGCTTCAGTAAAATTCTGCATACTCAAAGTCTTGGGAAATCAGGGTTTTTCTTGACTAGTCGAGAAGGAGGAACTGTTTAACATAGAAAAACGCCTTTGTTTGAGCTTAAATTCGACATGGATGTCCCTCTTGACCTATTCTAACATATTCCAGAACCTTGACCCGTCATTTTACGCAGATTTCCTTATTCACTCATTTTAGGGCCAAAATCTTCACTTTTCCCCACCTTTTTGCCCTTAAAAGTTGAGTAAAGGTTTTTGCTGCTATTTATTTTGGTTGCTGAACATTTTCAGAGATATTATATGATAGCTGAAGCCATCATACCTGAAGAATGCGTTTTTCAGGCATGATCTGCTGAAAATTCCATTTTGGGATATTACAGTGGTATCAGAGCATAGTTCTGGCTCAGCCTGTGGAGCTAGCTATCTACGGAAAATATGAGGATCACAATGCCTACATTCTTACCTGAAGTACCAAGGCAACATGGTCGTATACCCTGGGAGAATTATTTCAGAGAATGGGAGTCCATGGGGGAAGACTTCAAAGCAGTTTGTCCTTTCAAAGATTACGTTGAGCTCAAACTGGATGGGAGCTCAAACTGGATGGAGTAGTAAGGTACAGTGGTAACAGTGGATTTTCTAGCACGCAGAGTTCAAAGTTGCAGCAGACCACTAGGAGGACACCTTTTCCCATGCATGAGGGACCCACTAATCCCTGTGAGTCAAAGCCCTAAAAGACTGGAACGGTGAAAAGGAAGATTTCATTCTCATCCCTTTTCGGATTCAGAGGAAATTCATCCACCGTAGAGGAAGTCAAGAAGATTGAAGAGAAAGAAGAGGAAGTACCATGCGCTTTCGATTCTCATCAAGAAGAGATCACATCACCTCGTGAGGAGGCTTGTGAAAACGCTGTCACATTCATGGAGGAGCAGCCACATGCATCAACAGTTGGGGCAACCAACACTTGTGAGGAAGGAACTCTTGTAGCCTTGCAAGAAGTTCCAAATGCAGATCAAGAGCAGCTTGGTTGCACTGCGCTGTGCAACATGGATGAAGGGGAGATCTCAAGGAGAGATCTCACTATAGATGCACTTCAACACACTATGGAACACAATGATTTGGTTCCCTTCTCACAAGAGAAGATAGAAGATGGAGGACATCTTCGGATGGATAACATCTCTCATGCTTGTGTTGGACATCCCTTGAGCCATACACATCATGATGGGAGGTTTTTGCCCACCACCTATTTGATTCTTGATAGGGTCTCATTGATCCTTGAGAAGTTTACATTTCAAAACCCTATGAAGTGCAAATTCAGAAATTTGATTTTGGAGGATGGTAACCCTCATTGGAGGAGTACCAAGATGTGGAGAAGAAGGAGGCATCCACAAGTGATTAAGTGGATGGGGTTGATGAGCAAGGAGCTAGGAGGCTACTTGCAGATCTATGATACCGGGCAGCAGGAGGCTTGGCTGCGCTGGTTACTCTTGAAAGAGTTTGGCCATCTCTTGGCAAACACTCTTCCTAAGAGTCGGAGGGTGGAGGAAAGATGGCTGGATACTTGCATCATTGAGCAGCATAGAGTATGTATGCATGGTGTTGATATGATACTCATTATGTCTTCATCACATGAGTTGTATGATGGAAGTATGGGGAGGCAGCAAATTGTTTGGTTGCTTGGTTTGTTTCTGGGAGAGCAAGGACAGATTTGCTCTCACACTTTGCATGATGTTGCAGGGAAAGGGGATGGCACTATCTCCTTGATCTTTGATGATGATGGGGAAGCACTTCCATCTTGGGGAATATTCCACACTTGTTGCAGCATTATTAGAGGAGTCTTTGAGAAGGAGCATGTCAAAGAACAGAGTCTTGTATTGACAGGAGATTATTTGCATGAGCTCACAGCGTTGTCACCTTGGAGCAGAACATTATGGATGGAGTGTGCGCAACAGAGATATGGTGGATCTATAACCCATAGGTCCCAGGATCACTTCATATTTGTTGCACAAAGAGGAGGTAATGATGATAGAGACATCTATGGCATATTCTTCTTAACTTGGATTTCCAAGCATAAGGAGGATTATCTTCTTGTAGCACATGGTTCATTCTTCTTCATAGCATGCCAAAACAATATGGAGGGCTCATGTATGGATCCATGTACCATCTTACTTCCAGCATATGGTGAGGGATTTGTTTTTACATTCATTGATTTGCACACTCTTGCCATTCCTATGCAGTGCATTGCTTCACAAGGGGGCAAGCTTGTCACGTTGCTCCATGAATTGTATTGGGCCAATCTACATGATGGAGGCAGCCATCTCTTTTGTGGCCTTGGGCAAATGTTTTATCACTACATGTATGTTCATTTGCTGCACTATAGCATGTATCATATAAAGACATGCATGATTAACTATGTAACAAGAAACATTTTGCCTTGTACTTTCATCAAGCAGCAACTTGTAAAACTGCGCTGTACTTGTTGGGGAAGCTGTTGGTACCTCTTTGCATCACTTGTAACCTTCAGCGTTTCCTTCATTTTGCTACTGAGCATGTCTCCATTTGTTGATATAGATCAGATTTTTATGGGAGGCTTGATTATGAGAGAGACACATGAGCTGGATGTGTCTTTGAGTATTTTCTGCACTACATGTTCTAATGGGAGTATGAGAGGAGGCGTGGCCACCACTACTACATATGTGTTCTCTCTTGAGGTGGGCCATGAGATTGATAGTCATCCATTGTACAGCCATGGGCAAGTGTTTGGTCTTATGTTGTTGTCATATTCAACCATTTACTATCCATTAGTAGATGTGATGGATCTTGTACATTGCTTGCCATGTAATTTTTTGAAGTTGCAGTGGATGAGACTGCATTGTATCTTTGTGAGAGATTGTTTGCATCATGTATCATCATGTAAAACCTTCAGCAAACATCTCATTAGAATGATCCATGATGACCATGTCCTATTCTTCATGGATGGATTGTTTTGGGCCAGCGTGTTCTTCATTGTTGGAGGAACCTTCATTGGAGGATTTTTCTTCACTTTGCCACTGGAGGGCAATGATTGTGCAGCCCAGGATCAGCATACACTCTACACTTATCATAAGTGGAGAGAAGGACAGCATGGGGTAAGCTATGATGCTTTCCAAGGTCAGATTTTCATCCCACCTTCATTACTGGAGCTTGAGGTGGAAGGAGATTTTCAGGAGTTGCCTTTTTGGGAGGTGGCTCATTTTGTTTGGATGATTGCTTGGGGATGGAGGATCCACATGAGGGAGATGTTCCTCATTACATTCCAGACTCCATGCCTCGAGTGGAGATTCTTCAGTTCTACCCTTGCAGTTGATTGGAGAGAGGTGATGAGTTGGTACGCAGTTGAAGGGCCAGCTTACACAGTCATAGATGCAGAGCAGCAGGGGTCATGGTCTTCATCAGTCATAGCCAGAGGCAGTGCGCAGTCCGAGCCATGGGACTTGGGCTATTATTGGCCATGGTGGCAATGGGATCCAGGAGGATTGTTGGTTGGCTGGTACCGTGAGAGATCAGTTTGGGATCCTGGCATTGAGAGATCCCTACATATCAGGATGATGCAGAGTACAGGGGGGATTCAGTGGCGCATTTGGGACCCAGGCATATTTTGCAGTATCGGTGGAGAGCATCCGCTAGGAGGAGACTTGTTCAGGCAGTTGCTTGAGGGCAAGCAACATTTTGCCAGGGGGGACTGTAATATTCCTAATTTGCGACAGCAAATTGGAATATTCTATTTTGTTTATTTTGCCACCTATAGTTTGTAAATAAATAAAAAGTGAGTAAAAGGGGTCTAAACTCACTTAAAATAAATAAGACATCCACCTAGTAGCACAACGTTGTGACTTAAGTGGGAGTCAAGGGGGGACCCAACACCATGTGGAGGAGGGGGCCTATGTACACTCTAGAAGTTTCTCCAAGCTTCTGTGGAGATAAGGATGAGAATGTGGATAAGGATGAGGATGTGGAGGAGAGAGAGAGACTACGTTGGGTTTGGGAGGGAAACCAACACTATAAAAGATGAAGGAGCCTCCTCATTTCATTCATGCTTGATATTTGGATTATTGATTATTGAGTGAGACATATTGTCTTCTCTTTGGCACGCTGGCTGTTTAGCCCTGTCTGCTGCACTGTTTAGTGCAACCGAGTGTCTCCGTGCGGAGATCTCACCCTTGGCTCCGGGGGACTTCAAGTGCCCGTCAGCAAGGTTATTTTCTTAGCATCATCCTCCAGACAACATATCATGTTGTGCCGTAATATGTGTTGTAGGGTGTTGCCGTGGGTGACTCTACTGACACCACTTCCTTCTCTTGTTTTTCAAAGGGAGTCTTTCTTCTTTTTGAGGATCGATTGAGGACTTTGAGCTCATTTTCGTATCTTGGCATCGTGCCAATATATTCTTCATGGTATAATGCGTGCTTCTTCCCTAGATCTCGCGTTATCGTCAAGGAGCAAACTGCTTCATGGTTTTGGCATCATTTTGGAAGCTAGATCTTTGTTGGAGGGTGATCCTTGGATTGGCCAACCAATCCAAGTATTTCCGGGACTGATATCGGTTTGCTTCGCAGATTCTCGGGTCCATTCTTCGATCTGTCAAGAGCAAGACTCAGACCGCTCTCCGGCATTTTCATGTGGTCAATAATCCCCAAGGGGAAAGTAATAAAGAGCTCCTTGGGCATTTTGTCTCATCATAGATCTCTCGTTTTCATGTATTTATCGCTTTCAGATTCGAAACATAATAAATATAAGCTTCAAACTCTCTGGAGAAAACGCTTAAGGGTTTCGGATCAATCTTTGTCTTGCGCACCTCTATTTCGAGGGGTTTTCCTATACAACCGTTGTTTAACCTTGCTGAAAGCCTATGCCTTGTGCTCAAACTCATTCTCTGATTATTCATAGTGTTATACATCATATTCCTTCAGAAAATACGCTGCCCTTGCTTCAGTAAAATTCTGCATACTCAAAGTCTTGGGAAATCAGGGTTTTTCTTGACTAGTCGAGAAGGAGGAACTGTTTAACATAGAAAAACGCCTTTGTTTGAGCTGAAATTCGACATGGAAGTCCCTCTTGACCTATTCTAACATATTCCAGAACCTTGACCCGTCATTTTACGCAGATTTCCTTATTCACTCATTTTAGAGCCAAAATCCTCACTTTTCCCCACCTTTTTGCCCTTAAAAGCTGAGTAAAGGTTTTTGCTGCTATTTATTTTGGTTGCTGAACATTTTCAGAGATATTATATGATAGCTGAAGCCATCATACCTGAAGAATGCGTTTTTCAGGCATGATCTGCTGAAAATTCCATTTTGGGATATTACACCAGGGCAGAGCAAAGAGACACACTATAATGATGGGAAATAAAGCGCTGCCAAGAAGAGGAATAGAAAACACTGTAATTGAAAATAGGGACGTGGAGAAGGCGTGAAGCAGAAGATATTCCCAAATGTCCCCGTTTTCTGGAAAAAAGTCCTTCCCAAGGACAGGGTGACATCCCCCACGTCACCCAAGGACATAATGGGGCCATTGCCCACCCTTCCCACCATTCTCAGGGGTTGTGGAGGCATGATTATAATACACTAAAATAACGGGAACGATGCATGTAACTTGATTTTCCACTTAATAAATCATCATGCCATTACAACAAGAGATTGCAGTTAAGAATAATAATTAAAAACCCCTCTAATAACATATTTTGATACAATCATTGATTTCCAGTCGCGAAATCCCAGCCTTCAAAATACTGTTTTGTAAAGAACAAATGCCAAATAATGGAGAACTACGAAGCAGAAATGTTTTGCTACCATTACCTAAACACGTAAAATTAGTACTCCCTCCAACCACCACTGCAGGCCAAAAAAATAATATGCTACAAGGAGATCCTAGTACATGATAGTTACATTGTATCTGAATAGAGGAATGGGTTGACAACTCAATTTACACTGATAGTTACATTATGATCTTGCCCAAGACACAGCATCTATTTCATCCCGTGCAGCTTTATACAGCTCAAGCCTTTTAGCACATCCTTTCCTACGTTCCATCAAGGCTGGATCTTCATCTAACAAAGCTGCAAGCTGCTTACCCTGTTTCAGAGTTCAGAAAGAATTAATCATTTCTATCTTTTACATCACCCTATAATTATGAATGTAAAGCATGCAAGAAAGATAGATAGAGATTCCTATCCCAAAGCACGTACTTCCTTCCTGCCCACTTGAGTATAGAAGTGGTTGAGCAAAGAGTTCTTGGCCTCGCGAACTTGACAATACACCACAGCTTTAGGAATAGAATTCTTTAATGTCTCACAGACCATGCCCACGTAAGCAGAAACATTGGAACCTAAAAATTAACACAAATATTAGTGTCACAAAATAAAACGGCATTGTCAGCGCGAACTTCATCTACTTAGTAGTAAGTACTCGCAAGGTGCAGCAAATAAAATGTGATATAAATAATGCCTTGGGGTATGTCCTGTCACACCTATTCTTCTGAGATAAGCCTCTGTATAACGATCCATGGCAGATGCTTGAGGATTTCCACCTTTCCCTTCTTGAGGAAGCTTACGGAAAAACTCAACTGTCAAATAGCTAGACTCCATGTCCACTAATCTTGTTGCAGTTTTACGGCCATCCTCACGGAACCTCTCTAAAGCTTCATTTGCAGCAGCAGCTACTTCTGCTTGAAGGGTAGGGAAGCGCTTCAACTCCTACAAATGTTAGAAAATAGAAATCAAGAGTGAAGCCCCTCTAAAATCCACATCCTGATTGCTGAAATAGAGTAAGAATGTTACCAAAATTAAATATTGCACACAACAGTTTGACCCTTGCCTGAGTTTCATTTAAAGATTTACGAACAATTTCCTTCAAGATAAAGTGTACCTGTAATGAACCCAGAAGAGTTAACAAATGCAAACAAAAACTGTTTTGCTGTAAAACAGAAAACAAAAACTAAATTGTTATGTGCAAGAGAATCCAATATTACATTACCGCATCAACGGATGCTTCAGCAGGGCCTTTGAAATAACCAAGAGCCCCATCAATAAGTCTTCGATATCCTAACTCAGGAGCAATCAAGTGAGGTTGATATCCATCAGCCTCAGAGAGCACTTTCCTAACATTCTGCAAAGAAAGGTGACGGTCAAAAGGTAACTTTTTCAAAGCTGCCGGGAGCTGGTTATCAAAGACTCCATAGACATGCTCCCCTCCAGGTCGTCTGAAACACAAATGCACAATTTCAATTAGTGTATCAGCAAAACAAATTTCCAAAAAGCCAGAAAATCGCTGACTGCTACGCAGGGACTCTTGTTCCACACCGAGGTGCAGGACAGTATCCCAGAGTAAACAGGGATGCACCCAGCATACCCCAGCTGGAATCGAGGGAAATCCACTCAATACAGGGGACATATCTCAAGGACAAAATGAACCAAAAGAAATAAAAAATAAAATCAAAACTAAAGTAGGACCCTCACATAAAACCCAGGGCAGCCCAACCCAGATAGGACTTAAACCAGCCACTTGAAAATTATTTTCCAACATTTCAATCTCTTAAAGTTTGTGATCAACTCAATTTATTTGAGTATTTTGTTCGTAGATTTTATATATTGATAACTTGCTAATTGACTTTTACAGCCAACTTGATGGTTATAATCGGCACCTTAGTTTCTTAAGATTAAGGTTTTATAATTTATTGATGGTTTGGGCAGTATAGTTAAAGTACACACCTTGCTTCTGCTCCCCTTAGCATTGGCTAGTATAAAGAAAACTAAAATTTTCGATTGATTGCTAAACATATTTTTAAATTTAGCAGCTTTGTTATTTAATTGTTTTTAACTTTACGCCCATGGGGCTTTGGATTGACGGTGAATGGGTGTTCTATTATGGGTGTTCTATTAAAGCACTCCATGCGAAAGGTGATCAGTTAAAATCCACTCTGGGTGTTTACCCCAAAAAAAAATTAAAACAATAGTTTTTAACTTTACTAACAAACTCAACACATGCCAGACAGCCAAAATGATTTTCCACCTACCGGTTGACTCTAAGAGATGCAAGCCGTTATACATGCAATGCTTGATTTCCATGCTATCAAACTTATATTACCTATTATCCAATAGGTTGAATATCTTCTAGTAGATGAGAGAATGGGGCATTTTCTTTGCAGGTAATCCTTATAGATATTGAATGATTTGAATTGCAACTTAAATCTTTAAATCTTTGTGTGTCACTTGAAAGGCACAGCATTGAATAACTACATGGATTAAATAAGAGTCATTACCTTTGGGTTCTCATCTGAAATGATTGTTCCAATTCACCTATGGCTCTCTTCACATTTCTCAGTTACAATATTTATAAGACACCAATCTCTTTGATTAGATATCTAACATTACCCCTTTTATTCTGAAGGGGTGTTCGTGAGTCCAAGCATTTTTCTGAACTTACTAAACTTTTCTCTTCCAAGCACTTTGGTGAAGACGTCTGCAATTTGCTTACTTGTGGAACAACGTACCAGCTTAAAGGTCTTGTCCTTTACATGACGTCAAATCATATGGTACTTTGTGTTGAAGTGCTTTGTTCAATCATGGAATCTAGCCAACTCAGTTGCAAAAGTAGAGTAGCATCCCCATGTTTCTCTTACAAATCCCTGGTATCTTCCTAAGCTACAGAATCTCTTGTGTGGCCTCTGTGCCAGGCTCCAGCAACATATTCTACAGTGGGATCTGCTAGAATAGACAGTTTTCATGATCTCCAAGAGATAGTTGATGATTCAAGGTTCATAACATATCCTAAAGTATACACTCCTTTCTTCTTATCCCCATCAAAATCTGAATCCCTTCAAGCACCTTAGAACTATCTTTGCAGCACACAAATGTCCTAATAGGGCTTTTGCATGAACCTAAAAAGAATTTGATCTGCAAATGAAATATCTGATCATGTAGTGGTAAGGTAGCTAAAACATCCCACATGTTGTCTGTATTAGTTACATCCTCAAATTTATTCCCTTCTTTTGATATTAACTCCAAATTTTGATATTAACTTCAAATTTTGCTCCATTGGAGTTGAGAGAGGATTATAATCAATCATGTCAAACTTATTCCACTACTCTCCAATGTACTTTTTGGAAATGAATATTCACTATGAGGAATCTAGGGTTTACCTTGAGTATCACCCTTAAAATGAGGGTATGTGCCGTGCCGGATCAATTCCCCTGGAATATATTATCTGGACAGAAAATGTAACTAAGAGAATACTGAACCTTGATATATCATTGTGTAACATTTCTATGATGAACCTTTCAATTTTTCCAGGAAATGTGAAGGCAATGAATCAGCGGGGTCTTTCACAAAGGGCACTTTATATGTCAGAAATAGAAATTCAAATATAAATGTAATAAAATTGATCTTATTATTACTTCTAGGTGACCAGCATAGTGTAAATCATAAATTTACCCCATACAGTAGAGAGCAAATCATATCCAAAATGACAGAATGAGTATAACACTGATAGATTACTAGGATTAGCCTTAACATTATAAATCCCCTATAGAAATAGGCATCTGCATTGCAAGAAGAAAAGTTTGATTGAGTGTTTACCCGCCATCTAGATGCTCTTTGAAAATACGTTCAAAAGCACGACAAAGCTCTAAAATTGTATACAATTGTGCCTGTCATGGGTTAAAAAACAACATCACATTAAACAAGGTTGAACTAATGTGTTGCACTTCAAAATTCAAGATGTTCTACAGTGTCAATTTGAATCTGGCAGTATGACTATCAATAGCAAATCTTACCCCTGCATCAACAGCAATAGGTCTGCCAAGATGATTCATCTCTGATTCAAGTTCATCTATAGTTTTGTTTATCAAAGACAGAATACTTGGTATTTCTGCCTTAATGGCATTCTCCAGTTGCTGCAGGAAGAATGGACATTAGAAAAGATAAAGCATTCCTTTCAAATGACTTAAGAAAAATCGCTGGATCAAAAAGGATTCAATCCTGGAACATAGTAACTACCTTAGAAAGTAGCTCAGCTAAGTATTCTGAACCCATTCGACTTGCCAAGTGTCGATAATCAGGACTAGTTTGAAAATATTCACGTTCCTTTCTCCGTGCAGCAATCATGTCCACACTCTTGTTAATATCAGCTTGTGAACGATTGACAACTCCAACCCATGGATGTCGTAAACGATATGATCGCCCCTCAAGAACCTTTTTTCAAACGTGAAATGCATCAGTACCCTCTGGAAACTAACTATCTAGAGATAGGAGGAAACATAGCTGAACAAAAGCATCTACAACAGTACCAGCTGTTAATTCTATCATGTCAAGGCAATTAGTAATTCACTCAAAAATTGTCTCCTTACCAGCATTCCCTGTGTTCAAATAATCTTGAAAGCAATCGAAAGACATTAAAATAAAATCCTATGCAAATGTCCAGATCACATTCCAATTGCCATTTAAGTACATGAAATGTATGAGAAAAACTCACATCTACAGCATTTGTTCCCTTGTCCATGAGATCAAGCTTTGTCAACACTCCAAATGTCCTATCACCTGTGCAGAATAAAGGGTCATTAAATGAAGGAACAATAATATGGAGGGGTCACATGAAATTGTTGCAGAACAGAAACCAAAGAAAGGACATTCTAAGTAAAATTACTTGAGAGCTTGGCATATAACAAAGAATTGAATCAAAAGATGCCTCTTTAAAAGATTACAAAACAAATTTAATAGAATAGCATGTATCACCAATATCTTGATGGAAATCAAGATTGTTTATAAGATAAGGATATTCTCTATCAAGCGTTAACATCAGAAACCATAATGTAAAAATGTCATCCAGGGAGAGAATATATAAATACAACTACCGAGCTACGCTCATTCTAATGATCAAATATTCAAGATCATCTAGGGAGAAGAATACCTGTAGGATCAACTTCTCGGGCCAGTTTTATAGCATCAGATGTTGCAATATCTTGGTTTGCAGGGGAAATTGCCAATATAAGACAATTGTGCTGCATAAGAAATTCACATTACATTAGCCAAACTTCATTTAAATAAAAAGCTAAATCTATAACATTTCAGCATCAAGACAAAGTCTTCATAAGCTTAGTTGTGGCTCTGAAAGCAGAAGTGTGGCTTGGGTGCAGGCGCAGCACCTCTTGCCAGCTTTTAGGAATTAATTTTCATGTGTGTGTGTGAGAAATTACAAAATAGATTATTTACTTATATTTATTATAGCTAAGTAGAAGATTAGAGAAATTGTCAATTTCAAATCATGAATTTCCTCCCATGCAATGTCAAGTAGATGACAAAAGCACCTCTTCAACATAACTGTAAACTATTTATGCATATTCATGTATATGTCGTTGTACCCCAACGGGTTAGCTCAAATCAGTTGTCACCAGTGTTGCTGGGCGTTTGGCTAGTACCATACCAGCAGGTGGCCAATTCATCCCCTTGGTGCAGTGCACTAGTCCACAGAGGAGGGTTTACCAGGGATGACATCCACGAATGTGGGAAAGCACCCTTTAAGTTTCCCCACAAAGTTTTCCTTGGAAAAAATTAAAAAACACACGTGTAGATGTATAAATGAATGTATATAAGACCTGTATAATGAATGAGCAGATTAAAGAAATGATCAAATCATGAATTCCCCCACATGTAACATCAAGTAGCTAACAATAGTTACCTTATCAACATAGCTGCGAACCATATTTTCAATATCACCAACAATACTATCTGGCTGTCCCTCTGCAATATCCAAAATTACACTGGCTCACATCTTAACTATTCACAAGACTTCCATATCAATACATTACAACTTCAATCTAGAATGCCAAATTCAGATAAATAGCACCAGGAATGTCCAAGCTTACCTACGGCAACCTTTGTCAAACCAGGCAGATCAACGAGTGTTAGATTAACAACTGTCAAAAAAACAAGCAAAGCAGTAAGCTAAGAAAATAAAATAAAAAAATTGTAAAAGCTCCTCAGCATACAATATTCCAAGAGTCATCCAAAATACGGTAGAATTATATGCCATAATACATATGAAAACAACTTCCAATGTAAGAACCCATCAACGAAGACACTAAATGAATAGAAACATTTGCCTTAACTGCGGTTATCAAAATACATAAAACATCGTTCATGATCCAATTTAAGCATATTAACAAGTGGCTGCCACGCATATTACCTCTGGACCATCAAAAGTAGCCAACAGTCGGCAAAGAAGAAAAGATGCCAAGATCCCATAACATTATCCCATTTGATAGAATCAAGAATACTAACCATATTAGCTCTTAATAATCAAAGTTAACAGACATCAAAAGAATATATGGCAATAAGCCTTACCATCTGGAGCCTCAGTAGTAAATTTATATATAAATATTTATGAGATTGGGTGTAAATTTCATTGTCTCCACTGAGATTCAAGCAACTCCTCAACGTTTTTTCATTATATACATTAGAGATGTTTAGCCCTTTTCCGGGGAGGTTTAAGACAAAAGTTGCAATGTTTGCACCCTCCACATGTTGAATTTTTCAGTAGGATCACCTCTTTCTTCCATGTTGTATTGTCTACTCATAACAGCCAACAATAAGTGAGGATCCAAGCATTGTCAAACACCAAATTATTTAGACGATATTGTTCCTTTTCTCTATCTAATTTACATTCAAGCAAGAACTTGTTCATGAAGGCAAGAAGCACCCAACTAGTTAGCTTGTCTATATGGCCTTATTGTTAGATATGTGTGTATACACAAAAGCACTGGATACATGCCTTCAAGACCCCACTTACTCAATTTCAGATTGGTTCACGTTCCCTCAACCAAATAGGATCTACCAGATATACCACCTACAACAGACAACATAAAGAAGCACCTCATCTTCCTATGCCCTATCTATTATGAGATTGGGAGAAGATTTCATTGTCTCTAGCGAGATTCATGCAAGTCCTTCACATTTTTTGTTATCTAGATCAAAGATATTTAGCCTCTTTTTCTAGAAGGTTTTAGACAGGTCACAGTGCTTGCACAAGGCTACCCACACTGAACCTTTCAGGAGGATCACCCGTTCTTCCATGTTGTCATGTCTACTCATGGCAACAAAAGAACAAGCAAAGATCCAAACATTGTCAAACACCAAATTATCTGCTCGATGTTATTTCTTTTGTCTCTGTAATATACCTTCAAGCAAGAATTTGTTACGAAAGGAGCACCTAGCTAGTTAGCTTGCCACCATGGCCTTACTGTTAGACATGTCTATACACCGAAGCACTAGATGCATACCTTCAAAATCCCCCCTTGACAATTTCAGATTCTTTCACATAAAATTGAGTTATGGTAGATCATGGCCTCCCTTGACCTAATAGAGTCTATCAAATATTCCACCTACAAGGGATAGCATCAAAGGTGAACCTCATCTTCCTATTGCCTATCTATTATGACATCAAGGAGAGATTTCATTGTCTCTACCAAGATTCACACAACTCTACCAAACCAAGCATGTCCACTTCCACAAAACTTCCACGAAGCTACCTCCAACCAGCCAGATCAGCTCTAATAGGGGCTCGAGCAACCAAATTTTCATATAGAGATTCTTCCCCCTCCAACCTCAATTATTAGGAGTGGTGGGCCTTCTCAATCTACAACTACCCCTAAGATCCCTCCAAAGACTATACAACTAGGTCAAGCAGAATTTGACATGACTTTTGTACTGAGTCACAGGACACACCCCTCAAGGTCTCGTGTCCCGTATTTTACGTGTCTGACACAAAACATGCCCTAAATCATGTCAAAATCGTTTATCTTCGTGTCCTCCAATTGAGACACGTGTTTTGGACGTGACAAAAATGTGCCCTAATGTTTTTGGCTCTTAGGACACATGTCCCATGAAAAGTGACATTTAAAACCTGCAACATGGTTTTTTTTGGGTTTTTCTGTCATTGTTCATCGTCAAAGTCGAGTTTGCTCATTGCAGAAATCAAATTTGTTGTGCAGTGTGAGGAATTCCATCATATTCGAGCGAAATGCTCACAACTTCACATTGAGAGCAGAGTTCACAACTTCACATCAACCTAGACCTAGAGATGCAAGAGACGAGCATTCACATGCTTTGCTGAGAATTTGGAGCACTTAAATTTCCTGTAAGTTGTGTTATAGCCTATGGAACTTAACTTTATTATATACCAATGACCACATTTTATAACCAGTGACCACGTATAGATCGTGTGTTGAAATAAAAAGCCAACCTCCCCGTCATGTGCTCACTGCTCACTACACCTTCGAGGTCTAAAGGGAGGGAAGCTCGATTAACACTCTGGTCAACAGTGAAGTTTGAACACATAAATTTATAAGTTATAAACTACCTTATGTGAAGTTTGAACATGATCGAACCTGTTTGAAGTTAATAACAAAAGTTATAACATGAACAATGAACATTGAAGTGTGAACATCATTGTAGTAAATTAATAAACTAACTAGTAAATTACTAAATAGTAAATAGTGTATACTAAATACTAAATAGATATCATCATGATTCATATCTATATGGATCATGCACTATATTTCAGTGTTTTATATATATATATATATATATATATATATATAAAATGTGTCCCTTGTGTCCTATTTCCAAGGTCGTTGTGTCTCGTGTCAAATACTCGTATTTACGTGTCCTCCATGTCTTGTGTCATGTAACTTAGCTTTTGTAATCATCTTTGGTTTCTTTCATCAAGCTTTGCGCATGATTCTTTTTCTACTAAATATCATAGTTCTAGGAGCTGCTTTGGCACTCCCTCTTGTACTTCCTTTGATGTACATTTTATTCCTATTGAGATTGACCTAATTGTGTGGTCGTCCATTGGTCATCTTATTTTTTCATAAGTTATACCATCTTGTAACCATACTACGAACATGGGCTCACTTTAGAAGATTTAACAGTTTTCATTAGTGAACTTCTTCAAGATATTTTAGTTGCGCAATAATGAAGGAGTGACTAGTATCAACGTGTCATATTGTCCCAATATGCCTTTCAGTGAAGTACATTGTTGCCTGAGATTCATCAACCTTTTAATGTGCCCCAGAAGGATATATACATAGAAACCTAAAAGAAAGACCACTTACATCATTTGAAATGCAATTCTTTTGTTCAAGTCAAAAATTGCAACATAATAACAGGAGCTGCATTAAATACCAACAATGGTTGGAAGATATCATTCTCCTGCCTATGTTTACCATGAACTGAACATAATGGCTGATACTGTTAAATGCCGCTCAAGCAAGAACTTCTTGCACAGGGATCAATGTGAACATGCAGGAAGTGGTTCAGGACATGTCATGACTCATTAGTGGTTCAAGACATGTTTTATTTCTTCTGCTTTTCATTTTTCAATTGCTGTGTGATGGAGGTAATCTAAAAATTAAATTTTCTGCTGTTAAATAAATTCTGTTTTTAGCTACTTAATGAGAGAACATTAGGACAGCAGTCACCCAGCCTAAAAAATTGTACATATGCTGTCAAAACAGATTTTACAGTTGGTAGCAAGGTCCTTATGGCTGTGGAGGAAACAATCAAATGGCCCACTTCAGAATGCAGTCACTTATAGTTCTAGTTCTGTCACTAGACTATATGAATGCATTTCTAGTATTTCAGGTGACATAGGGCTGTGATGATTATTCATTATATGTCTATTTGAATTTTGACACTCAATATATTTGTGACAGTTCCTGAGACACCTGAAGAATCAGTTTGTATTCTCGCTGGAATATAGAATGACCTTTTTTTCCTCCAAAAAAATAGAAACCATTCTCCTATCTGCAAACAGGATAGCCTTTGTAGTAGCTCCTTGAGTGATCTTAAGCCCTGGGGAATTAATCTAACCATCATGTAACTTTGACAGTCAGGAAACTATTGCATGTCTGGTCAGGTGAACCAGTTATCCTCGAGTGAAAATCATCTTTGAGGATAGAAATCAAAATAGAATATAGGTCCTTGGTAGAACTAAAATTAGCTGCTTTCCGAAATAGCAAATTAACAGAGTAACCCATAGGTCCTCTGTATAAGTAAAATTCACAAATCTTGAACATTTAGGTGACAAAGCATTAACCACCATCAAATCAAAATGTACTCCAGGTGCAAAACTTTAACAATGTGGTGCAACTCTATAGACTATAAATCATTTTCCCCTTGATAAAAGAAAAAATTAGAGATTCTTACCATTTGGAGAATATATGCTAAGATGAATTGGTACAGGAGAAATCATTTTTGAGCGCCCTGTTATTCTGTCTGTTTCTTCTTGAATCTCATGACGCACTCTAGCTGCAAAATGCCAGGACAAATATAACTTTAGCCATGCTGAGATGAGAAGTTCCATGCTTCGATCAAATGAAACAACTGATAATTTTGATTTCCAGTAAGCAAAGTACAAATTGGGCAACAGTGCGTATAACCATACTTCATGCTAAAGAAAAGTAGCTTTACCTGGTAAGATGACATTTAGCAAAATCATTACCATACATCCAAAAAGTAAAAAACCATTGTGATTCATTGCAAATGCTACAATTCGAACAATGGTAGAAACATCATGGTAAATTTGTTGGGAAAGTTGAAGAGATTATGATCTGTTTAATGGTTTTTGACATTTTGACCCTTGATATGATTGCCTTGACACAAGCCATGACCTATCGCAGAATTTATTGGCTCTAGTAATATTTATTTGGTTCAAGGTTGTGACAGCAGGAGTTTAAAATTTCAATGTTATAATGATTTCTGAATGTGGAGATGAGTATGTTTTGTTTGGCCTCCAACATGAACAGGTTAAGATGATTTTTCCCATGCACTGCTCAGGTATTCTAACGTGCATTATGCAATTGATTGCTTTATTGCGTATAACAATATATACATTCTGCTTTAGGGGCATTGGTGGAATCCGTTAGCAACTTAACAGCATACATGGGTGACAGAACGTCTTTGTGTTTATTGTGTTGTTATTCTCTAGGGCATACACTGGCAATGTTTGTGGTCTTGTATTCCTGTTTTATGTAATTTATATCCCCTTAAGGAAATATTTATGGGTTTTGCAGCCTTAAGGGGATAGCAAGTGACTTTTCCCTCGTGTTTTTTGGATTAAGTAAAATATTGCACAATTCCTCCAATAATCTTCTGACTAGTAATATCATCTTAATTTTCCCCTTGATAATTTGCACTTCAGTCAATCCTGATGAATAATAACATCTATAATTTTGCTCATAGTATACTTCACTTCAAAATTGATCATACACTACACCAAAGAGGATGGACTTCAGAAGTGCTAGCAGTCAAAACCTGAATGGTCTAGATGTCAACTGGGGAAGGTACCACTCTTCACCTCATCCAATTCCTCTACAGTTTAGGCTAGTATTTGCTAGCCTCAGTAGGAAATCCTTTGAGGACTTGTTCTAAAAATTCAATTTTTTCCTGACAAAAAAAATTCAAATCTGCATAATTTAATTGTCAGACATGATTTCAGCTAAGAAACTAATGAGACAGCAAGCTAAATTCAAAGTTGCTATGTTTCACTACAGATCTGCACTGATAAAGTGGCAGATCTACAGGATCTTTTTCTGAAAAACAGAAGATTAAATTGTGGGTTTTTATTCCACCAAACTCACAAATAAATAAGAAATGACCACCAAATGATTATAACAATTATAGGTGTATAGAAAGTCTGAATATAACAGCTGCAAGCTACAAACACTTCAAGGGATGAAGTACTTTACTTGCAACAGGATCAAGGATAAAATAACGTGAACTCAAGGCAAGCCACCTCCACTTCTCCTTCGGAAATTTGCTCAATAGTCAAGTATGCAAGGACTTGACACAATGAATGAATTGGGGACTCGAGCAAAATCCAGATCTCCATCTCAGACACCTCTCTTACAGAATATAAATGGGGATATACATAGTATAAGTGGAAAAGCAAGGAAGATGGAGCATTAAAAAGGAAAATTCATAATTTTTGGAGCATTTTGTTGATGAGGTTGCCAAATGCCAAAACCCAGTTTATGTCAAGGAGCAACTCACCCCAGCAAATGAGGAAAAGCTCCCCTCCTGAAACCTCAATCCTTTACCTTCCGCTACTAGTCTTTTGTTTATCTAAGTCTTTAGTATGAATGGTCTGATTTTGAAGTATGTCTTGTACAATGCTTAGGTAATCCTGGACAACCATAGGCAGGAAAGACAGTGGTTTGTTTATTGCCCCCGTTTTTGTTTATGGGCTTCTCTCTACCGTTTCTGTTATTAATGTCACTCTCAAAAATGGGAAATTTCGTATATAAATGAAATTTTCCCTTACCAAAGAAAAATATGACTTCCCAATGCATACATGCAACCCTTAATGTCTCTTAAATGCTCATGTTTCATTAACTGATTTCCTTAGGTGTCATGGTATTTTTTAATTTCGGTGCTTAATAAAACTGATGCTTGCAATTTCATATACAAATGAAATTTTCCATTAGCTGAGAAAAAAATGACTTGCATACATACAGTCCTGAATGTCTCTTAAATGCTCTTGTTTCCTTAACTGATTTCCTTTTGATGTCAATGGGATTTTGTAATTTCGGTGCTTAGTAAAACTGATGCTTGCAGTCATTTTGAATTCAACTACGATGTACTGGAAAAGTCAAAAAAGACCCAAACTTAATGGGACAGAATAGGGGAAGAAAAACTTGTAAGATTAAAATAGGTAGAAATTTGAATAATAGATCACTTATTCACCGAGATTATCCTAATTATACACTATTTGCGGAATTACATGCATAATACATAATCTCTTCTACCATTGATCATCAATTTGCGGAATTAAAACAATCGCATGCGCACATTGAAACATTAATCAATCACACATATCAACACAGTATGTAATGGGGAAAGCTTACAGCTGAAAACCCCCAACTATCTGTATATTATAATGATAGAGAACATGTAACAATACATAGTACAAACTCCTCACAAGTATCCAGTACTATCTCCAATTGCTACACACTAACTAGCTCAGATATGAATAAGTCACAAGTTCAAATCTCCTCCACCTGTTAGCCTGCCTCTACTGTGCAATCCAAGATGAGTAATGATGAGATCCAAGTTCGAATCCCACTAGCCTGTACTGCGCAATCTTCATTGGCAATCTCAATCAATGTGTGTGCAAATCTCATGCACAGCTATAGTCACAACAGATAGTAGACTCACCCTTTCACCGACCTTTAACACTTGTCTCCACTGAACTGTCCATGCACTGAGTTAACTGATGTATTCTTTAGTTGATTTATGAGTTAATAATTAGTGAATTAATTAATAATTAATTCACACCACTCATCACTAGTGTATTTGTCAGTTAGACTAAATACAATTAGTTCAACTAAGTTAAACTGAACACAACTCCATCAACTCCTCAATCAACTCCACCAAACTCAATTACTTGAATTCTAACCGAAGTCCATCATGCAATAGCTCAACTAAACCCTAGGAATAGCGTAATTCCTTCTGTCAGCTGCATGTGCCACATCCGTAGCTCGAACTAAAGTGCTGCAAGAAGATAAGATAATGTTTATGGCAAGCAATAACCAGCCTGCCATAGGACATTTAATGCGCCTATGACAAGCTGTTTCACATACATAAGATACATACCATGGCTAACAACTCAACCAATTTCCGGCAATGTCTCCACCTTTTCTCGACCTCCTTTTGGTATCCGTGAATGTCACATGTCATGGCTTTTGGCAGGTGGCGGAAGTGATGAGGCATCCACCATACACATACCATGCTCCATGTTTTTAAAATGAGTGGCACAAAATGAAATAATGATTTTAAATTGAGGGAGAAATGAAATTTTGAAAAATAGCCGGGCCTTTATCTACTTCAAAAACTAAAAACAATACTTTTGAATTTTTCTTGTATTTGGTTCTAACGCCTCGTTATGGCAGAGAGTGGATAGCATTCTCTGTAATTTCTGCAGGAGTAAATAGCAGATATCCAGAACGAATTGGGCATGGAAGCAACAGGAGAGCTAGAACTCAACAGAGTTTTGTAGCTTAACATGGCAGAAGGCGTCTAACTCAACAGAGATATGTAGCTTAACATGGCAGAAAGTGTCTTTTTCGTTGTATCTTAATCTGCCCCTTTTTTTAGATATATGATTTTTTCCAGAAGGATTTATTGCGATTTTTAATAGATTGAAAATTTTATGAACTTCTGGAATTGGGATCTTAACCTGCCCATTTCTTATATATATATATGATTTTTTCAGAGGGATTTGCGAATTTTAATAGATTGAAATTTTTATGGACTTCTGGAATTGGGATCGGATTTTAAGAGATTGAAAATTTTATAAACTTTTGGAATTGGGGGTTTCAAGATTTCGCCGTTCCGAAGACCTCTCTACTTCGGTTCCTTTCTTTGTTGAGGGGCTATCTCATTTTCCTAGCGTTGCCATTCTTTCCGAGCTTTGGGAGCTGACATTCCATTCGAGCTGGAGTCTTCTCAGGTAAAGAGCTATGGAGTCTTCTAAGGTAAAGAGCTATGCATCGTGCAATCCAAAGGATCATGCATGATGTGGTCTTTTAAAAAGGTAAATGTAAGCATTTCAAAGTAATAAAATGTTACTTGTGAATCTTAAAAAAAATCTTTGTTCAAGACCTCGAAAGTTTGAAGCTAAATTTTATTTATTTATTTATAGTTTTTTAAAATCATTGTTTATAAACAAAAATATACAATTTTATTTTATATTTAAGTTTCTAAATTATTATTTATATTTACCTTTCCTAAATTATTATTTATATTTAATTTTAAAAAGATATTTTATATATAGAAATTCACAAAACTTATTTTACATTTAAAAAAATAAGTTAGATAAGATAGTTTTGCTCAAGTGATGAAGGTGGTTAACAATTTATTTCTATTTTTTATTCTATTTACATAGTCAAGCATTAATTTTATTGAATTTGGAAAATTAAATATTTAATTTAAAAAAAAAACATTAATCGAAATAAATAGAAAGATAGAAAGTTCTAACTTATTATTGATTTATAGTTTTCCACCAACCATATTTTATATTAAAAAATTAAGTGTGGAAAAAATTTATTGTGAATAATTAGTACAAAGTTTTAATTTATTAATGAAAATAAATAAAAAGATAGAAAATTCTAACTTATCATTGATTCATAGTTTTTCCACCAACCATATTTTATATTAAAAAATTAAGTGTGTAAAAAATTAATTGTGAATAATTAATGCAAAGTTTCAATATATCAGGAGTTAAAAATGTTTCAATTTATTATTAGTTAAAATTTTAATATTTGGTCTTGTCGCTCTTTTTTACATTTTAAAACTAGGTAAATCCTATTCACATAAGAAAAATAAAATTAAAACATAACTTTCATTTAAAAAACAATTAACTAAAATATTTATATTTCTTTATTTATTAATTCACTTCATAAAACATTCAAAACTTTTACATTAAAATTTACTTAAATATTATAATATAAAAATTAGTATTTAAATTTCAAATTTTTTTATTTATATAATTTGCAAAAGTTATTTATTCATAAACAAAATCTCACAAGCTCCAAATTTACATTAAAAAAATCAGATTTACATAAATAATAGGAAGTTTTTTTTTAACTATTTATTCATAAACAAAATCTCATAAGTCCCAAATTTACATTAAAAAGTTCAGATTTACATAAATGATAGGATTTTTTAAACAAAATCTATGAAGCCCCAAATTTACATTTAAAAAAATCAGATTTACATAAATGACAGATTTTTTTTTTTTTTTGGTAACTTGATAGCACTACATCTTCATCATCATGTCCAAATACATCACCCTCATCCGACTAAGGAATTAAGTTAAAATGTATTATTGATTATTTTCTAACTAAATTATATATCCATCTTACAAATATAAGGAATATTTGTCATTCTTAAATTATATGTAATTAAAATCTTTGACCAAAATATGAACAAAAGTATATTCAATATTAGAAATAGGAAAGTGTTAGACTTAGGTATGATGTTTGCTCTATTCTTAAATTATACATAATTAAAAAATTTGACAGAAATGTGAACAAAAATATATTCAACTTTAGAAATAGGAAAGTGTTAGATTTGGGTATGATGTTGGATGGATATGGCTCAATATCAAACACTACAATATGATGTTGGGTGGACATGGTTCAACCTCAATCAATGCATCAAGGAAAAAGATAATCTTTGATCAAAACATGGAAAATTCAAACCTATTATTTATTTATTAATGATTTCCTAAAATATCATAACCTCATTTTACTTGTGAAGAATATATATATATTCTTTTAACATTTTTTTTCTATATATAGATATGTTGATATTAGACATTAAAATATTTTTCAAAATTATAAAGGTTAAACATCTTGCTCACATATCTTTTTTTTTACTCCTAATTACTTTACATGAAATTATATTAAGTCATTATTAATATTATTATTATATCTTACATTGTTTTTCCATTTAGAGAATATTTTATTTTCTATTTTAAGAGGGATCAACATACTTACACATCACCTATTTTTATTAAAAGTAGTTCATAAAACCATTTTCTCTCGGCTCAATAAACACAAATTGGCAACCTATATTTTATATTAAAAGTAATTCGTAAAATCATTGTTTCATCATCACAAATCATAAATCTTATTTTATTAATAAGATCATTGTTGTTCTTAAAATCATTGTTTCTTCATCACAAATTCATAAATCTTATTTTATTTTAATAAGTTGGTTGGTGTATATAAAGTATTCTTAGTCAAGCAATATAGCTAGTTAAAATTTTATCATTTAATTTGTTGCTTCTTTCTTTGATCTTGGGGTTGCCATCAATGTGATGACTAAAGAAATTATGCTTAAACTCAATTTCCAAGGAGCTTTGAGAAAGACCACCACATATTCTTTATATTTGCAAGATATATATATAATTTAGTTCAAAGTCAATTTAAAAAATAAAATATTTTTATATCTATATATAGCTAATAAGTTTAGAAAATTATAATTGATAATATATTTCAATTCTTTATCAATTATGTAAATCTGTTTTTTTTAATGTAAATTGAGACTTAGATTTTGAATAAATTATTTTTGAAAATTATATGAATAAAAATTCAAATTTTAAATATTATCCTTTAAATATTATTCTTTAATTTATAAGTAATTTTCTTAATGAAAAAGAATGTTTTGAATATTTTATGGAGTGGATTAATAAATAAAGGTGATGTTTTAACTTTTTTTAATTGTTGTTGGTGTGAATGGGATATATGAAGTTTTAAAATGTAAAAAAAACAGACAAGGTTAAATATTGAAATTTTAACTAATAATAAATTGAAACATTAAATGATAAATTTTGAATTTATGTATTAAATAACAATAATTTATTTATCAAAAAAAAAAAAAAAAAAATCTTCTAGTTATACTAGTTGTTTTTCTAACAATTAGTTTGAACTTCTCTACATTTATTTAAGATTAATGACTGGATCTGATCTTTCATCTAGTCTTTAAGATGAACCACGTTAGTTGGTGTAACTTACATCATCATATAGCAAACAAAAAATTAACTTTTTACATTATCCAACATTTAACTAATGATATTATTGCAATTCTTATATGTCCATTGTGATCTTTCATTTAGTCTTTAAGATGAACCACGTTAGTTGGTGTAACGTACATCATCATACAACTAACAAAAAAAAATAACTTTTTACATTATCCAACATTTAACTAATGATATTATTGCAATTCTTATATGTCCATTCACTTACAAGCTCATACCTTTACTTTTTACACTATCATAGCAATATAAAGATTGCGTAAATTATTACAAGTTTCAAGGTGGAAACTTTTCAACATATGCGAGACACTTGGCATTTGATTCGACCGTGTTTTCATTTTAATTCATACAGTACACAAGATCCTTAGTAATAATGCGACAAGGACGATATATTTATTGACAACGTTATATTAATCTTGGTTACAATTATTTCATAGCATAATGGGTTTCGACGGAGATCTGTGTATTTATTTTTGGATTAGATAGCATTGTACACGTCATTACACCAACTTAATTCCGTTGACAGTTGTGAGGAATTCACGCCCTCAAATTACATAGGTTTGAATTTATAGTGGAGTTTTGTTTGAGTGCCTGATTAGGGTATTGAATTCCCCAAACCCTAACCGTCTCTTTCCAATTGTTATCATCCTTCGCTGCGTAGCTCTACAACTTCGCCTTAGCCTACCACTATCGACAGGCATGCCTTCGCTCTGCTCGGCTCCTTCTAGCTTTTCATGGCTCAACATGGACATATAAACTCAACAGTCACAATTTACCCTTACCTTTATTTTTGGGATGAGTTGCTATTCGATTTACACGGGTTCCTCAATTATTTGTTTTCGCTAGTCAGATAATGGCTCTATGAATTGTGCCTACGCACAGTTCTCTGCATGAGCTATGATTTTTCTTTAAAAGGCGTTTTCATTTTTTCTCTGCCAAGCCTAGTAGTTTAATTGTGGTTAAGCAAATCCGGCTCCCCTGCCGAGTCCCCTCATCGAGTTAATAGCTAAGCCGAGATAGTTTTAAGTTGTTTGAGTTCTCTGAATAATTTACATGTTATCCTCTGGTTACAATAATTGACTTTCTTCGATGGCTTTGTCCACAGAAATTCACCTTCGAACCTGCGGAAGCATCTTTACACAGGTAAAAGGTTACATTGTCTTTTTCTTTTCTTCATGCTTGTTCGCTACTTGATAGCATAGTCGACAGGGTATTTTGTTAATGATTTTCTTACCCTTGTTTTCTTGTGCAGGTAACCGCCGTGGCTCGGACGTTGAGGTTAGCTCTTTTGGGATGCTCGATTTCGGTCTTCTCTGACTCTTTTCACTTGCCCCTTCAGGTACCATTCTTCGTCGTAGGGTTTGTTAAGTTCTTGGTTGCAAAGACCTCTGCTCCAGCCTCGAAGGCACTCACGACAACGTGAGCTCTGGATTAGTTTTATGACTACATGTCACTATGTTAATTTCTGTTTTGAAACATTCGGGGCTTCACCCTGCTCATGACTACAAAAGACATTTGTAACAATGTCTTTTGATCATAACTGGATCATGGACCAAAATGATAGTTCAAAATTAAAAATGTTCGGAAGTGTGCCAAACCTAAGTGACCGAAAAGGTCTCATCGTTGTGATTTCGGTCCCGTGAACAGTTCGAAAAACCGACATCGTATGAAGAATTTATCGCAGTTTGAAAAGTCCAGTAAATTGCAAAAACTGGACTTTGACCAAGTTTGACTTGGTATTTTTGAAAATTAAAAAAGAGAATATTCCAGGGTATATTCCCTAAAATATTCTTTATGGTCCAATGTGCGCTTGACAAGTGGCATCATCTAAATGGATATTGGGTTGACTTTTTGAATTTCAGACCAATAAGGAGCCGCCATGTGGTAGGCCCGGAGGCTGCCATGTGGCCCAGGTCTGGTCTTATAAAACTTTTGGAGCCCACGGGAATCGAATAGCCGACCTCCCGCATAGCATGCCTGTGACTTACCGTTGGACTACACGTTATTTCTCAACACTATGGTGGCGACAGTCTTTGTTATCGTGAACGGAGTTATACGTTGGGGGTTTGGGGGGCCAGCCCCAACCATATGGCCTTGCGCCAAAAAACTGTGGCCTCCAACACAACCAACAGTTACAAAAAAAATTATCCCAAACAGTTTATATGTTCATCACATGGGCGGTTGTCGTAATGTATGCGACGGGTTTGGAGTTTTTAACTCTAACATTTAATTTGACTGTGGAGATTCTGGGTTATGTGCCCACATTATCCGCTCCCCTTAACCATCAAGGTTAGTTAATAGTTTATATGGCGAGATTTGGAGTGGTGCGCTAACTTTAGGGATTTTTATTAAATATAACTTAAGTTAACTCCAGTGCTCCAGTTTTGGTGGAGCTGAGGTAGGGGTTATTGGGAAAAATTGGTTTTGGTTCTATATTGAGCTAGGTGAACCAATTTTGGAGTGCCAATAGCCAATTTCGACTATCTCCAACATTCCAGACTCAATGTAGTAGGTTGCAGAGTCATTAGAGAGCTTCTAAACAGTTTTTTTCATCAGTGAAGTTCAAGGAGCCACTAGGGCCACCAGGCGGCAACAATAGTTTGAGGCCTAGCCAGGGGAGCTAGAGGCCTTATTTAGAGATCCAATAGTCATTTCTGGATATTGCATATGTTTTGAATCTAATGAGATGGTTTTCAGAGCCTGTAGAGGGCTTTAGAAACCCGAAAAGCTTCAGTGAAGTTCCAGGGGCCATAAGTGCTAGCTTTTGCTAGCAGTAGTTCGACGCCTATCCAGGGCAGCTAAAGGCCTTATGCAGCAAATCAATAGTCATTTATGACTGTAATAAACGTTATAAATCCATTGGAAGAGGTTTCAGAAGGTGTTGAGGACTTATAGAGGTATAAAACCCAGCAAAGAAGTTTTCAGTGACCCTAGTGCCAGGGGGTGCCGACAGGTGTTCGGGTATGAGAATGACTGGTTGGGAATGTCCTTATGGCTATGGATACTGGCTATGAAAGTTGGATGTCTGGGCATATCCTAGCAATGCTGTCATAATGCATAACAAGTATCTAGGGGTTCATCCCTAGAGCGTAGTACAGGAGTGCCCCTAAGTGACCCTGATGAGCGATACATAAGTGGTTCCTTTCCTTTTGAATGTGGAGAAGTCTTTATTTCATAAATAAAGAACAATAATTGTAACAAGAAATACAAATAACTAAACAACATATCCCGTACTTATTTCTCCAGTAACTTTTTTTACTTATCTGTTTTTCACACCTTGCTAATGATGTCCTCCCTATCATGAGAAAGGAAATTACGTTGTCATCTCCCCCCGTGCTCCACACCTGAGATAAGTAGGTTAACAGAGATTCCGGAAGAGACCTTGGGACCCCAAGTCCAGTCTTCTTTTCCTGGAATTGCAGGAATACTGAGTGTTTCCACTGGTCACCACTAGCTCAGGAAATCATCACTCTCTTTCCTTCGTCTCCTTAGCTACAGAACGAAACCCCTTTTCCTCACTGGGATGTACCTTTATGCTCAGAGAAAAAGATAACTGTCTGAACTATTTTTCTGTTCAACCACTTCTCGGTTCTTGGAATACTTTTATCATTAATGTTTTTACTTTTTATGGAACCACTATTGCATGATTAATTTTATTTCAACAAAAACATAATTAATTCATGTTCATCATGAAATCTTTTCTTCAAAAGAAATAAATGTCTTAGTCTCTTAAAAATAAAATAGCATAACAATTAGTTGTCACAGTTGGTTAGGAACACAACAACAAAAAGATATATGGAAAATTAGTGTGGATCATAGAAGCCTAAATTCAAAAATTAAAACAATTTTAAGTAATGATAAATTGAAACCTTACTTCACTTATTCACAATTAACTTTTTATTCACACTTATTTTTTTAATATAAAATATGGTTTGTGGAAAAACTATAAATCAATAATCAGTTTGAACTTTTTATCTCTATATTAAAAATAGGTTTTTTATTTACAGGTATCTTTTTAATGTAAAATAAGATTTGTAGGGTTTTATCAAATAAATTAATAAATGACAAAAATATTTATTTTGATTAATGTTTAAGTTTTTTTATATTAAAAGTTTTCTTTTTCCAAAAAAAAACTAATTCTTGAATATGTAAATAAAATAAAGAAATAGAAATAAAATTTCATCACTTGACCAAGGCTATCTTATTTATAATTTATTTTTTTAATATGTAAAATGTGTTTTATGAATTTTTGTATAATAAATGCCTTTTTAAGATTAAAATACACTTTGATTTGGATGGTCATTTTTCCATATTTAAAAGAGCTAGCTTTTGATTAATAGGAAAAAAGAAAGAAGCAACAAATTAAATCATAAAATCTTAACTAGCTATGTTACTTGAGTAAGAATACTTCATATACACCAACAAACTTATTAAAATAAAATAAGATTTATGAATTTGTGATGATGAAAGAATGATTTTAAGAACAACAACGAACTTATTAATAAAATAAGATTTATGAATTTGTGATGATGAAAAAATAATTTTACGAACTACTTTTAATATAAAGTATAGGTTGACAGTTTGTGTTTATTGAGTCCAGAGAAAATGATTTTATGAACTACTTTTAATAAAAATAGGTGATGTGTAAGTATGTTGATCCCTCTTAAAATAAAAAAATAAAATATTCTCTAAATGGAAAAACAATGTAGGATATAATAATAATAATAATAATAATAAAACTTAATATAATTTCATGTAAAGTAATTAGGAGTAAAAAAAAAAAGATATGTAAGCAAGATGTTTAACCTTTATAGTTTTGAAAAATATTTTAATGTCTAATATCAACTTCATATATATATAACATTAAAATATTTTCTTCACAAGTAAAATGAAGTTATGAGATTTTAGGAGACCATTAATAAATAAATGATAAGTTTAAATTTTCCATGTTTTTATCAAAGATTAACTTTTTCCTTGATGCATTTTTTGAGGTTGAACCATGTCCACCCAACATCATATTGCATTGTTTGATATTGAACCATATCCATCCAACATCATACCCAAATCTAACACTTTCCTATTTCTATTTATAAAGTTGTATATATTTTTGTTCACATTCCTATCAAAGATTTTAATTATATATAATTTAAGAATAGATCAAACATCATACCTAACGCTTTCCTATTTCTAATATTGAATATATTTTGGTCAAAGATTTTAATTACATATAATTTAAAAATGAAAAATATTCCTTATATTTGTAGGACGGATATATAATTTAGCTAGAAAATTATAATCAATAATATATTTTAACTTAATTCTTTGGCCCGATGCAAGTGATGTATTTGGACATGATGATAAAGATGTAGTCCTACCAAGCTACCAAAGAAAAAAAAATCTATTATTTATGTAAATCTCATTTTTTTAATGTAAATTTGGAGCTTCTAAAATTTTGTTAAAAAAAATAAAAAATAAAAATTCCATCATTTATGTAAATCTAATTTTTGTAATGTAAATTTGGGGCTTCTCAGATTTTGTTTTAAAAAAAAAAACAAAACAAAACAAAACAAAACAAAACAAAACAAAACTTTCTAACATTTATTTAAATATGATTTTTTTAATGTAAATTTGGAGGTTGTGAGATTTTGTTTATGAATAAATAATTTTTGTAAATTATATAAATAAAAATTTTGAATTTTAAATATTAATTTTTATATTATAATATTTAAGTAAATTTTAATGTAAAAGATTTGAATATTTTATGAAGTGAATTAATAAATAAAGAAATATATAAATATTTTAGTTAATTTTTTTAAAATGAAAGTTATGTTTTAATTTTATTTTTCTTATGTGAATAGGATTTACTAAGTCTTAAAAGGTAAAAAAGAGAGACAATATTAAATATTAAAATTTTAACTAATAATAAATTGAAACATTCTTAACTAATAATCAATTGAAACTTTGCACTAATTATTCACAGTTAGTTTTTTACACACTTAATTTTTTAATATAAAATATAGTTGAGGGAAAAACTACAAATCAATAATAAGTTAGAACTTTCTATCTTTCTATTTATTTTGATTAATGTTTATATTTTTTTTTAATTAAATTCTTATTTTTCCAAATTAAGTAAAACTAACTCTTGACTATGTGAATAAAAAAAAAAAATTTATTAACCACCTTTATCACTTAGTAAAACTATCTTATCTATAACTTTTTTTTTTAATGTAAAACAAATTTTGTGAATTTCTACATATAAAATGTCTTTTAAAATTAAATATAAATAATAATTTAGAAAACTTAAATATAAAATAAAATTGTAATTTTTTTTTTTTTGGGTTTATACACAATAATTTAAAAAAACTATAAATTAGCTTCAAGCTTTCTAACTCTTGAACAAAGATATTTTTTTGGGTTCACAAGTAACATTTTATTGAAATAATAAAAAAAACATAAACATAAGCTTTCGTGAGCGTATAAAAGATAACCAATTCTCAACGGGAGAAAGGGATGTCCCATTCAGGGAGAGGTAAAAAAAACAGAGTATGGTACCCACACAGTCAATGCTGTGAAACCATATAGGTTCACAACAGCATACAGATCCCAGCTATGGATTCTGGCGTCCAGGCGAAGTAGCCAGGAGTAAAATACATAGAACAAATGAAACAAAAAACAGAGATAACAATACAGACCTCATAGAGGATACAAAGCATTACAAAACCAAGAGCAAAAACCGATAAAAGCAGTGTGGTCCAGCCAAAGGAATGCAGACTGTCAAAGGCGATGCACCCTGAGCGCTGTAGCCATTCGGAATAGTGCAAGAAATCTGTGCAGCATCACACAGGCATCGAGAGCAAGACCCAATACCAGTACAGGTGAAGAGCAACAATCCAACATAGCGTCCCATAGAAAGAGAGAGCCCAGGGCCCTAATAATGACACCAAATACCAAGTACCTACAATGGGATAGAGAAGGTGGTCTCAGAGCTGTTTTCGCTGATTTTTATGACTGTAATGAAGCCAAAATCTTGTACCAGCCCAAATGAAGCCAAAATCTTGTACCAGCCCAAGTTTAGAGAGTTTATCCGCCCTGCTGTTCAGCGCTATGTAAATATGGTGGGTGTATGCCCTCTGAAATTGAGAAAGAAGGTGGGTAATACGTTCGACCCAACCACAGAGATGTGAGCTTCGGAGAATAGCCCTGCCCAAGATACCTCCAACTACAATCTGGGAATCCCCATATATATCAATGCAAGGGATCTTCAAGTGAAAAGCCACAAGGAGTCCGCTCCACAGGGCTAAAAGCTCAGATCTTGTTGCATTTTCAACACATCAGGATGCAAGTCTTGTTTTATCAATTTGAAATATAATTACATAAGTCTTGATTAACAAATCGAGTTAACAGCATTCTCTGCAGAGTGAATTTCTTGAGTTCGTAGATATCTGCTTCAATCAATGTATCGAGCGATGCCCTAAGCTAGCAAGGAAGTATTTTAACATAAGCTACAATATGATCTAGGAAAAAAGGAAAAAAAAATACTTAGAAACACATACCAAAATCCTTGAATTGCTGATTGGGAAGATGTAGGAATTCTGCATATTCGGGAGTGCCGTCGTCTGTTTTGTGAAGCTGTAGTACCAAGGGGCGCCTCGTCACAATACCTGCATGTGACCCGTTTAAATGAATTTTCTAACGTAAACAAATATAACCCATTTCTTTGCATTTATTAATTAACAGTTCTTCTATGGAGAAAACTGGGATTCAAATTTAAATCACCTGAACCCCGAGGTAGAAAATCCCTTCCCACGATGCTTTCTAAAACAGACGATTTTCCGGAACTCTGTTTCCAAAAAGAAAACATCAGACTAATATTCAGCGTTAGGCAAAGTAATTCACTAATGGAATGGAAAACAAAATTAAAAAATGCATCAGACCTGGCCTCCGACGACGGCCACGGTGGGAAGCGCTTCCCATAGCGAGGGAAGCGCACGAAGCGCACGAAGCGCACTGGCACCCTCACCGCCATGGTCTCCTAAAGCCGAACACACCCTTTGTATCCTGTTTACAAGCAAGATCACATTCTTCATGGTTGCCATCGCTGCTTCAAATTTGATTCCCAATACAGCCCTGCGTTGCTTTTAGATCTCACCCAGATCTGTGTTTCCAAATCGTTGAATTCTCTGTTTTCCTGCACGCTGCGATCGATCTGATTTTATCCGAAATGAGCGGTGAGTAGATATAAATAGACAGATAGATTGTAGATGAATATAAATACATTGATTGAAGTTGAAAAAAGAACTCAACTGAAACCAATGGTTGCCCTCTTTCTCCTACGCCTGCTCCTTCTCGAGGGTCAGAGATTTAAATCGGTCGTCGCGCAAGAAATCGAGGCCCTGCAAGGTGGGCGGACTGGGAGATTGAGTTTAAATACGGAAAATAAAGAATTTGACGATCATCTAAACCTTGAAAAACAGAGCAATGTCGCAGAGAATATTTGCACAGTAAAATGACGGTAGGCTTCATGAGTTAATTAGTCAAGGAGGGGTCTTTGGTTCGAGGAATCGGGAGCTGATATGACAGCGCCCGAGGCATGAGTTAATTAGTCAAGGAGGGGTCTTTGGTTCGAGGAATCGGGAGCTGATATGACACCGCCCGAGGCTGAGTTGGAGGAAGGGTTGCTTTCAACTTTTTGAAAAACCGCCTTTTTGGATAAAAAAGGAGTGGTTCTAAATTTTTAAAATATCAAAACAATGTCGAAGAGAATGTTTGCACGGTAAAATGACGGTAGGCTTCATGAGTTAATTAATCAAAAAGGGGTCTTTGTTTCGACAAATCGGGAGCTGATATGACAGCTCTCGAGGCTGGGTTGGAGGAAGGGTTGCTTTCAACTTTTTGAAACACCGCCTTTTTGAAACATTTGCTTTTCATTTATTTTTAATTAAATTATGTATTATAATAATGTGATGTTAATAATTTTAGAAGTATAATTTGTTTTCTAATTTTTTAACAAAGTTTTATATATTAATAATAATTTTATCGGCATAATATATATATTTTTAGTTGAAGTTTTCTCAATTTAAAAGTTGGATGTTTTGGGATATAAAATATATAAAATAAAAATTGTTGCGAGTTTTTTTTGACATGTGAAATTTTTTTCAATTATTTTTAAATAAAATAAGTAAATATGCATGATATAAGAAATTTGGGATTTTTTTTATTGGATATTGTGGTTATTTATCTAAAATATTAAAGGTTTTTTTATGAAGTTTATTATCAAAATAGATAAAGCACAAGGATTCCAATTTATCCAAGTAGGAGAGCTTTTCATGAGGACATGGACCGAGTTCGAGTTCCAACCCACATTGGACAAGAGCCATTGGTGCCATTGGTAATATTTTGAGGGTGTTCATCATCTTGGCCCTTTAAATTGTTAACAATGTTTCCAACCTCCATGGATGGATTAGTATTTGCATTGATTTAAGTAAAGGGCTTTCAACTCAAATTGGGTTGGAGAGTCAGGATTACATTCAGAGACAACTCTTGGATTATGAGTACATAGAGTTTATTTCCATCATCGTTATAAGGTAAAATCGTGTCTATAAGGAAAGCTTTCACTAATTTCTAAAGGAAAGAACCAAAAGCCCTTGGAGTGGAAAGATTTGAAATTAGCCAACCATTAGGTGGAGACAACCAAGACCTTGACAAATACCAATCATGTTAGCATGAGAAATTATCATGTTTCATATGCATAAAAGTGTGACGACCACAGAGATGGGTCTTTAATCATGAAGTAACAACCCCAAACCCCGCGCGTCGACCCTCCTAATTGGTCTCAAAGTATAACAACTCCTTTAGCAAGGGAGAAGAAGAACCATAATTTAGACACTTCAAATCACAAAAGAACCTCGTTCCCATGACTTCAAGGGGCACGACAAAATAAGTAATGGTGTTTATATATACTATAACATTGAATCGAGTTAAAGATTCGAGTGACATCAAGCAATATAAAAAAAAAAAAGAGGAACATGATCTTCTTTTTCTAATCAAATATATTTATACTATATTTTGTAAATCAATGATATTGAAATGTGATTTTGATAAATAAATAAATTAATAATCAATAAATATAAATATAAAAAATAAATTATACAATTTAATTATACATTATTTTAAAAATAATAATTTAATTATATATATATATATAATTTAAATATACATTATTTTAAAAATAATATATATATATATATATAACTTTTTTATTTATAAAATAATATTAAAATAATCAAATTATATATAATATTTTAAATAATAAAAATATATTATATTTAATATATTTATAAACCTCTAAAATTTTAAAAAATTACATAAATTAATCATCTATATCAAATATACCAAAAACAATACAGTGACATCAAAAATTTAACAAAATCTATCATGCCAATTAGTTGCTTCAAACAAAACATCATTCAAGCAACATTAAAAAGCTTACCTATATCAACAGTGATCCTTGGAGCCGCAAGCATCCATCACAAATTTCAAGGTAATGATGGTGAGCTTTCCCCATCAATAAGCATAAACATGTTTTACATAGAAACATGAAAGAGGGAAAAGGAAAGAGTTTCCTTGAAAATAATGGTATTGAACAAGTATAAATGATCTACATACTTTATAACCACTTTAATTATAGCATGTCATTGTTATAATTAATTAATGGTTAAAGACCGTTGCCAAATGTAATATTAAAATCATAATTAAATATATCGCATAACCCACCAAAAAAAATTAACAATGAAACATTACTATATGAGAACAAATCGACGCCTTGTCATAAGACCTAAATTAGAAATGAGTACTTAGAAGCTATAGAGTTTTTAATCATTTTTCTAAATGTGTGGGTATGCATTAACTCTCGGATTATATGGATTTATTAATTAATTTGAAGTTTAAAGTTGATGAAAATAATATAGATTATCCTAATTAATGAAAATAATTTGAAATTTGATTTAGTGTTTTAGGAATTTATTTTTTTTGTTATGTTTTTGTTGAGTTAATTTTTTTTATGTTTTTATATAGCTTGAGTGGGTTTAATGGTTAAGAGCATGTGTTTTTTGTTTACATGTTCAAAACTATTGCGAGTAGAGTATCTATGTCTTAGCAATCAAATCGTTGCGTGGAGGTAAGTCCTTTGTCCCACAAATAAGGGGGTCTCATACACTAATTTGGTGTTTGGCTTGGTTGCGACCTTAAAATTTAATAATAATAATGATAATCTAATCGTCGTGAAGATGAACCACTTTGGTTGGTTCAAAATGTGTCGACAATTAAAACATTTATGTCTTAGATCTAGAAGACGAGTCTCTAAATAACTGAAATGCATCGACAATTAAAACATTTATGTGATAGATCTAGAAGACAGATCTCTAAATAACTCTACTCACAGAGGCCTCCATTGAGATATAGATTTTTTATTTATTTTTTATCATTGTGAATTGGTAATATGTTCGAGTGTTTTGAATAAGTGTGGGATCAAATCTTTTAGTTGTCACTATAATAACAAGAACACCAAAATCATATTCAATAGCCTGCGAGTCAGGTATATCAATAACTTATTAGCAAAAGTCGAGACGTCCTGTTTAGATTTTATAATAATAATCTAATTTTAAGTTCACGGCCAAGTTACGCACCAAATTGGTGTATAAGATCCTCTTATTTGTGGGACAAGGGACTCAACTTTGTGCAACAACTTAACTGCTAAAATCTACAAAGGTGTCCTCCACCCACTTTCATATCTCACGTAGGGACATATTTGGCCCATTGTGATAAGGCTCGAGGAGTAGGCTCCCACACCCTCATGGAGTCTCAGCGCTTTGCTAAGTCATAAATTCCAAGCATATTTGGCTTACAAGTTGTTGGATATATTCTTGATGTTATAGTGACAATCGCTAGATTTGATCTTGGGTCTCACCTAGATTACTCCAACAAGTTATCAATTCACCGTGGTAAAAAAAAAAAACATAATAATGTATATACTATAACACATTCTAAATTTGAACATGTGACTTTTTACAAGAAGGTATATGTCCATAACCATTAGGCCACTCAAACTATATTATAACGACACAAATTATTTCATTATCTTACCTTAGATGCTTATACACATTGTATGTTAAAAAAAATGTCTAATTGATAAATTGCCATCATATTAAATGAAGAATGTAAATTTAAATTTAGAGTTTCACTAAACTATGTGAGGTCATATTTAATTTGTTTCTTTCCAACTAAGAAATCTATTCAAAATTATTATCAAACATTAAGCCAAGACAAATTTAATTAGGAGTGGGATAAATAGTCAATGATTCAGCCATTTCCTAATTCAACCTCTTCAAAATTAATCGTATTGAAAGACGCTTTACAACTTAATATGGGGGAGATGTTGTCACATCAATGTTTACTAAGGAGGTTACTGTTGTAAGGTGCAATGAGGTTGCTGAGGAGGTTGCAGAGAAGGTTCCTAAGGAGGTTACTATTGGGTTTTTGTGCTTTTAATCTCTTTGTGTTTCTTCTTGAAGGGGTCATATTAGTGAGGAGGTTGCAGAGAAGGTTGCTGAGGAGGTTGCTACTGTAAGGTGCAATGAGGTTGTTGAGGACGTGAGGTTGTAGAGTAGGTTATTGAAGAGTTTACTTCTGGGTTTTTGTGCTTTTAATCTCTCTGTGTTGCTTCTTGTGGGTTTGTGTTGGTGGGAATCAGTTCTAACGCGTGGCATCTCACTCTTCTAGTGAGGAAGAGTCATACTTTGTACTATTCCAGATTACATGTTTACTTTTTTTTGCCTACCATGCTTACTATCAGGTTTCGTTGATTTCTCTCGTATGAACACTCCCTAGATTATTTACATTTGAATATGTTTATTTTCCTTTGTTGTCTAGCCTCTTCCCTTCCTTGAGAAGATGTGACCTTGAATCCTCCTACTATCCAACATATTTGTAACAACCCTTCTTTGGATAATTGTAGCACCTGGTGTCCTTGTTATTTCGGGTGTGAAGGGTGTTGTGATATATCTTGGAGTCATATATTTCAAATTATCTAGTGTTGCGAGGGTGTTAGCATAAGGTGGCCCTGTGATTGTTGTTGGTGGAGGTGAAAATTATGTTGGTTTTGTATATGTGGGTCGTGTGCATATTGTTCCTGAGGTTACAGTAGTTGAAGTAGTATATATTTTGGTCTTGGTGGACTTAGAGGTCCACATATCAGAATAGGAGTTGTTGTGACTATGATTATTCCCAAACTGCATGTTTATACAATATGGTGTGAGGATGGTGATGTGCTGGTTAAGTCCATACAATATGGCATTTCTGAAAATTACTTGAGGCTCCTCTCTGATTTAAGTCATAGTTGTTTGTTTTTGGGAGGCATTGTTATATTTTGTTCCTACGAGAGTTGTGTTGCGGGGGTTCCCATATGGTGGACTTGATAGTTATGGCAAAGGTGGTGGTGTTTTTTTTTATTCTACTATGGTTGCTCAGATGTTTTGATCGCGACTCCCCTATGCTACAATTTGCGACTCTGCTCCAGCCGACAATTGTGTTCAAAGGTGGTGGTTGTCAGATTATCTTTTTTTTTGTCATTGGTGATTTTTCCGACAGTGTCAATCTCGTACTTCCCCACTTTTGAGGAGTATACTCGGGACAATTCGACTACTTCTGGGTATTTCCAATTTGGGATTTTATACCTGATTTTTTCCTCTTCTAGAGTGGCGTCGACAGTTAAATTTCATATCAGATACTAAATTCTTACTTATTGTCGAATCACTAGTTTGGATCCTTTGGGGGTGATTTAATTGTACTGTTCGATTTTTTTTTTTTTTTTTCCTGAGAGCATCTCTCATAATACCCTGTGTTTTCATTCCTTTTGGGATTCTCCTTCTCATTAAATTTTCTCTCTAGCGTGGGTGGTAGTTGATTTTGGTAGGGAGTGGCAGTTGGTTGTTGCACGAGATATTTTACTCCCCCAATAAATCCTCTCTTTCTTGCTGGATCTCCTCGGATAATATTCTTGTTGGGGTGCACACTCTACATAATTTGTCCCGAAGCGGAGTTAGTTTTTTATTGGGGTGTTGATTTCTTCAATTTATATTCTTTTGACTTTGTCTCTCCATGTGGATCGTTGCTTGCATTTCCTAGACTCTGACATGGCGGCTTATGAGGATTTCATACAAGCCACGGTGGAGGTTGAGCGGACTCAGAGTAAATCCTCTTGCCCAAACAATTATGTCAATCAGGGAAAATTTTAAAGATGGAAATCTATCTTAAAGTTTAGAAACTTTGGCGAATCCTACTAATCCATTATATGCAATGTGTAAAAATTTTGGAGATATTTTTGTAAAAATATTTGAATTTATAATAATTTTACATAGTCTCTATATCAATTTTTAGCGACTTTTAGTGTAAAATAATTTCATACTATAAAATTTGGGTGAATCATTTTTGGATAAAAATGAAAATAACAAAAAAAAAATTTGAAAAAAGTATAGAAAATTAACCCACAACCCAACCAATCAGTTTTACATTTTTTTTTATACTTACTTAATACAAAAGCTTCGTTATTTCCATTTAATTTATACCTTGATTAATAACCCAGCATCATCGGCCTGAACAACTTAACACACAAATTACTTGGCCATACTTTTTAACAAATAACCGAACTTGCTGAATGACTTCAGATAAGCAAGGCACGTGGAAACCAATCAAAAACTGTGCAAGACAATATTTAGTTTAGACGCGATTAAAAATGAAATCTCTGAATCGTTGGCCAAAAGCGCTCCACCAATCTTTGATGGTACACCTTTCGATAAATGAGCAAATTCCAACTTAATGACTCTGGTGCATTAATATATGCCTGTGACATTATACCTTGTGTTTCATAACTTGGTTGACAATGTGCAAGCTACTGTGAAACATCAACTAGGTTTTCAAAATCCTTAAACATACCAATGTAGTATATATTGCTCAGAGGTTTCGGGGTAACAAGATGGGGGGCGAGAAGGTACCTCCAATGGGCAGGACGGCCCAAGAAAAAGTATGCAAGGGAGTTTCTAACCTGAGGAATTATTTAAGTGATATGTGAGGAATTTTCTTTTTCTGAATGAAGGGTCTGGAATATGCTCTATTGCTTTTATTTGGCTAAGAGTTGAGAGTTTGTCTTTCTCAAATGTAAGGAAACAGGTTAACGGCCAAAGACCCAGAGGCATCTGGCAGGAATTAAAGTCTGCCCACTTATGGACCACCAGGGTAGTCCCAGGTAGCGTGGTTTTCCTTGAATCACAGTGGAATCACAGTGATGAGTCAGCCTGCGTTCACAGATAAAAGCGAATGATAAATGTCCCCACTGCTAATTTGACAACTGACTTATGATAGGTTTTCCCACTGTGTTATATATATATATGTGTGTGTGTGTGTGTGTCCCACAACTGAATTATGATAGGCTTTCCCACTGTGTTAGTTATATATATATCCCACAACTGAATTATGATAAATTTTCCCACTGTATTTTATATATGTCCCACTACTAATTTGAAAACTGAATTATGATAGATTTTCCCACTATTTTATATATATAACCTAATAACAAGAACAAGTATGCTGAACCCACATTGGAATGATGCAAAATGAACAGACACATCAAGTAGCCATGAAATTACGCAAACCACCGAGGAAGAAATCAGATGAACTAGAAAAAATTGCTGAAAGACAGAAAGAAATCAGATGAATTAGAAAAGATTGTTGAAAAGAAAGACCGAAAGGGCACGAAGCCAAGATCAGCAAGAAGACACATGCAGGAACAGCACAGAACAAGAGAATTCGACAAAAGGAATGTTGCAATGTCGATCCAGGGCAGAGCAAAGAGACACACTATAATGATGGGAAATAAAGCGCCGCCAAGAAGAGGAACAGAAAACACTGTAATTGAAAATAGGGACGTGGGAAGGCGTGAAGCAGAAGATATTCCCAAATGTCCCCGTTTTCTGAGAAAAAGTCCTTCCCAGGGACAGGGTGACATCCCCCACGTCACCCAAGGACATAATGGGGCCATTGCCCACCCTTCCCACCATTCTCAGGGGTTGTGGAGGCATGATTATACTACACTAAAATAACGGGAACGATGCATGTAACTTGATTTTCCACTTAATAAATCATCATGCCATTACAACAAGAGATTGCAGTTAAGAATAATAATTAAAAACCCCTCTAATAACATATTTTGATACAATCATTGATTTCCAGTCGCGAAATCCCAGCCTTCAAAATACTGCTTTGTAAAGAACAAATGCCAAATAATGGAGAACTACGAAGCAGAAATGTTTTGCTACCATTACCTAAACACGTAAAATTAGTACTCCCTCCAACCACCACTGCAGGCCAAAAAAATAATATGCTACAAGGAGCTCCTAGTACATGATAGTTACATTGTATCTGAATAGAGGAATGGGTTGACAACTCAATTTACACTGCTAGTTACATTATGATCTTGCCCATGACACAGCATCTATTTCATCCCGTGCAGCTTTATACAGCTCAAGCCTTTTAGCACATCCTTCCTTCCCTACGTTCCATCAAGGCTGGATCTTCATCTAACAAAGCTGCAAGCTGCTTACCCTGTTTCAGAGTTTAGAAAGAATTAATCATTTCTATCTTTTACATCACCCTATAATTATGAATGTAAAGCATGCAAGAAAGATAGATAGAGATTCCTATCCCAAAGCACGTACTTCCTTCCTGCCCACTTGAGTATAGAAGTGGTTGAGCAAAGAGTTCTTGGCCTCACGAACTTGACAATACACCACAGCTTTAGGAATAGAATTCTTTAATGTCTCACACACCATGCCCACGTAAGCAGAAACATTGGAACCTAAAAATTAACACAAATATTAGTGTCACAAAATAAAACGGCATTGTCAGCGCGAACTTCATCTACTTAGTAGTAGGTACTCGCAAGGTGCAGCAAATAAAATGTGATATAAATAATGCCTTGGGGTATGTCCTGTCACACCTATTCTTCTGAGATGAGCCTCTGTATAACGATCCATGGCAGATGCTTGAGGATTTCCACTAATCTCAAATGTCAAATAGCTAGACTCCATGTCCACTAATCTTGCTGCAGTTTTACGGCCATCCTCACGGAACCTCTCTAAAGCTTCGTTTGCAGCAGCAGCTACTTCTGCTTGAAGGGTAGGGAAGCGCTTCAACTCCTACAAATGTTAGAAAATAGAAATCAAGAGAGAAGCCCCTCTAAAATCCACATCCTGATTGCTGAAATAGAGTAAGAATGTTACCAAAATTAAATATTGCACACAACAGTTTGACCCTTGCCTGAGTTTCATTTAAAGATTTACGAACAATTTCCTTCAAGATAAAGTGTACCTGTAATGAAACCAGAAGAGTTAACAAATGCAAACAAAAACTGTTTTGCTGTAAAACAGAAAACAAAAACTAAATTGTTATGTGCAAGAGAATCCAATATTACATTACCGCATCAACGGATGCTTCAGCAGGGCCTTTGAAATAACCAAGAGCCCCATCAATAAGTCTTCGATATCCTTGCTCAGGAGCAATCAAGTGAGGTTGATATCCATCAGCCTCAGAGACCACTTTCCTAACATTCTGCAAAGAAAGGTGGCGGTCAAAAGGTAACTTTTTCAAATCTGCCGGGAGTTGGTTATCAAAGACTCCATAGACACGCTCTCCTCCAGGTCGTCTGAAACACAAATGCACAATTTCAATTAGTGTATCAGCAAAACAAATTTCCAAAAACCCAGAAAATCGCTGACTGCTACGCAGAGACTCTTGTTCCACACCGAGGTGCAGGGCAGTATCCCAGAGTAAACAGGGATGCACCCACCATACCCTAGCTGGAATCGAGGGACATCCACTCAATACAGGGGACATATCTCAAGGACAAAATGAACCAAAAGAAATAAAAAATAAAATCAAAACTAAAGTAGGACCCTCACATAAAACCCAGGGCAGCCCAACCCAGATAGGACTTAAACCAGCCACTTGAAAATTATTTTCCAACATTTCAGTCTCTTATAGTTTGTGATCAACTCAATTTATTTGAGCATTTTGTTCGCAGATTTTATATATTGATAACTTGCTAATTGACTTTTACAGCCAACTTGATGGTTATAATCGGCACCTTAGTTTCTTAAGATTAAGGTTTTATAATTTATTGATGGTTTGGGCAGATTGAGTATAGTTAAAGTACACACCTTGCCTATGCTCCCCTTAGCATTGCTTTTCGATTGATTGCTAAACATATTTTTAAATTTAGCAGCTTTGTTATTTAATTGTTTTTAACTTTACGCCCATAGGGCTTTGGATTGACGGTGAATGGGTGTTCTATTAAGGCACTCCATGCGAAAGGTGGTCGGTTAAAATCCACTCTGGGTGTTTACCCCAAAAAAAAATTAAAACAATAGTTTTTAACTTTACTAACAGACTCAACACATGCCATAGAGCCAAAATGATTTTCCACCTACCGCTGACTTAAGATGTGTCGTTATACATGCAATATCTCTCATACTAAACTTATATTGCCTATTATCCACATGGAATATCTTCTAGTTGATGAGAGAATGGGGACAGTAATCCTTATAGATATTGAATATCTGAATTAGGACTTAAATTTCAATTCTAGTGTCATCAGTGTACGCATTGAATAACTACATGGATTAAATAAGAGTCATTACCTTGGTTCTCATGTGAAATGATTGTTCCAATTCAATTGCGTCTTCTCTCATTACTTCGCCATAATATTTATAAGACACCAATCTCTTTGATTAGTATCTAAACATTAACCCTTTTATTCAAGGGTGTTCAGATTCAAGCATCTTTTCAACACAAATTTTCTCTTCCAAGCACTTTGGTGAAGACGTCTGCAATTTTCTTACTTGTGGAACAACGTACCAGCTTAAAGGTCTTGTCCTTTACATGACATCAAATCATATGGTACTTTGTCTTGAAGTGCTTTGTTCAATCATGGAATCTAGCATTCTTGGCCAACTCAGTTGCAAAAGTAGAGTAGCATCCCCATGTTTCTCTTACAAATCCCTGGTATCTTCCTAAGCTACACAATCTCTTGTGTGGCCTCTGCGCCAGGCTCCAGCAACATATTCTACCTATACAGTGGGATCTGCTAGAATAGACAGTTTTCATGATCTCCAAGAGATAGTTGATGATTCAAGGTTCATAACATATCCTAAAGTATACACTCCTTTCTTCTAATCCCCATCAAAATCTGAATCCCTTCAAGCACCTTAGAACTATTTTTGCAGCACACCAATGTCCTAATAGGGTTTTTGCATGAACCTAGAAAGGATTTGATCTGCAAATAAAATATCTGATCATGTAGTGGTAAGGTAGCTAAAACATCCCACATGTTGTCTGTATTTAGTTACATCCTCAAATTTATTCCCTTCTTTTGATATTAACTTCAAATTTTGCTCCATTGGAGTTGAGAGAGGATTATAATCAATCATGTCAAACTTATTCAACTACTCTCCAATGTACTTTTGGGAAATGAATATTCACTATGAGGAATCTAGGGTTTACCTTGAGTATCACCCTTAAAATGAGGGTATGTGCCATGCCGGGGCAATTCCCCTGGAATATATTATCTGGACAGAAAATGTAACTAAGAGAATACTGAACCTTGATATATCATTGCGTAACATTTCTATGATGAACCTTTCAATTTTTCCAGGAAATGTGAAGGCAATGAATGAGCGGGGTCTTTCACAAAGGGCACTTTATATGTCAGAAATAGAAATTCAAATATAAATGTAATAAAATTGATCTTATTATTATTTCTAGGTGACCAGCATAGTGTAAATCATAAATTTACCCCATACAGTAGAGAGCAAATCATATCCAAAATGACAGAATGGGTATAACACTGATAGATTACTAGGATTAGCCTTAACATTATAAATCCCCTATAGAAATAGGCATCTGCATTGCAAGAAGAAAAGTTTGATTGAGTGTTTACCCGCCATCTAGATGCTCTTTGAAAATACTCCATTAGGTATTTAGGGTTCCAAGGTCTCCATTAGGTATTTAGGGTTCCAAGGTCATCAAATCATCATTCCATGCATAAATTCCAGCAAGTGGAGGAGTGACAATAAAGTAATTTCATCAATAAATTTGATTTCAAAGAAAAAATGTAATTTAATGTTAATTTGTAATAAGTACTTCAGAGTTCCAAGTAGCTGCAAATGCTCAAGTTCCACTAGCAAATGTTCAAAGTTCCAAGAATAAGTTCAGTATTCCAAAGCCACTATAAGTTCAAAGTTCAAATAATCAAGTTTCAAGGTTCCAGCAAAAAGCAAATGAAAGGTTAACTTTGAAAAGGAAAATGTGGGTCCATGATCATTTAATGATTTTAATCGAAGTTAAAAAGGCCCTAAAGGAAAAAAAGACATTAATTCTTACTCTTCAGCATCAAGGTCCTAACTTGCCAAATTCAAAAAACAAATTTTTACTTCAAGAACTTGAATTTCTGGTGCAACACTGTGCTTTTTTTGAGCATGTTGCGCTTTTCTGGGAGCATGTTTCGCTTTTCTGGAGAACGTTGTGCTTTGTCCAATGAAGTTGTGTTTTGTGAATTGGACGCCAAGAGTGATTTCGAAATGTTTCTTCATCTTTTCTACAGTCTTCACATGGTTGCAAACAAGTAAGTAAATCCATTTCACCCCACCTTTCATCAGTTCTTTCATGATTATGGTCAAATAATAATTCATCCCTCCATCGTTGTGATTTTCTCAAAAGCACTGCGCTTTATGGTGTACATTTTTTTACTAGCCTACAAACCCTAGGCTCCTTAACCTAACTACTTTACATCTAAACTAATCCCTAAGACCCTAATTCTCGTCCCAATTTCATCTCCTAGATCCTATTCCATAAAACCCTACCCCTACGTTGTGCTTTTCTAGGCAGCTAAACTATACCCCTATAATTAAATTCCCTAGCCCATTTCCCTTGTTATTTTAGCTCCACTCCACCTCCCTAAGGTCCCTAACTCCCCTACACCCTTCCCTAAATTTTCCCACACCTATCCCAACTCCCTAACCCCATCATCCCATTCCATTTTCCTTCCCAATCTCCCCTAGGGTTTCTAGAAAATTAAAAACCATGGAGGAAGATAGAAAGACCTGCAAAAAAGGAGGGAGAATCTCAAGGTTTGAGCCATTAGACACTAGTGAGTTGATGTCATCACCCCTAGCAGTCAAATGCTTCGAACATGTGGGTTTTTATGAGCTTTTTGAAATGGTGCAAAGAGTGAAAAGCTACCTAGATTGGACTAGAATATTCATCACAAACATCCAGAAAGACCAAGTCACCATTGCAGGGGTGACATTTACCATTTCAACAGACATGATTGCAGCAGCAATAGGGATACCTAATGTAGGTGAAAAGTGGTTCAAAACTCAGGAATTGAATGCCCAATTGTATCAACCTTACCTTAAAGAATCATACAAAGGTAGCATCAAGAAAAAATTCCCTTTTGGTCAACTACTTGATAGGTTTTCCCTCATGATGAAAATAATAATGAAGTATTTCACTTGCGAGGGAATATTCTCTAGAATCTATAGCTACCACATCAGATTACTCATGCATTTCACTAGGGTAAAGCTTCTCAACGTTCCCTATTATTTGTATAGGAGCATTGACAAGATGGCCTACAAGGTATAGCACAGAGAATATGAGCTCCAAATGAATAGTCTTTTCCATCACTCACTTATCAAAATCATTTTTCTTCACAATCTCAAACAACTAAACATTGCATGGGAAATTTTCATTGAGGCAGAGGTTTTCACATCTCCATCCAACCATCCTCCTCGACCTATTCCACCATCAGTACCAGTTACACAAACAGAGGTTGGGTCATCTAGCAGGTCTGCAGTTAAGAAGAGAAAAAAGGACAAAGAGGTCAAAACTTATCAGAGAGGAAATAGGCAAGTGTTTTCTATAGAAATTGTGGAAGGTGCCTTGCCTTATACATTAGAAAAGCAGGGATATTATAAGTAGCAGGAGACAGTTGTCCAAGAGAAAGAAGCCCTTCACCATGACAGTGAGATGGTGGACTTGGAGTCCTAAGATGAGAGGGAAACCCTAAACCTAGTCATCAAAGAAAAAAATGCCAAAATTAGAGAGCTACAAGACAATTTGGCAAGGTCCAAGTTTGTTATCTCCTTCCTTGAGCAAGATAAAAAACAGTTAAAGGAAAAGCAAATACTCTTGGAAAAGGACATGTTTAAGGCTACTAGGAAAGAATTGAAAAGCAAAGCGGTGATTGAGCATGATAAGTCTGATGAGCATGAAGAATAGATATCAAGGAAAATACCAAGAACAAGGGGCCGAAAAAGAGCATTGGAGCTAGAAAGACAACAGGGGACACTTCTGGTAGAGGAACTCACTTTTGAGGAGAAGAGTGCGATGGAAATCAATGAATATAGGGAAGTTTGGCTTGATAGAGTGAACACACGCCTAGATAAGCTCCTTCATAAAGATAAGAGGGATAATAAGATGATGAGACACATGGCCCACCACTACTACACTAGAAAAAAGTTCTGCAATATCAAATGCAAACAAATGCAAAACAAGCTAGAATAAACCCTAATCACCAAGAAGAAGAAGGGAAAACTCCATTTTCTAGTTGATGCATCATTGATTTCATACGAAAACCTAATTTTGACCTCACACATAAATTGTGAAAGATTTGGACAAATGTTTGGCATTTTTGACATTTTGGCCAAATTTCACTAGCTTTTGCACAATCTGATTGCAAAAAGCTATGCTTTTCCTGGAGGCCTAAAAATGATGCAAACTCAATTGTGAAGGATAGATATTGGCTTATACATCACATTTTGACTCCTGAAAATAAAAAATCTCAGCTTTTGATAGGTGTAAAAGCTAAAAAACATCATAAAAAACACCTTTCTGCCATTTTTTTCAACAATACATTATGTTTTTTTACCAGTTTTTGAAAAAGTGGTTTTTCAGGGGCTTAACTCCATCATTTTCACTGCTTAAGGACATTTTGGATAACTAGATAGGAACATCTTTCCAATGAGCTAGCTTGATCTCAATTTGGACTTCAGGAAGGCAGTCAAAAATCATCTTGAAGGTCACATTGCGCTTTTCTCAGGGACACATGGCGCTTTTAGCAATCACGTTGTGTTTTTTCTAGTTTGCATATTATCTTCATAATTTCAAGTTTTTTTCAATTAGTTGATAGATTTCATGAAATCCTACTGATGTAAATTTGTAAATCCAATGTAATTATGTCTATTATAGTTACCAAAGGTAGATACATCAAGTAAATTTGTATTTTCGGGTCAAATGAATCAGTTTCACCAAAAAAGGGAGAGTTTGTTGATCTCCCTAGTCATCAAGATTCTAGTTGAGTATTTTGGGGAATAGCTCCATAAGTTATGGATTCGACCCCTGAGAGTGGGGAGGATTTTTTTTTGTTCTATATATTTCATTTTATTTTCCATTGAAAGGGTTGGATGTTGTGTAATTGAGCTTGGAACACTAGTGTATTCAGTGAGTTTGGCAGGAACTAATAAATAGAATTTTCAGCTATTGTGGTGGGATTCATGTGGTATGTGTTTTAGCAGTGTTTCTCCTTCTATTTTCATGTGTTTGAAAGTATTGTACCTTCCATATTCATGTTCATCTCTTATGTGATTGATTTGTAAGTTCGATAAGTATAATTCATTATTTTGATGCTCTTTTTTAGAGAAGTTATCACAGTTATGTTCACTTTCTTCTGATATAAACAAATTCATAATTCCTATGCTCGTTTTGAAACCCTATCAGTCTACCATATTCGCCAGGATACCTTAAAGTGATAAAGTGTGTGCCTACCTTGCCCCATCACATCTCTGCAAGTCTGATTTTCAGTGCCATGACCTAGTCTTTCCTAGACCTAATTCACCATCCAGCACCAAATTCAAATCAATCAAACCCTAGAGCCTATTATACCTAGCCTAAAATCTTCATTATCCAGTCAATTTGACTGTGATCCTATTGAGAGATCCCTCTCAGCCTAGTAGGGCTAGCTACTAGGTCAAAGTGGTCTGTGGTTACCTTTGTTGGTCTCCTTCTCAGCCTTCGGAGATCTAGTGGAGTGCTAACAGGTAGTAGAAGAAACTCATGATGAGAAAAAAATAAATGTTAATCGTGATTTCATAGATTCTAATGTTGGATTGAAGACCCACCATATTCAAAATATCGATATGAGGAAGTTTGATGGAAAGGATCTTGTAACATGGATAGTACATATGGAGCAATATTTTGATCTCCATAATGTGCAAAACACACAAAAGGTACGCATTGAAAATTTATTTTAGAAATAAATTCATTTGTATGGTATCGATGGCTTTGCTCTCGTCAAAAAAATTCACTTAGTCAATTTTACGAAAGAAATGATAGCACATTATGAGGATACAAAGAGCAACACCTTCTTTAGCCAATTGATAAATCTCAAACAAAACGGTTCAATGGTGGAGCACATTGAGGACTTCAAAAAATTGAATATAAGGGTAACTAATATTCCAGAGGAACACATGATTGATGTCTTCATAGGGACTTTAAAGGATAACATCCAACATGAGGTTCGTCTTTGGGAACTTGATTCATTGGAGAAGGCATCTAGGTTGGCAATAAAAATTGAAAGTAAAATTATGGCAACAATGAAGCCTACCACTCACATCTATAAAGATGGAAGTGTTGCTACCACTAGAATTCCACAACCTACAAGGTTGACACCACAACAATTGGAAGAAAAAAGAGAAAAAGGGCTTTGCTACAGTTGTGATAGCAAATACACTAAAGGTCGTAACTGTGTTAAGAAGAAATTATTTTACATAGATTGTGAAGAGGAATAATAAAATGAACAAGAAACTTCAAAAGAAGAGGATATACACCAGGAACAAACCCTAGAGAAAGAAGAAATGAGTCCTACCATATCCTGTAACGCATTGACAGGAATTACCACTCCTCAAACTCTCAAGATAGAAGGACATATCAAGAAGAAAAATGTAATAGTGTTGATTGATTCAGGTAGTACCCATAATTTTATTCATTGTAAGGTGGCCAAGGAATTGAATTGCTTCTTATACCCAGCACCAGAGTGTCAAGTTATGGTTACAAATGGAGGAACTATAAATTTCTCTGGAAAATTCCATAATATCAAGCTAACCATGGGGAAATATGTATTTAATAGTCCAATGCTTTCAATTCCAATGGGAGGTGTTGATGTTGTACTAGGAGTACAATGATCACAATCTTTGGGGGCAGTAGATTTTAATTTTCAAGAATTTTTCTTGAATTTTTTTCAGAAGGAAAGGAATTTGAATTACGGCGTATCACAGGGAAGTCAGGAAAGATAATGAGCTCTAATGTTATGACAAAGCTTCTGAAGAAATAAAAAAAGGCGTAATTTCACAATTATGCTCACTAGAAGTTCCAACATCAAAATCATCTATTTCTGCATATCTCCAAAAATTCTTGGACAGTCATTCCACGGTTTTTTAAACTCCCAAAAGACACCCACCTATTCGTGATCATGTTCATGCTATTCATTTGATTCCAAGAAGTTTTCCTCCAAACATCATGCCTTAAAGATATCCTTATGTCCAAAAGAGCGAAATTGAACGTATGATTGCAAAAATGTTAGAGGCTGGTATAATTCAACATAGTCAAAGTTCTTTCTCTGCTCCAGTAGTATTGGTGCACAAGAAGGATGGATCATGGCGCATGTTTCTAGATTATAGGGAGCTAAATAAGCTCACTATTAAAGATAAATTTCCCCTTCCTATGATTGATGAATTATTGGATGAATTAATTGGAGCAATTTATTTTACCAAGTTGGATCTTCGTTCGAGATATCATCAAATTAGAATGAAGACTGAAGATATTCCGAAAACAACATTTCGAACTCACGAGGGTCATTATGAATTTTCGGCCATGCCTTTTGGCCTTACCAATGCACCTTCTACATTTCAAGGGTTGATGAATTCCATTTTCAAAGCCTTCCTTAGAAAATTTGTGTTAGTCTTTTTTGATGATATACTAATCTACAACATGTCTTGGAAGGATCATGTTCAACATGTTGACAGGGTGCTCAAACTATTGCAAGAGAAAAAATTATATGCAAAAACCTCCAAATGTTTCTTTGGAGTACAAGAGGTGGAATATATGGGTCATATTGTATCTCATGAGGGTGTTAAGGTAGACCCTAACAAAATTAAAGCCATTAAGGAATGGAAAGACCCCACAACCATAAACCAGTTGTGAGGATTTCTCGGGTTAACAGGGTATTATCGCATGTTGGTTAACAATTATGGGATAATAGCAGCACCTTTAACAACATTATTAAAGAAAGATTCATTTTCATGGACTCTTGAAGCAACAAAGGCCTTTAAACATCTTACAGAGGAAATGTGCCTAACACCGGTCTTAGCTACGCCAGACTTCACAAAAACATTTATGGTGGAATGTGATGCCTCAGGAAATGGAATTAGTTAGAACTAAAACTTTTGTGATCCATAGATTAGATTCGGAGCAATCCCATCTTCTTGAAGTTTTTGAGAATAATGGGTATAATAGATCTGAGGACCATAGGGCCTTTCAAAAAGGCCATAATGGATTAAAAGGAAAATCTACTCGAGTGGATCATGTTTCCAAGGTTCACCTCCATTTTATCCAAGGAACCACAGACAATATTGCCCATGTCCTCAGAAGGAATAATGTCTCCTCTGCTTTCAAACCCCCTTGTACTATTAGAAATTCTCACGGATCTGTCAAGGACCCTATCGACCCAAAAGACATGAAGGGTATCTACATGATTCCTTGTTTTTATGGCACACCCTACAATAGTGAAACAGGCAGATCCATTATACATAAAATCCAGGAGCATGATGCAGACATTAGGCACTATCGATCTCGCACATCTGCTCTTGCAGAACATGTGGAGAAATTGTGTCATCATATCTACATTGAAGACTCCAAATTCATCGCTAAGGTCGACCATTTCCATCATAGGAATCTTAGGGAAGCCATTGAGATTGAGTCACATGCTAAGAATCTCAATAGGGATGATGGTTGGAAGTTGAGTAAAAGCTGGACTCCAGCTCTCTCTAGATGAAAAAAAATTTGCCCACCCTGCTTATTTTTCCCGACCTCCCTTTTCTTCTTTTCATTGTTCCCCCCTTTTTCTTGTTTTTTCTAGTCTTCTATTTCCCTATATTTTGTCTTTTATATTCTTTATCTTTATATTATTATATATTACCCTTTATTTTTTTAATTATGTATAATCCCCTATGTATCTTAGTAATAAATTCTTCATAATAATTTAAAATTTAAAATTTTTTATCTATTATTTTAATATTTATTAATCAATTAAATATTTTTAATTAAATATTACATCATATATTTTTTGTGCCCCCCCCCCTCCTCCCCCCACTTATTTTTCCTAATCTCCTTTTATTCTTTTCATTTTTCCCCCCCTTTCTCTTTTTTTTGTCTAGTCTTCTATTGCTCTAGATTTTGTCTTATATATTCTTTATGTTTATATTATTATATATTACCCATTATGTTTTTAATTTTGTATAATCCTCTATGTATATTAGTAATAAATTATTCTTAATACTTTTTATTTAAAAAAAAAAAAAAATTAAATAAATAAATTATCTATTATTTTAATATTAATTAATCAATTAAATATTTTTAATTAAATATTACATAATATATTTTATTTTAATATCTATTAAATTAAAATAAAATTTTATTAATCAATTTAAAAGTTTTTAATTAAATATTATATAATAAAAATTGTATTTTATTATTATAATATCTATTAAGTCAATATTTATTAATCACTTAATAATTTTAATTAAATAATTAACTAATTCATTAGCAGCTAGTTTTCTTCGGCTAATACCAAGCAATGATGCATCCACACTATTTATTCAATAAGATCGATTGGTCCTGAGGATGACCCACATTAGTTGGTTCGAAACGTCGACCAAATCCTAATGATGTGATTAATACATAAAGACATTTATCTAAATGGAATTGGTGTTGTTTTAATGCAAGAAGGAAGACCCATTGCTTTTGAAAGTCGTCCAATCAAAGGAAACTATTTACAGAAAGCTATTTATGAGAAGGAAATGTTGGCAATACTACATGCACTAAAGAAAGGGCGACCTTACCTAATGGGAAGACACTTCAAGGTAAAAATTGATCATGATAGTCTCAAATACTTTTTGGAACAACCACTATCTTCAAAATAGCGGCGAAAATGGGTCACAAATATGTTGGGTTATGACTTTGAAATCATCTACAAAAAAGAGAAGTTAAATGTCGTTGCAAATGCACTCTCAAGAAAGGATGAGGAGGTGGAAGAATTGCTTTTTTCCATTTCTATTATCCAACCAGATTGGATAAATAAAGCAAGGGAGGAATAGAAGAATGACGAAGAAGTGTGGACACTCATTCAAAAGTTGCAGCAAGATCCCAGTACATCTGATACATTTAGTTGGAAAATATATTCCTTATGGTACAAATATCGTTTATATATTTGTAAGAATTCCCAACTAAAACAAAATATTCTTTTGGAATTGCACACCTCTCCCTTAGGAAGACACTCGGGATTTTTAAAAACTTACCACAGGGTGAAAAAGGAATTTTTTTGGGATGGCCTTAAATCTGATATTCAAAAGTTTGTGGCGGAATTTTTGGTATGCCAGCAAAATAAAGTGGAGACAATTATGACCTCGGGTCTGCTACAACCTTTATCCATTCCAAGTCAATGTTGGGAGGAGGTTTCAATGGATTTTATCATAGGTTTACCTAAGTCCGAAGGAAGAGTGTCATCATGGTGGTAGTTGATAGACTTACCAAGTTTGCACACTTTTGTGCATTATCTCATTTATTTAAAGCAATTACAGTTGCTACTACATTTATGGAAACAATTCAAAAGCTACATGGAAACCCAAAGATTATTGTAAGCAATAGAGATCCCATTTTCACTGGAAATTTTTGGACGAAATTATTTTCTTGTTTAGGTACTCAACTAACTCATAGTTCATCTTATCATCCTCAATCCGATGGGAAAACTGAGATAGTGAACAAATGTTTGGAAGGATATCTTCATTGTTTTGTATCTAATAAACAATCACAATGGGTCAAGTGGTTACCTCTAGTTGAATGGTGGTATAACACTTCCTTCCATACTGCAGCAAAAATGACCCCATTTATGGCACTTTATGGATATCATCCACTATCCATCACATTATCTTTAAGAGAAAATTCTAAGATTCAAGCAGCGGAAGATCACGTTGAGCATCAACAACAAGTTCTCTAACTCTTAAAGGATAACCTAAATTTGGCACAAAATTGAATGAAACAACAGGCAGATCAACATCGCAACGAGAGAAGTTTTGATGTAGGAGACTACGTATTTTTACGGCTACAACCATACAAACAGATGTCCCTCAAGCAAGCTAAGAAGGATAATAAATTATCGTCAAAGTACTATGGTCCTTACAAGGTGTTGCAAAAGATTGGTACTGTGGAATACAAATTGGAGCTTCCTGCTTCTTCTCGAGTTCATCGATTTTTCCATGTTTCATGCTTAAAGAAGGTTATAGGTGAAAAACTTATATTTCAAACATTATTGCCAGAACTTGATGAGGAAAGAAAAATCTTATTTAAACCTAAAGCAGTCACAGAAACAAGAACTCGACAGCTACGAAATCGATCAATTTCAAAGTATTTCATCAAGTGGAAGAAATTACCCAGTAAATATTCCACATGGGAGGATGATAATTTTATATAGAAGCATCCAGAGCTACTCAAGCACCGAGGACAACACTTTTTTGAAGGAGAGGGGCATGTTAGGTCCCTATATTACTAATGCAGTCCCTTATTGTTGTTAGTGTAGCCCCCTTATTGTTATTGTTATACCCCTGTAATCCCCATATTTTTATTATTGTGCCCCATAAAATCCCACTATTGTTATTGTTGTACCCTTACATTATTATTGTTAGGTCGGCTAGGATTATATTGTGACCCCCTGGACTCTTATACATAGAAATTAGGTTTTTTCATTTGTTTCATCCAAGAATTGTTCATTTATGTAAAGTAAAGGAGGTTTCCCCCTCGAAGTGGCTGATTTCTAAGGCGTTGATCTATCTTTTCTTCTATTTTGGTAGTTGGTTTCATAACAAATTCTCAATCAAGCAGAGGGTTTTCCTAGTTAGGTTCCCTAGAAAAATTGTGTTATTGAATTTTGTGATTGTGTATTTATTTATGTTCCTATTTCGCTACAAATTAAGTAGAGAAATGATGTTTCTATATGAAAAGAAACCAGTTTTCATATTGTTCATATTAGCAGTTACATAATTTCATATATTTTCTATATGGTATCAAAGGGTGGATCATAATAATGACCAACACATCACAAGTGTAACACATCCAAGGAGAAAAAACATCAAAAGAAGATACCTCTAAGGCAATCGCAGATCATGAGCCCTAGCAAACGAGAGATATTAGATTGTTCTAGGTCCAATAACCTTGTGACAACAGGTTGAGTTTGTGGAGTTACAAACTGCATAGATGGGACATCTCCTAACGCAGTTTTATGCCAAAATTGAGGGCTAAATCCTCAAGAACATATTTGTATATTTGTTTCTTTAGGATGATAGTTGCACTATTTTAGGTCTCATTTTGGGAGGCCAAAAGGCTAGGATAGTGGGCAGAAAAGTGTCCCAAAGGCCAGGAGTTATAGAGGAAGGCCAGTCGCAGGTTTTGGGTGGAGAGTTTCTCTAGAAACATGTCTGAATATTTTATGAGTATTCCCTAGTGCTACCCAGTTTTTTATATCGTCTCTAGTGAATACCAAGAAGGCCAAACAATGGATTATACAAAGGTAAGAAGGACAACGAATAAGGGAGGACTATTGGGGAAGATAATCCACAGTGTTTGGAGGCATGAGGTCCGAGTTTGTGGGGTTGTAACTGTAGTCAACCATGGTCGGTATTTTCATTATGAAAAAATTGGAAATTTAAAATATATTAATGTCTCCCTAAATATGACAAGTCAGCTCTAGTAAAATTCATGTCAGTTGGGCCCCTTAGATGCACCCATTCGACCCCTTATGATGACTATATATATGCGACAATTGCTCATCTTTTGAGACATTTGTCTTTGGATCATGAGCTTTTTTTTTCTGCAATCTAGAAGAGGAAAAAGGAGGACGAAAACTATGGAAATGTAGAGGCTTGTTTCTTAACATTGTTCTGGTCAGTTATCATGATTATCATTATGTTTATGGATATTTTTATGGACATCGGAATCTCTCTCATAAGGAAAGTAGTGTTGGTTTTTCCCCTTTGTGGGTTTTTCCCTGGCCTCGGGCCTAATTCTTTGTGTCTCTTGTTCACTATCTCACTGTGGGTTCATTGCTATTTTTATGTTTGTTAGTTGTTATTTTCATGTGCCCTAGAAAATAAACATGGTATCGAAGCGCAGGTTCATTGAGCAGTGAAGAGAATTCGATAAATATCTAAAAATTAACCCTTTTGTCATCAGAAGCTCACAACTATTATTTGGGAAGTTTTGGATTAGTTGGCACTCACCACTGTCTCATATTATAATTCACATCTACTAATCTTTGTGGGATGTGTTTTCCATGGTTCGTATCTGTTCTTGGTGATCTGCATACATTTTATTGACTTGCACGATTTGAATAATCTGTTAGACACAATCCTTCAGTAGCTCGCATCAATCGTTCACATTTGCTCTCTCTGAGGTCACAGTGGCACGCATGAGTTTTTATACATCTTGTATTATTGTTATGGCTCTTACATTATGTTGATATGTATTCCTTCTCATCATACTCGCATCTCAATGAAAGCTCGCATTTTTTTACTATAGTGGAATTGCATTATGTATAGCATTGTTTTGTAAAAATGTCATCCCTTCTCCGTGGAATCGCCCCTCTCCAAGTAGCATCACTTCTCCATGACTCAGTAAAATCGCTTCTTTATGGCTCAAAGAAATTACTTCTTTGTGTAACTCATACTACATGCTCTGGAACCCTTTCATGACAATAAGGGTTAAATATGAATATTATGTTCGTATGGATTGGTTAAATAAAAATACCCTAATTGAAAACCCTAAAAATAGTTGTTAACTCTTCCTTGATATAAAAGGTTGAATAAATGTTGAGCTTATGAATTGATTACTAAAAGATCTGACATCTTGATGTTCAAAGGACTCAAGACCAAGAGGGATTTGTCTTAATCTCAAAGATAAGTATCTTGTGTTTCTCTTCTTGTTTCAATTAAGACTAACATTGGCCTAGCTATGACTTGTAAAACCCTAGATTGGGTTTGGAGAAGAAAATCTGATGAACCTAACCCTAATTCCTTGTTAATAATATGGACTCATTAATAATGATGTGAATTTTTTGATGATGTGGACTCATGATATGGACTCGCTAATCATATCGATTGCTTGATATGAATGTGAAATCTTTATTGATGAAAAACTCTTTGAAGATGTGGATGATGGACCCCTTGATTATGCAAACTCTTTGATGTTAATTCCTTGAGGATGTTGATGTTGACTCTTTAATGATGAATGATGTGTACTCTATGATGTTGATAATATGTACTTTGTACTCTATGATGTTGATAATATGTACTCCTCGTTAATGATGATAAGTACTCCTTGCTAACAATGATTGATAATGTGGATGATATGATTGGACTCTTTAATGGTGAGCTAAATTGGTATCTAATTGATGATGATGTGGACTCGTTTATGATATTGATGATAATGATTTTGACTCAATAATGATATGGACTCGTTGATAATATAGATGATATGTACTACTTGTGTGGACTCTTTGGTGATATGGTCAAGACTACTTGATGATGATGAAGATATGAACCCTAAAACTCTTTGATGATGACTCGACGATGATGACTCCTTGATGATGATGATGATATGGAATCCTTGATCACTTGGATTCCATGAACTCTTTGTTGATGATAAGAACTCCTTAATGATGTTGTGGATTCCTTGATGATGTGGACTCCTTGATGTGATGAGATTGACTCGGTCTAAGAAGGCTAAGATCAAGCGGGAACTGACACACTCTCAAGAAATAAGTATTATCTTCATTGTTTATATTAATTATTTCATTATGATTATCTTGGATTGTTTGGTTGTTCTTGTTCTTCCATAGCCTCCTTGTGAGGATTGCAGATACATAATGAATATTTCCAGGGTGTGGCATATCATTGGAAATGACGAAAGAAAAATATGAAAAGAAGAATCGCGATAGGAATAGTACTCAAAGGAAGCAAACAAGACTAGCCTGATTTAAGCTGATTCTCATGAAGATGGCTAGAAGCTTTGAAGACCGATGTTGATCTACGTCCCTGATGAATGATTTCAAGACACTGCAAGACTTTGATATTTGTTGGATTTGATTATGGTTTGTTGGATTCGAGTATTGTTTTTTGGATTCTACTATGGTTGTTGATGCTTGATTTTGTGAGAAGCCACTTATTATTTTCTAGATTTGATTATGGTTTGCTACTACTAATTTTCTTCTAAGAGAAGCCCCAACTGAAGCTAGATGAACAGTTGAATGATTGCTGAAATATTTGAAATCCACCATGGCAACATTTTTTATGATGAATTGGTTGTCGATGTTTATGTGAATAAATTGAATGAATGAGAATACCCTTGAAAAGGGAGCATTGATTACATAGCATCATGGTTAGAACATCTCTTATAGGTTGTGTGCCGAGAGACATTGTTGTCCAAAAGATGTGTTGGTGGATTCCTCTCGTAGGTTGTGTGTCGAGAGACATTATTTTCCAGGAGATGTATAATGATTCTTCCCATAGTTTGTGTGTCGAGAAACATTTTTGTATGAGAGATGTATTGATGGAATCCTCCTGTAGGTTGTGTCGAGATACATTATTTTCTGGGAGATGTACTGATGATTCCTCCCGTAGTTTTTGTGTCGAGAGACATTGTTGTCCAAGAGATGTATTGATGGATTCCTCCCGTACGCTGTGTCCCGAGAGACATTGTTTCCTGGGAGATGTACTGATGATTCCTCCTGTAGGTTGTGTCGAGAGACATTGTTTTCCATGAGATGTATCGATGATTCCTCTTGTAGAATGTGTGTCAAGAGACATTTTTGTATTGGATATGTACTGAAGATTCCTCCTGTAGGTTGTGTGCCGAGAGACATTGTTGTCTGAGAGATGTATTAATGATTCCTCATGTACGTTGTGTGTCAAGAGACATTGTTGTCCGGGATATGTATTGATAACTCGTAATTTGTGTGTTGAGAGACATTGTGGTCTGGGAGATACTATGTTGGTTCCTCCCTTAGGTTGTATGCCAAGAGACCTTATGGTCAGGGAGATGCTTTGAGATGAATGTTATGTATCTTTACTTGTGATGATATTAAAAGAGAGAGACTTGGATTGTGATCTCTTCCTTAGGTTGTGGGTCGTGAGACCTATGAATTGGTCGGGAAGATGGATCTTGAGAGAGAATGAAAAACAACTTGCCTGACTAAGAGAGAGTGTTGAAAAAATATGTGTAGCCATGGTCAATATTTTCATTATGACAAAATTGGAAATTTAAAATATATTAATGCCTCCTTAAATATGACAAGTCGGCTACACTAAAGTCAGTTCAGTTGGGCCCCTTAGAGGCAACCATTCGACCCCCTATGATGACTATATATATGTGGCAAATGCTCCCCATTTGATACATTCGTTTTTGGATCATGATCTTTGTTTTTCAGCGAGCTGGAAGAGGAAAGAGGACGAAAACTATGAAAATGTGGAGGCTTGTTTTCTTGCAATGTTTTGGTTAGTTATCATGATTATCATTATGTTTCTGGAAATTTTTATGGACATTGGAATATCTCTCATAAGGAAAGTAGTTTTGGTTTCCCCTTTGTGGGTTTTTCCCTGGCCTCAGGCATAATTCTTTGTGTCTTTTGTTCATTGTCTCATTGTAGTTTAACTACTATTTTCATGTTTGATAGTTGTTATTTTCTTCTATTTAATTGCTTGATGATGCTATGAATAATGGATAAATACTAAAAATTTAATCATTATAAGTAATTACTTGTTGAAGAAAATAACACTTTAATCATTATAAGTAATTACTTGTTGAAGAAAATAACAATTTAACCATTATTCTAGTTGTGGCCTAGAAAAACAACAAATATGAGCATTGATTGGTTGAGAAAACAAGGTATGTTTTGTCCTCTTGAATTTGATGTTTACTAGTGGATGAGGTGTCCAATTTGGAAAAACGTCAGAGGACATCCTGTGGATTGTGTGGAGGGCGGAAAGAACGTGTTTTCGGGAGCTCTAAGTGCATACTTATAAAGGAGCATAGGTATGCTAGGAGTGGCAAAAGTCTGATTCTCAAGGACTTGTTCTTTGTAGGGACAAAAGGGAAGCCAAGGGAACAAGCCCTACTTCACAGTTGTAGAGGGTTTCTACAGTGAAAAGAGGGCATCCTCCAAGTCCTTGACTTTTCTACAGTAGAAATAGAGGAAGACGGAAGTCAGCATCCTAGGAGTTGTTCACAAACGCAGTTGTCAAAAACTCACATAAGACCCTAAGAGTTGACGATCTTGGAGGAGCAGGAGATCAGTTAGTGGGAAGATTTGTTTGAGACGGTTCCAGCCTTGAACAGTAAGGCATGGAGATCTCAAAGTAGTTAAGTGGTGGTTGAGCGAGAGTAGGATAGTGCTCTCAAGATAGATCCTCAACCAATATCTCAGTTTGAGTCTAAGGTAGTTGGCAGTTGGGTTGACCAACGAGATGATGAGGAGCATATCCTAGGGGGAGTGGAGGCATCCACTTAGTCAGGTACTCCCAATATAGGGAGAGTTCGAGCCAAGTAAGCAAAGGATTTGGTTAAGGGAGATCAGAAGAGAGTTGAGTCTCCCAGCATCAAGAAGCAGCCACAGAGGTACACAAAGCACATGGCACTTATGATTGAAGTGATGGACTAGCGAAACACGGTGGGAGGGAGCAGTTGCAGCAGCAAAGAACATGGTAGTGTTGGATACAGATCCAGGTGGATGAGGTTCCTCCAGAAGCACCTTCCTCGCTAAGAGGGAGTGTTGAAAATAGTAGCGAGAAAGGGTTCCTTGATTTGTGCCTTACTCAAAGGGACCACAACAAGTTTCTTCTTGGCATGCTTGATTTCCCTATAAGTTAGGACGAATCCCTATAATTTAGGATTCATTCATAAAAGTTAGGACAAGTTATGAAGCAGTTAACTAATGTGAAAAAGTGGATGGTCGAATTTGTTGTCTTCTAGTGAGAGTTAATTTGGGAAAAGGAAAAGTGACTGAATCTCAAGTTCTAGAATTGAGATGAGACGAGTTGCATGAGTTAGTTCAATGCAGTTAACTTATCAATCACAAAATAAATTCCTAAATATAATTTTCCAGAGTTAGCCAATCGAATTGTTTTAAAATGAGGAACGAAGGCACAATTTTATTCATTCTTGAGCACGATTTTATGAGCTTGTGAACTTGTGAAGGAAAGAACATGCGAGAGGATCTTGTGCAAGTAGTGAAGCAGGAAGAATTGCATTGGGAATGCGCTAGGAAATCGAGGCTAATTCCGAAGAAATAGGAGCAGCCCATGCGTTAGGAAATAGGTACTTATTTCCTAAGATTAGCGCAAGGATTTCATAGCTCATCCAAGAAAGGAAAGAAGGCATAAGGATCAATGGTTTTAAGCTTAGTTCAAGCAGGAAGATCATTTTATCCTTTATTGACACTATTGTATTGTAAGAAATATATTACTCATTCTTCTTCAATAGGATTCTCAATCAAGTAGAGGGTTTTCCTAGTTAGGTTGCCTAGAAAAATTGCTATTGAACTGTGTGATTGTGTTTTTATTTATGTTCCTATTTCGCTACAAATTGAGTAGATAAATTGTGTCTATATGAAAAGAAACTATTTTTCATATTGTTCATATTAGCAATCGCAAAATTTCATGGATTTTCTACACTTTGAAGAATTAAACATATAATTTTTAAATATTTTTCAAAAACAAATCAAATTTGTGTCACAAATTCTTTAGCATCTACTAACATCATTTCTTTATCATTCCCCAATGCCTCCACAATATTCTTTTCTACCCCATTTGGCACTCTATTTTTATTCATGTAATCGTGATTTATCTCATGTAAGCTTTGGAACCTACAAATTAAGAAGGTTGTGTATAGTCAAAATGTGGTATTGAGGAGATCAGTTTGGGAAATAAGGCGCCAGAAAGTATATTCGACCTAATTTCCATGTTAACTTGAAAATAAGTGTTCTATCAAATTTGCATTATATCCACTATGTAATCATGGCAAGTCTCGTGTTTACCAAAAAAATTTCAAATGCTTGTAATTGCAACCATCAATTAATTGCCCAATGTGGTAGGATCTTGTTGTGATTAAATCACCCTCTTTAAAAATATATACTTTTCACTTTGAATAATTAAATACATAATTTCAAAATATTTAGAAATCAATAGTCTATTGAAACTTGGAGGACCTACCAAATTTACAAAAAAAAAAGAAACTTGGAACATGGTACTTCGGCAGTGATCAACAAAAAATTGTCCCCACTCTGTCAATGCAAGTGAGCCAACAACAATGCCATGTTGCCACTTTTAATCACAAATAATCTATCTTTTTGTTTTATACTCTGGTAGGCTAAATAACATCCACGTCTATGTTTTGACTAAGCTAACTTGAAAGTAAGAATTATATCACATTTGCATTATTCCAACTATGCAATCATGGAAAGTCTCATATTTATCAAAAGATTGTCAAATGGTTGGTAATTGCAACCATTAATTAATTCCCTGATGTGGTATGATCTTGTTGTGGTTAAATCACCTTCTTATAAAATATATATTTTTCTTTTTGAGTAATTAATATATAATTTCAAGACATTTAGAAATCAACATTGGCAATTGAAACTTGGAACATGATACCTCAACAATGATGAACCAAAAATTGTCCCGACTCTGTCAATGCAAGTGACCCGACAACAATGCCTAGTTGCCACTTTTAATCAACAATAAGCTATCATTTTGTTTTTTACTCTAGTAGCCTAAATAACATTCACGTCTATGTTTTGACTAAGCTAACTTGAAAGTAAGTATTCTATTAATCATTTGTTCTTTTATTGCTACCAATCAATGACAATCACCAATTATCTAGTGATCATTTGATATCCCAAACATTCACATCTATGTTTTGACTAAGTTAACTTGAAAGTAAGTATCACATTTGCATTATCAACTATGCAATTATGGAAAGTGCCATGTTTACCAAAAACTTGTCAGATGGATGTAATTGCAACCATCAATTAATTGCCCAAAAACATGCATTTTTGAAGAATTAAATACAGAATTTCAAAATGTTTAGAAAACAACATTCAATTGAAACTTGAAACATGGTATCTCAAAAATTATCAACAAAAAATTTCCCCCAATTGTCAATGCAGGTCACCTAGCAACAATGCCAATTTGTCATTTTTAATCACCAGTGATCTACTTTTTTTTGTTTTATACTCTAGCAACCTAAAGAACATTCACATCTATGTTTGACTAAGTTAACTTGAAATTAAGTATTTCTATCACAGTGGCATTATCTCCATTACAATCATGGAAAGTCACATGTTTACCAAAAAATTGTCTAATGGTAGTAATTGCAACCATTAATTGATTGCCTAATGTGGTAAGATCTTCTTGTGGTTAAATCGTCCTATTTAAAAATATATATTTTTAACTTTGAATAATTAAATGTATAATTTCAAAATATTTTTCAAAAACAAGTCAAATCTGTTTCACAAATTCTTTAACATCTACTAAAGTCATTTATTTATCATTCCCTAAGTGCCTCCACACTCCTTTCGTCTAACTCATTGGTCTTTCTTTTATTCATGTAATCCTCATTTGTCTTTCTTTTATTCATGTAATCACGAGTTATTTCAATTCTTTCATTTATATCAATTATCTTGTGATCATTCCTTATCCCAAAGCCAAAAAAATACAATAATTCAATGCCATATATTTTTAAAGTGATGTTCCTTGCTTTTCTTTTCTTTTTTCAAAGCTAATTCTAAAATGAATTAAAACATTATCTTGACTGAAAGTTTATGGTTAATCAAAACAACAGTGTCATCTGCAATTTTCAAAACCGTGAGTTCAGCCAATGTGGACCCCTGCAATTCTTGAAGTTTTACTATCAAAGGAATTTAACTTTAAACAAAAATAGTTTGTAACTATAAAGAAATTTTGAATTCTCATTGAGTGTTATTTTTGAATAATTTTGTTTCAAACTTTACTTAAATTTTTCATTATTATCATTATCAAATGATATGGAAATTTATTATAATTAAAAACTCTCAAGATGAAAACCCTTATTTGAGTGCAAAACCTTAAGGTTGGAATATTCAGAGATTTGATTCCTTTGGATCTTTGTTAAATTTGGAGTTAATCTGAATTTATGATAGTTTTTAATAATATTATTTATATTTATATAAATTTCAAAATAAATGTAAATATATATATAGAAATATTTTATTTTTAATTTAACTAATGATCACTACATAGAAAATTAATGACCAATTTAACACTTCTTTTCCTCCATTGTAATTAAAGATACAAAATACTAAAATCTTAAACAATGACAAAATCTATATTGATTGTCCACATTTTTTCCAAAATCAAGTCATCTTTGATAAATATCTAGTGCAGAAATAAGTCACTCGTTATATGCATTGAATATATAAAGCTTATCTCACTAGTTGTTCATAAATATATTTTTTTAAATATGAAAATTGAGATGACATTTTTTTCTAATCTTGTTTTTTTTATTTCAAAGTGATTCTCAAAACAAATCAATCAATTTGTATAAAGAAACCATGGAGTCAATTAAATGTTTATTACTTAGGACTTTAAATTTACATTCATAGTAATTAATAGTTTTTTTATTGTGATTTTCATATTGCAAGTTGATTAACTTTCTCATCTCACTCACAAAGCTATATCAGGATTTGAATAATGACTTGTGCAAATAAGCAAAAGGATGAGCACATTAAAACAGATTTAATGTATTGCAAGTTGATTGACTTTCTCATGATCACTCACAAAGCTATCCCAAGATTTGAATAATGACTTGTGCAAATAAACAAAAGGATGAGCACATTAAAACAGATTTAATGCATTTGTTTTTTACAAATCAGAATAATCTCTATAAAATTGTTTATGCACACTCCTATTTGATCATTGAAATTTCGAAAAACAACAAATAACATATATAATAACAATAACATTACAACTTGGGGGCAGCTCAATTGGTTATCTGAGAAATGTGAAATTGTTGTAACTAGAAAGGCCCAGGTTCAAATCCCCCTAAAAGTTGGCTAATTTTTTCTGAGAAATGTGAAATTGTTGTAACTCGAAAGACCCAAGTTCAAATCTCCCAAAAGTTAGCTAATTTTTACGTGTCAAGCAAGCTACAGGGTTCCTCTTGGTTACAAAAAATACAAAATACAAAATAACTCCTCTCAACCACCTAATATGGTTAATTCATCGGATTAACTGTATTTTCATATTAACCTAATTAATTCAATTATATTTTCAAATATAAAAAATAATCAAAATTAATAAAAATTTCAATCAACCTAATTAATTCAATTATATTTTCAAATATAAAAAATAATCAAATTTAATAAAAATGTCAATCAGGAAAAATTTTAAAGATGGAAATTTATCTTAAAGTTTAGAAACTTTGGCGAATCCCACTAATTCATTATATGCAATGTGTAAAAATTTTGGAGATATTTTTGTAAAAATATTCGAATTTATAATAATTTCAGTCTCTATATCAATTTTTGGCGATTTTTAGTGGAAAATAATTTCATACTATAAAATTTGGGTGAATCATTTTTGGATAAAAATAGAAATAACGAATTTTTTTTTTGAAAAAATATAGAAAATTAGCCCACTTGCAAATATTAACCCCTAAAATTTTCCCAATGTCAACCCAACCAATCAGTGTTACATTTTTTTTTAATACTTACTAAATACAAAAGCTTCGTTATTTCCATTTAATTTATACTTTAATTAATAACCCAGCATCATCGGCCTGAACAACTTAACACACAAATTACTTGGGCCATACTTTTTAACAAATAACCAAACTTGCTGAATGACTTAAGATAAGCCAGGCACGTGGAAACCAATCAAAAACTGTGCAAGACAATATTTAGTTTGACGCGATTTAAAATGAAATCTCTGAATCATTGGCCAAAAGCGCTCCACCAATCATTGATGGTACACCTTTCGATAAATGAGCAAATTCCAACTCAATGACTCTGGTGCATTAATATATGCCTGTGACATTATACCTTGTGTTTCATAACTTGGTTGACAATGTGCAAGCTACTGTGAAACATCAACTAGGTTTTCAAAATCCTTAAACATACCAATGTAGTATATATTGCTGAGAGGTTTCGGGGTAACAAGATGGGGGGCGAGAAGATACCTCCAATGGGGAGGACGGCCCAAGAAAAAGTATGCAAGGGAGTCTCTAACCTGAGGAATTATTTAAGTGATATGTGAGGAATTTTCTTTTTTTGAATGAAGGGTTTGGAATATGCTCTATTGCTTTTATTTGGCTAAGAGTTAAGAGTTTGTCTTTCTCATGTAAGAAAACAGGTTATCGGCCCAAGACCCAGAGGCATCTGGCAGGAATTAAAGTCTGCGCACTTATGGACAACCCAGAGGAATCTGGCGGGAATTGAAGTCTGCCCACTCATGGACCACCGGGGTAGTTCTAGGTGGCGTGGTTTTCCTTGAATCACAGTGATGAGTCAGCCTGCATTCACAGATAAAAGCGAATGATAAATGTCCCCACTGCTAATTTGACAACTGACTTATGATAGGTTTTCCCACTGTGTTATATATGTGTGTGTCCCACAACTGAATTATGATAAGCTTTCCCACTATGTTAGTTATATATATATATATATCCCACAACTGAATTATGATAAGTTTTCCCACTGTATTTTATATATGTCCCACTGCTAATTTGAAAACTGAATTATGATAGATTTTCCCACTATTTTATATATATAACCTAATAACAAAACTGAATTATGATAGATTTTCCCACTATTTTATATATATAACCTAATAACAAGAACAAGCATGTTGAACCCACATTGGAATGATGCAAAATGAACAGGCCATGACATTACGCAAACCACCGAGGAAGAAATCAGATGAACTAGAAAAAATTGCTGAAAGAGAGAAAGAAATCAGATGAATTAGAAAAGATTGTTGAAAAGAGAGGCCGAAAAGGCACGAAACAGCCAAGATCAGCAAGAAGACACATACAGGAACAGCACAGAACAAGAGAATTCGACAAAAGGAATGTTGCAATGTCGATCCGGGGCAGAGCAAAGAGACACACACTATAATGATGGGAAATAAAGGCTACAAGAAGAACAGAAAACACTGTAATTGAAAATAGGACGTGGAGAAGTGTGAAGCAGAAGATATTCCCAAATGTCCCCGTTTTCTGGGAAAAAGTCCTTCCCAGGGACAGGGTGACATCCCCCACGTCACCCAAGGACATAATGGGGCCATTGCCCACCCTTCCCACCATTCTTAGCGGTTGTGGAGGCATGCTTATACTACACTAAAATAACGGGAACGATGCATGTAACTTGATTTTCCATCTTTATAAATCATCATGCCATTACAACAAGAGATTGCAGTTAAGAATAATAATTAAAAACCCTTCTAATAACATATTTTGATACAATCATTGATTTCCAGTCGCGAAATCCCAGCCTTCAAAATACTGTTTTGTAAAGAAAAAATGCCAAATAATGGAGAACTACGAAGCAGAAATGTTTTGCTACCATTACCTAAACACGTAAAATTAGTACTCCCTCCAACCACCACTGCAGGCCAAAAAAATAATATGCTACAAGGAGCTCCTAGTACATGATAGTTACATTGTATCATCCTTCCCTACGTTCCATCAAGGCTGGATCTTCATCTAACAAAGCTGCAAGCTGCTTACCCTGTTTCAGAGTTCAGAAAGAATTAATCATTTCCATCTTTTACATCACCCTATAATTATGAATGTACAGCATGCAAGAAAGATAGATAGAGATTCCTATCCCAAAGCACGTACTTCCTTCCTGCCCACTTGAGTATAGAAGTGGTTGAGCAAAGAGTTCTTGGCCTCACGAACTTGACAATACACCACAGCTTTAGGAATAGAATTCTTTAATGTCTCACACACCATGCCCACGTAAGCAGAAACATTGGAACCTAAAAATTAACACAAATATTAGTGTCACAAAATAAAACGGCATTGTCAGCGCGAACTTCATTTACTTAGTAGTAAGTACTCGCAAGGTGCAGCAAATAAAATGTGATATAAATAATGCCTTGGGGTATGTCCTGTCACACCTATTCTTCTGAGATGAGCCTCTGTATAACGATCCATGGCAGATGATTGAGGATTTCCACCTTTCTCCACTTCTTGAGGAAGCTTACGGAAAAACTCAACTGTCAAATAGCTAGACTCCATGTCCACTAATCTTGTTGCAGTTTTACGGCCATCCTCACGGAACCTCTCTAAAGCTTCATTTGCAGCAGCAGCTACTTCTGCTTGAAGGGTAGGGAAGCGCTTCAACTCCTACAAATGTTAGAAAATAGAAATCAAGAGTGAAGCCCCTCTAAAATCCACATCCTGATTGCTGAAATAGAGTAAGAATGTTACCAAAATTAAATATTGCACACAACAGTTTGACCCTTGCCTGAGTTTCATTTAAAGATTTACGAACAATTTCCTTCAAGATAAAGTGTACCTGTAATGAACCCAGAAGAGTTAACAAATGCAAACAAAAACTGTTTTGCTGTAAAACAGAAAACAAAAACTAAATTGTTATGTGCAAGAGAATCCAATATTACATTACCGCATCAACGGATGCTTCAGCGGGCCCTTTGAAATAACCAAGAGCCCCATCAATAAGTCTTCGATATCCTTGCTCAGGAGCAATCAAGTGAGGTTGATATCCATCAGCCTCAGAGACCACTTTCCTAACATTCTGCAAAGAAAGGTGGCGGTCAAAAGGTAACTTTTTCAAAGCTGCTGGGAGCTGGTTATCAAAGACTCCATAGACACGCTCCCCTCCAGGTCGTCTGAAACACAAATGCACAATTTCAATTAGTGTATCAGCAAAACAAATTTCCAAAAAGCCAGAAAATCGCTGACTGCTACGCAGAGACTCTTGTTCCACACCAAGGTGCAGGACAGTATCCCGGAGTAAACAGGGATGCACCCAGCATACCCCAGCTGAAATCGAGGGACATCCACTCAATACAGGGGACATATCTCAAGGACAAAATGAACCAAAAGAAATAAAAAATAAAAACAAAACTAAAGTAGGACCCTCACATAAAACCCAGGGCAGCCCAACCCAGATAGGACTTAAACCAGCCACTTGAAAATTATTTTCCAACATTTCAATCTCTTAAAGTTTGTGATCAACTCAATTTATTTGAGTATTTTGTTCGCAGATTTTATATATTGATAACTTGCTAATTGACTTTTACAGCCAACTTGATGGTTATAATCAGCACCTTAGTTTCTTAAGATTAAGGTTTTATAATTTATTGATGGTTTGGGCAGATTGAATATAGTTAAAGTACACACCTTGCTTCTGCTCCCCTTAGCATTGGCTAGTATAAAGAAAACTAAAATTTTCGATTAATTGCTAAACATATTTTTAAATTTAGCAGCTTTGTTATTTAATTGTTTTTAACTTTACGCCCATGGGGCTTTGGATTGATGGGGCTTTGGATTGACGGTGAATAGGTTAAGGCACTCCATGCGAAAGGTGGTTGGTTAAAATCCACTCTGGGTGTTTACCCCAAAAAAAATTTAAAACAATAGTTTTTAACTTTACTAACAAACTCAACACATGCCAGAGAGCCAAAATGATTTTCCACCTACCGGTTGACTCTAAGAGATGCAAGCCGTTATACATGCAATGCTTGATTTCCATGCTATCAAACTTATATTGCCTATTATCCAATAGGATGAATATCTTCTAGTAGATGAGAGAATGGGGCATTTTCTTTGCAGGTAATCCTTATAGATATTGAATGATTTGAATTGTGCACAAGCTCTAATATCTTGTTCACCCTCTTAGCACGAGAAGGAAAACTCGCCCGATTTTGCTTCCCATATACACGATGTTCATAGAAATCAAAATCTAGAGAAAAATTAGACATACCTTCTACCATACCATTACCATGCAGTATTCGAAGGGCCTTCTCTCCAATATGTCCAAGCCTTTGATGCCATAGCATGGTCTTTTCACCAGAGACTACTAGGCTTTCTGCTCCACTTTTAGGAACCACAGAACTGTTCCACCCATCAATAAAAGTGCTACCTAGAAGCTTGTACAGAGTTCCAATCTGAAATCCCTGTCCAATTTGAACTCCCTACATCAATATGAGTGCTCCCCGAACCATCTTGCAGGTATCTTTCTTGAACATTGTTTTTACACGTGCATTATCCATCTTACTTACAGAAATCATATTTCTAACTAATGCATGAATATGAAAAACACCAGGAAGTATTCTAATCCTTCCACCTTGCAACTTCAGCTTGAATTCTCCACGTCCAATGATTTTTTCCTTCATATCATCCCCTACTAAAACATCACTACCATCATACTTCTCATACTCGCAGAACCACTCCCTATGGGGAGTGAAGTGAAAGGATACATCTGATTCAATCAACCATGCCTCATTATCTACATGTGTATTTGAAGAAGAAGCCAAATACCCATCCCCACCTTCATTTGAGGTTGTTTTTTCCTCTACAGAAGGAGCATCATCAGTCCCTTTCCTTTCTCAGGAACTTTAGATCAGCAGTCATTTTTGAAGTGCCCCTCCTTTCTGCATTTCCAGCACACCTTACAATTTTTCCTGGAGACTATATCTCCCTTTAGATTTAGATCTCCCACTCGAGAACTTTTCTTTTTTTTCTTCTGGGACCGACCTCATACAGACAAGGCATCTCCATTTTTTCCCTCCATATTTTTCCGTATCATTACCTCTGACAACAAGGTTGAGACTATTTCATTAAAATTCAAGGTATTTGTATTGCTACCTATTGCAACAACCAGATTACGAATCTGGTAGAGAACACAACATATTGATGCACTTATCTTCATCTAATATTTTAATATCAACATATGACAACTAACTTACCATATTATTGAAGGCGTTCATATGCTCTGTCACCGAGTCTCCATCTTTCATCCTCAGGTCATACATCTTTTTCTGCAGGAACAATTTATTCACCAAAGACTTAGATTGGTACCAAGTCCCTAACTTGTCCCACAAAGCCTTCGTCCTAGATTCCCCAGATACATTCAACTATATTTAATCTGAGATACACAACCATTACATTGTGCTCTTTGCCTTTCGATCCAAATTTATCTAGTCTTCATCTGACATTGTCGTTGGTTTAGTACCCGGATCTACTGTGATCCACTGATCTTTATCCACCAGCAGATACTCCATATTGAACTTCCACAACTCAAATCTCTGACCATTAAATTTCTCGATCTCTATATTTCCACTGCTCGCAATCTTCTTTCACCGCAAGAATCAATCTCGCAGATATCCCACTGAACAGGTTCTACCATAGGCCCGAGAAAAAAACCCTCAGAGATAGATTGTTTAGGCATTTATCAGATATAGTTACTTTAGCAAGATTCTATCTGAAGGCTTGCTGGCCTTTTACAGACTCTGTCTTAAAAACCCTTTACACACCAAACATACTGGACTTGCTAGAATCTGGCCACTTTAGGCTTTCACCAGAGCTCTCACTCTGATGCACAGGCTTCTTAGATTCAGACTCTAAAAGATAGAAGTAATAACTTTCTTTGTGATGCAAGCACATCGAACAGATGTTCACAGATGCAGAGGAGGAAGAAAATCTCAGACATCTTCTTTGGACTCAAAACTCTCAAAAAACACTTAGACTCTGACTCTAAAACTCTCACTCCCAATGTTTCCAATGAGCCTTACTCCTTTCCTTATATGAGAAAATGAGGGGAAAAACATCTAACAATCGGACAAAAAATTTTTTTCCAGGTTTTCCATCAATCTTAGAGATGTGGGTCAAGTCCCACCAGATGTCAGAGAAGTGCTCCGAGTCTCGAGACTGAAAGGAACATTCGTACAGAATTATGTTGTAGATTATTTACATTGTCGATACTTTTTACCAGAAAAGTCCACGAGAAAAACTGGTCACATTCGGTCCATGACTGGACATCATTACACAGTGGATGCCTTGTGGATAAGCCCACTAAAACCATTATGACACAGTGGATGCTTTATGGATAAGCCCACTAGAACCATGATTAATTAATGCTAAAGACGAATCTTGCTGAAGGCAATGCATTGTAGCAGTATTGTAGCATATGTAAAATATATCAAAGAAAAGCATATATGATCTTATCCTAATAAGGTCCTTTTGGACTTCTGTCAGAATCATACCCACTAGGAGGAGAATAGTTTTCATCATCAGAGGGGTCCTGGTTGTTTATGATTGGTTCACAAGGAACAATTTGATCAAGCCATTGTGGAGAGTGTTGTCCAAAGCAAGCATAAAATGGACTAAATCTGAAATAGTGGTCCAAATCAATTTCATCTAGACAGGTGTCTCCAATGAAGTCTAATGTTAAATAGAATTCATCTTGTGTTGTGAGTGTCAGAGTGGTTGATTGGAATGTCAAACTAAAGGCGAAAATGTCATAAGCCAATGCTCCTTCCTGTAATTCAATTCTGAGAAGATCAATAGTATCTTTGGCTCTAACATTTACCAGCTCTGTGGTCCTTGGAGTAAACATAAAAAATAATATTTTCAGCTAAGGATTCCAATGTCTAAAACTTCTCATAATATCGTCACGATACATGTAAATGGAGATCTTCTTATGATGTCGAGCAAATTGGAGGATCCCATAATATTCATACCAAGAAATGGAAGGATCAAAGATATAGACAATATTCATATCTCTTGGAGGTCTGGTATGGCCAAAGTAACAATGGATGTTGTTGAGCAAACCCCAATTAATATTGTAGGATGATCTTCCTTATTCAGAATTATACCATTTGAGAAAAATTAACTGCTAAACTACTATTGGGAGAGATTTAATTTTCTGACAAAGACATTCCCAACAATACTGGTGTATACAGTTTGAACATAATTCAATCTGGAAATTTGTTCTTACTAATTTTGAGCATTCTTATTTTTCAAATCCTTTAATTTCTCTAATGCTACCTTCTCTAGTAAGCATGTCTGCTAGGTAGTTTTCCTTACCAGATTTGTAAATGATATTAAAGTCAAACCCGTCAAACCATAATTCCCATCTTAATATTCTGTAATTACCTTGTTCTAAAAATATTTTGTTGGAAAGCGTACCTTTCATATGCTTAAGGTATGTTTTAACTATAAAGTGGACACTTTTTAGGAAAAGATTAAATCTTTTAATGCCTCTTTTGACGGCTAATATATCTTTGTGAGAAGAAGGATAATTAAGTTATGTTTCTGAGAATGTACTTGATGTAAAGGCACATACTTCTTCTCTCTTTGGATGTTTCTGCAATAAGATGGCAGCCCATGTGTCATTTGAATCATCTGTCTCCAGAATGAAGGGATAATCTAAATGTGGTAAAGCAAGAGGAGATAGAGACTAAATCTTATGCTTGATAGCTTTTACTACTTTTGTCATATGTTCTATCCATGAAGCTCCCTATTTTAGTCTTTGCTGAATGACCTTAGTGTCTGTTGCTTGCTTCTCATAGAAAATCCTGATATAGTTCAAACATCCCAAAAATCTTTGAGTTGTTTTTATGTCTAGAAATTGATTAAGGAATTTAAGCAAGTTTTTCAATACATGTTCTTGTAAAACATTTTTTCCTTGGGAAATGGTGAGTCCAAGATAATTTATCTTGGTTTGTGTTATGACAAATTTGTCAAGCCCTGAAGATAAAACTAAACCTTGGCTATATACAAGATGGTAAAAGGCTTCAAGATGTTTCTTGTGTTCTTGAAGATCTTTACTAAAGACTAATAAGTCATCTATATATACTAACACAAAATCAAGATGTCTGAAGATATCCTCCATTCTCTTCTGGAATTCTGAAGGGGCATTTTTAAGTCCAAAAGGAAAGACTGTCCACTGATACTGGCCTTCTGGGACTACGAAAGCAGTCTTATATTTGTCAGTAGGCTCAATTCCTATTTTACAGAAGCCACTATTAAGGTCAAATTTGCTAAAAACATTGGCTTTAGATATCTTAGTTAACAAGTGTTCTTTGTTAGGAAGAGGATACCTAATAGGAGCAAGAGCATCGTTCAATGCTTTGTAGTTGATGACTAACCTTTTCTTCCACCTCTTTTGTTCTGAATGTTTGTTTACATAAAAATCAGGGCATGTCCATGAACTCTTAGAAGGTTCAATCAGTCTTTTGCTGAGTAGATCTTGAATCTCTTATTTGCAGTATGCTTGTTCAGATGGGCTCATATGATTTGCAGATGTTTTTTGAGGTTTCTGCTTAGCATTCTCATTGTAAGGAAGAGTGATAAAATATTTTCCCTTGGACAAAAATGCATCAAGATGTTCTGACATACAGTTTGTTTGAATATTTTGAACTATATCTTTCAAAAGTTGTGGAGCATGGAGATCTGTGTTCTTTACAATCTTCTGGATTTTTGTAAGATCTTTGAGTGAACTTTCAAGCTCTTCTGACTGTTGGTTTGGTTCAACCTTGATGATGTAATTATTCTTAACTAGAACTTTCACTTGGGCTAACTGAACTATAAAAGTGATGGATTCTTTATCAACAATTAATGGCATGTATTTTTGTACAAAATCCTGACCTAAGAGAATGTCAGCGCCTTTGTCATAATTATACAATGTTACATGCACAAAATAATTATTTAACAAGATAGGGAAGTCTAGTGCAACATGAGAAATTCTCATAAGCTGATGATTTACAGCGGTTGTGAAAACAGCTCCAAAAATAGAAGAAAAAAGATATCAACGACTTAGAAATAAGCCACTTCGAGGGGGAAACCTCCAATACATTACATGAATGAAAAATTCTTCGATGATTCAAATTACAAAAGCTCCTTTCTATATATAAGGGTCCATGGGGCCACAATGTAATCCTAGTCGACCTAACAATAATAATTTAAGGGCACAATAATAAGAATATGGGGGTTATAGGGGTACAATAAAAACAATAAGGGGGTTACACTAACAACAATGAGGGACTATACTAGTAATATAGGGACCTAACATGCCCCTCTCCTTCAAAAAAGTGTTGTCCTCAATGCTTGAGTAGCTCTGGGTGCTTCTATATAAAATTCTCATCCTCCCATGTAGAATCTTCAATGGGTAAGTTCTTCCACTTGATGAGATACTCTAAAATTGATCGATTTCATAGTTGTCGATTTCTTGTTTATGCGACCACTTCAAGTTCCAATATGATTTTTCCTTCCTTATCAAGTTCTGGAAATATTGTTTGGACTGGAATACTTTCACGTATAACGTTCTTTAAACATGAAACATGGAAACCTGGATGCACTCGTGAAGAAGCAGGAAGCTCCAATTTGTATGCCATAGTACCAATATTTTGCAACACCTTGTAAGGACCATAGTACTTTGGCAATAATTTATTATCCTTCTTAGCTTGCTTGAGGGACATTTGTTTGTATGGTTTTAGCCGTAAAAATACCCAGTCTCCTACATCAAAACTTCTCTCACTGCGATGTTGATCTGCTTGTTGTTTCATTCGATTTTGTGCCAAATTTAGGTTATCCTTTAAGAGTTGTAGAACTTCTTGTTGATGCTCGATGTGATATCCCATTGCTTGAACCTTCGAATTTTCTCTTAAAGATGATGTGATGGACGGTGGATGATATACATAAAGTGCCATAAATGGGGTCATTTTTGCTGCAGTATGGAAGGAAGTGTTATACCACCATTCAGGGAGAGGTAACCACTTGACCCATTGTGTTTGTTTATCAGATAAAAAACAACGAAGATATTCTTCCAAAAATTTATTTACTATCTCATTTTGACCATCGGATTGAGGATGATAACATGAGCTATGAGCTAATTGAGTACCCAAACAAGAAAATAACTTTGTCCAAAAATTTCCAGTAAAAATGGGATCTCTATCGCTCACAATAACCCTTGGGTTTCCATGTAGCTTTTGAATTGTGTCCATAAATGTAGTAGCAATTATACTTGCTTTAAATGGATGAGATAATGCACAAAAGTGTGCATACTTGGTAAGTCTATCAACTACCACCATGATGACACTCTTTCCTTCGGACTTAGGTAAACCCGTGATAAAATCCATTGAAATCTCCTCCCAACGTTGACTTGGAATGGATAAAGGTTGTAGAAGTCCTGGGGTCTTAATTGTTTCCACTTTATTCTGCTGGCAAACCAAACATTCCGCCACAAACTTTTGAATATCAGATTTAAGGCCATCCCCAAAAAATTCTTTCTTCACCCTGTGGTAAGTTTTTAAAAATCCCGAGTGTCCTCCTAAAGGAGAAGTGTGCAATTCCAGAAGAATCTTTTGTTTTAGTTGGGAATCCTTACAAAGATATAAGCGATATTTGTACCATAAGGAATCATTTTTCCAACTAAATGTATCAGATGTACTAGGATCTTGCCGCAACTTTTGAATGAGTGTCCACACTTCTTCGTCCTTCTTCCATTCATCCCTTGCTTCGGTTATCCAATCTGGTTGGATAATAGAAATGGCACAAAGCAATGCCTCCACCTCTTCATTCTTTCTTGAGAGTGCATCAGCAACAACATTTAGCTTCCCTTGTTTGTATATTATTTCAAAGTCATAACCCAACATCTTTGTGGCCAATTTTTGCTTCTCTTCTAAAGATATTCTTTGTTACAAAAAGTGTTTAAGACTATCATGATCAGTTTTTACCTTGAAGTGTCTTCCCATTAGGTAAGTTCGCCATTTCTTTAGTGCATTTAGTATTGCTAACATTTCCTTCTCATAAATAGCTTTCTGTAAATTCTTTCCTTTGATTAGACAACTTTCAAAAGTAATGGGTCTTCATTCTTGCATTAAAACAGCACCAATTCCATTTACTGAGGCATCACATTCCACGATAAAGGTTTTTGTGAAGTCTGCCATAGCTAAGACCGGTGCTAGGTACATTGACTCTTTAAGATGTTCAAAGGCCTTAGTTGCTTCAGGAGTCCATGAAAATGCATCCTTATTCAATAATGTTGTTAGAGGTGCTGCTATTCTCCCATAATTCTTAACAAACTTGCGATAATACCCTGTTAACCCGAGAAATCCTCGCAAATACTTTATGGTTGTGGGGAATTTCCATTATTTAATGGCTTTAATTTTGTTAGGGTCTACCTTAACAGCCTTGTGAGATACAATATGACCTAGATATTCCACCTCTTGTACTCCAAAGAAACATTTGGATGTTTTTGCATATAATTGTTTCTCCCGCAATAGTTTGAGCACCCTGTCAACATGTTGAACATGATCCTTCCAAGACCTACTGTAGATTAGTATGTCATCAAAATTTACTAGCACAAATTTTCTAAGGAAGGGTTTCAAAATGGAATTCATCAACCCTTGAAATGTAGAAGGTGCATTTGTAAGGCCAAAAGGCATGACCAAAAATTCATAATGACCCTCATGAGTTCGAAATGCTGTTTTTGGAATATCTTCAGTCTTCATTCTAATTTGATGATATCCTGAACGAAGATCCAACTTGGTAAAATAAATTGCTCCATGCAATTCATCCAATAATTCATCAATCACAGGAATGGGAAATTTGTCTTTAATGGTGAGCTTATTGAGCTCCCTATAATCCGGACACATTCGCCATGATCCATCCTTCTTGTGTACCAATACTACAGGAGCAGAGAAAGAACTTTGACTAGGTTGTATTATACCCGCCTCTAACATTTCTGCAATCATGCGTTCAATTTCGCTCTTTTGGAAGTAAGGATATCTATAAGGCCGGATGTTTGGAGGAACACTTCCCGGAATCAAATGAATAGCATGATCATGATCACGAATAGGTGGGAGTCCTTTGGGAGTTTCAAACACCTTGGAATGATTGTCCAAGACTTGTTGGAGATCTGCAGAAATAGATGATTTTGATGTTGGATCTTCTAGTGAGCATAATTGTGCAATTACGCCTCGCTGTTCTTTCTTTAGAAGCTTTGTCATGACATTAGAGCTTATTATCCTTCCTGGCTTCCCCGCAATACCCCGTAATTCAACTTCCTTTCCTTGTGAAAAAAATTTCAAGAAAAGTTCTTGAAAATTAAAAGCTACCGTCCCCAAAGATTGTAACCATTGTACTCCTAGTACAACATCAGCACCTCCCATAGGAATGGCAAGCATTGGACTAGTCAATACATATTCCCCCATGGTTAGTTTGATATTATGGCATTTTCTAGAGCAATTTATAGTTCCTCCATTTGCAACCATCACTTGACATTCTGGTGCTGGGTATAGGAAACAATTTAATTCCTTGGCTACCTTATAATGAATAAAATTATGGGTGCTACCTGAATCAATCAACACTATTACCCTTTTCTTCTTTATATGTCCTTCTATCTTGAGAGTTTGAGGAGTGGTAATTCCCGCCAGTGCATTACACGATATGGTCGGATTCATTTCTTCCTCTTCTAGGGGTGGTTCCTGGTGTATATCCTCTTCTTGTTCATTTTCTTCTTCTTCTTCACGATCTATGTAAAATAATTTCTTCTCAGCACACTTATGACCTTTAGTGTATTTTCTATCACAACTGTAGCAAAGCCCTTTTGCTCTTTTTTCTTCCAATTGTTGTGGTGTCAACCTCGTAGGTTGTGGAAATCTAGGCGTAGCAACACTTCCTTCTTTATAGAATTGAGTGGTAGGCTTCCTTGTCGCCATAATTTTACATTCAACTTTTCTTGCCAACCCGAATGCCTTCTCCAATGAATCAGGTTCCAAAACGCGAACTTCATGTTGGATGTTATCCTTTAAAGTGCCTATGAAGAGATCAATCCTGTGTTCCTCTAGAATATCAGTTACCCTTATATTCAATTTTTGGAATTCCTTAATGTGCTCCCCCACTAAACCCTTTTGTTTGAGATTTATCAATTGGCTAAAGAAGGTGTTGCTCTTTTTATCCTCATAATGTGCTATCATTTCCTCCATAAAAATTGACCAAGTGACAATTTTTTTATGGGAGCAAAGCCATCGATACCATACAAATGTATTTTGCTCTAAATGTAAAGTTGCAATGCGTACCTTTTGTGTGTTTTGCACATTATTGAGATCAAAATATTGCTCCATCTGTAGTATCCATGTTACAGGATCCTTTCCATCAAACTTCCTCATATCCATTTTTAGAATATGGTGGTTCTTCCCGCCAACATTAGAGTTTATGAAATCACGATTAACATTTATTTTTTTCTCATCATGAGTTTTCTCTACTATCTTTTCACCATTAGGAAACATTTCTTGTATCAACTTTGTCAAACCTTCCATGTCTGCTTTTAGATCATTCTTCATGTTTTCCATTTTTTCATTGATCTTAGCTTCCATGTCATCCATCTTAGATTCCATGCCAGATTCCATGCCATCTATCTTGGATTCCACGCCTTTCTTTAAACCATCCATCTTATTTTCCACGCCTTTCTTCAAAACTTCCATGTCATTTTTTGTTGCTCTTTGCGAGAGCGAAATTTGTTGCACTTGCTCTTGTAATTTTGATATGTCAAAATGCCATTCTTCGTCTTCATGAGTCATAATAGAGCCTTCTAAAGGCTTAATGGGTGTTGAATTCTTTTTAGGGGCCATTTTAGAATCTAATACTGATATCTAATCTACAATATGCCTTTGGAATCAATTCAACTTGATTCATCAAACAAGATTTATGCAATTCGGGAAAAAAAATACACACCTTTTACTTGCTTTTGAGGAGCTCTATATTGAAATTGAATTATCTCAATAATTGTGGATCCTCAATATCTGAAATTAGGCCTTGTAGTAGCCCTCTTAAGCTTCTTTCAAATATCACAGGTCTAACCTAATTTGGATTCTTCAAGGCAAAGTTATGTCCAATCTCCCACAATGACCCAATTATGGACTAGTTCTAGAGAAAACTTGTACGAATTGCCACGTGTCAATGTTTCCTCCTTTAGCTATGAAATTGATAGAAAGGAAACTACAGTCCATTTAATTGCAGCCAATTTTTACAGAGTTCCAATCCGATGCTCAAAGAGAGAGTTATGAATATTTTCCCACGATAACCACTTTGAGATGAAATTCAGGAGCCTGAAACAGACCCAACTTCCACAGATCATATCTCCGAACATATTGCGAACCAAGCTCTGACATTTTGCGATGATGTTCCTTAGGATTTCAGCTTCGCTCTCTAAAACTTTCAGCTTATGAATCTTCGTAGAAAAAAGTTATAGCGAAAATTCTGCAATGACCTTTTTAGGTTAAATTCAGGAGCCTGGAAACAACCCTAGCTTACACAGATCATATCTCTGAAAATATTTTGAACCAAGCTTTGAAATTTTGGGACGATGTTGCTCAGGATTTTTGCTTTGCACTCTAAAAAAATTCAGCTTCTGAACCTTCGTAGAAAAAATGTTATAGCGAAAATTCCACGATGACTGGTTTGGAGCAGCGAAACCCTAGAATCCAAATCTCTGATACCAAATGTTGTGAAACTAGCTCCAAAAATAGAAGAAAAGAGATATCAACGCCTTATAAATAAGCCACTTCAAGGGGGAAACCTCCAATAAGAATACATGAATGAACACCAGATGATTCAAATTACAAAACCTCCTTTCTATATATAGGAGTCCATGGGGCCACAACAATCTCCATGGGGCCACAATATAATCCTAGTCGACCTAACAATAATAATTTAAGGGCACAATAATAACAATATGGGAGTTACAGGGGTACAATAATAACAATAAGGGGGTTACACTAACAACAATAAGGGACTATACTAGTAATATAGGGACCTAACAACAGCCTTGAATTGGATTTGAGTAGGCTGCCAGTAACAGGAGGGGATAGCTTTGTATTTACAACAGCTACTCATTGCTCCTGTATCGATTTGAGCATCTAGATGATACAACTTGTAACTAGGGATTTTTATACCTATGGTGATGACCATTCTATCCCCAATTCTACTTATATCTTTAATATCTGGCTCTAGGCATTCAACCAATTCTGTTGAACTCTTGATGGGAATTTTTGTTACTTCATAAAATATAGAAACAAACTGGGAGTTTAAATCATCTAGCAATTGAACATATTTTTTAATATCTTCAGCAGTTTTAGCCATCAATTCTCTATTTCTTCTACTTGGTTGATTTATTTTTCTAGAGACCCTCTGAGAGAAACATAACCTTTCGAAAATTATTCTCTTTGTTCAACAGGAAGCAAAGTTCTGAATGGTGGAGCGTTTCTCATTAATTCATCAATTATTTTCTGTAATATGTTTCTAGGAATCAACGGATTGGGATGGAACTTCTCCAACTCTTTTTGGAGATGTTGTATCTCATGAGAAATATTAAATTCTAAAAACATCTTGAGATCTGAGATAAATGTACAATCATCACTATTTGAGTCTATACAATCAAGTGATAGTTTTCAAAAATTATGAATATCTATATCCCTTCCACCTTCTGAATCTGACCTATTCACTGAGAAACATTCTGCAGATGAATCATAATTTGAAACTAGATCCCATTCTACAGGATTCTGGGAAGAAGTAAAAAGATCAAAAAAATTTATCTGGGTCTTATGCTTCTGGTTTGGACACTTATTGGAAAAATGTCCATGTTGTCCACAAATGAAACACTTACTATTATACATAGGAATAGGTTTCTTCCTTTTGCAAAATATATACCTTGATTTGTTGTCTTTGCCATATTTATTCTTGGAAGGTTTTTTGTATGATTTCTTAGTACCTTTGAACAACGACAATCTTTAGTTTTATCCTGTTTTTTCTTCTTAGGTGATTTGTAACACCCAAATCTGTGTGTTTCATTGAATATGTCACAAAGTTGTGGACTGAATGATAATTTCTTCTTAAGATTCTTCTTATTTTTGTAAGCAGTGCATTGATTTCTGAGGATGGTAAGTATGTGTTGATGCAGTGTTGCTAAAGACAAAGAATCTCTTGAAATTTTTTGTGTATCCAATTCTTGTATGACCATTTCAGGAATTCTCCCTGGCATAGAAGCAATGTAGTGTCTAAGATATGATGTGTTATCTAAATCAGGAATCTTGTAGTAAAGCCCTTGCATTGTACAATAATACTCAAAAAACCATCATGCCCTTGACCAGATCTACGAAATACCATGAGAAGAAAACCATCATGCCCAAAACCATATGCAAACCCATGCACAGAACCATAGGCGAGTACACCCACCTAATATAGGGTCCAAAAAAAAATTATGTGGCGTTGCCCCAGACCCTATGCAAAGGGGCTACACCCGCTGCAAGCATAGGGGGGATGTCGCCCCCTTCTTCCCCCCTGCTTCTAGTCATGGAAATAATATAACACATACCCAATAGTATACGAGGATTTCATTGTATTACCAGCCTGAAGCAGAGCGCATGATGGACATAAAAATTTTGGTTACAATCTCAACGCAGATTTGGGGGGAGCAAGCCTAATAGAAAGTTTGGAAATCAAGAGGTTGAGGGTCATTATGGGTTGGACAGATTTAAGCTCACGAGTTCGCAAGTTGTTGCTTCAAAGGATCACCCTTGTTGTAGGAAGCCTTATATATGCCAGGTAATTCTTAATTCCTTTTTTATTAATCATTTTGATACTAGTGTTGTGATTGGTGTTCAGGTTTTGGTTCTAATCCTGTATCCTAGTGGTGAATTTTGTTGTGGATTTCTTGTGTTGACTATGATTTAAAATTTTCAAGGGTATTGTGAGTTGGGGGCTTTATCTAGGCTTAAGAATGGATTTTTATGGCTAGGGTCTTGTATTCGTGAGTGGTGGTTGTCTGCTTGTTTTTATCATCATTGAATCTTATACAAGATTTTTGGGTTCTACTGTTTCTTCATCTCACCTCCTTGACTCCTTTGAGTGGTTTAATTTTTCGTTATCTGTCCCTCAATTTCTATTATCTTTTCCTATTAAGTGTTGTCGTTAGGAGTTTCCACCTACTTGTTATTAATTAATGTCAATGTATGAGTAGTAGATGTGGATAGGGAAGTTGTAAGCCTCAGGGCTATAACAGAGCCCAACAGCAAGCCGAAGAGGTTTTTGCTACTTTTTAAGTTGTTTTTCCCTAGGTCCTCACAAAGAGATTCATCAAATGGAAACCTCATCTACTAGAGAAAGGTTGGCCTTCTCTAATTCTAAGCCTCTTGAATCACTTGAAAAGTGGGTCCTTGACCCTATTCATACCAGGGCAAGAAAAAAAAAGTACTTCAACACCCTTTCTTTGTATTGGAAAATGAAAACCTTGTTGGGAAAGGTGTTGGCTAAGAAACAAGCAAAATGACACAATATCTTCGTTAGCTTGGAAGATGTTAAAAGGGTGCAGCGAAATCAACGAGTTTGTCTTGAGTGCAAGGATACTAGATTGGACCATATTGAGCACCATATACCATGTATTTATGTCATTCCATCCTAGTGGCAAGGACCTAGCATTAGTCACCTCATCATATTATTAATGTTTGTTATGTTTTCTCTCAAGATTTTGTTTTGGAACCTTACTGTTGATGCTTTTATTTTTCTTATGATGCTTAAGATGTTTGAATTTTGGAACAACTACTCTATATGGAGGTGGCCAAAAATTACATGTTTTCCTTCTCGGCAGGTTGAGGCCATCTCCCAACATAATGTCATTATGATGGTTAGATGACTGATGTAATTTCTTAAAAATATTTTGTGAGGCAATATAAAACCAATTTACAAAAAAAGAAAAATTACCATTACATTTTTTTAATAATTTTTTATTGATTTCAAAAAATTTGAAAATACATTATTTCAATTATTTAATTTGTTTTAAAAAAATATGTCACGAAAATTTTTTAAGGGTGTTTTCCATGATTTTTGGTACACTAATGATGATTTTATAAACCATAATTAAAAAATATTGCAATCTTTGTGTTCCGTTGAAAATGGATCAAGTTTTCTTAGGTTAAGATCTCAAAAGAGCTATGATTTTAGCCTTTAAAAATAAAAAAATTGCTCTTGGTATAATTCCTTTCTAATTTAGGTGCTGATTTTTAAGGTTTTTTTAGTCATGATAATTGGTGCACAATGTCATGGTTCAAAAAGGTTGAAATTTTATGGTCTTTTGTACTCATGATATTTGGTTACAATTCCATTGTTAAAAAATGTTAGAATCTTAAGGCTTTTGAGAGTCATGCCATTTGATCTTTAATGCCATGGTCGAAAATTGTTGGAATTTCAAGGTTTTCCATGATCATGATTTTGGTTTTTAATTCCTTGGCTTAAAAATATTATAATTTTAACTCTAGAAAAAGGGGTGATGCAACATCACTAATTTTCAATTTCATGGTATTTTTGGGCTAGAGTTATCATTTTGAGGTTACAAATCTCATCAAGTTGGTAAATTGAGGCAAATATTTGCTCCAAATAATAAATAAAATCAAAATAGAGGCAAGAAAATGGTGTACACCATTGCATAAAAATATAATATTGCATCAACAAGATCAAAGTGCTAAGAGAAATAACATAGTCAAACTTTATCTTTGTATTAGTCCAAAGATTGGCTAGATAATAAAGACGAAACACAATACTAATCAAAATAATATTATTGCACAAATTATAGGTAGCAAGAAAAGAAGAATAATGGTCATTTCCCCGTCCTTTACAAAGCTCCTAGATTTTTAGACAAGGTGTCTTCCTCATGCAAGACCTCCCCTAAAAATAATTTATGCACTCTCCAAATTAAGATGAATTCAACCTCTTACATGATTATCCAAACTCATATGCCCTCAAAAATTCTCCATGTGGTGTATACTTAACTAAAATATATATAATAATATCATCCTTCTCATGCAATAAAGTCACCCTCCTAAAATAATAATTTCCCCTTTTTTACGATTTTGCAAAATTAGAAAAGAGAGATCTAGGAGGAGAGCTCATAATAACCAATGAGTCATCCATTGAAAATAGACCTAATGCATGAATCCCAATTTTATCTCACTAACAAATTTATCCATCAAGTTCCATAGCATTTTACTCAAATATTGCCACATGTCATCCATGTGGTGCCTTCACTTGTTGCCATATGTAATGATGCATGGAAACCACGCCTGCTAATTATAGTGCTACTAAAAATAGTAGTCCTAAAAATAGAAAAAGATGAAAAATGTCGAGAACTACTAGAACACTATCAAATATGGCATGCCTAAAAATTTGATTTTTTGCAAAGAATCCAACTAGGTGCTCAAATTTGTCATAAGCCCTAAAACTCTAACTAATAAAAATATCAATGTCTCACATGTCACCTAAATAATATCATGAACATCATGAGTTAGCAAGGACCCCAAATATGTAATCATCCTTAACCTATAATTATTCAAACTTTAGCACCTATAAATAGGAATACTACTAAAAGTAGCAATTTTCTCCAAAAACTAATGGATATGCTTATGGATAAAACTAGCAATTTTTCCCAAAACTAATGAATATGCATATCCCTCTAAAATGAACTCAAATAAATAAAGCACATGTTTATGGTCCCTATGAAAACTATCCTTAAGTATTAGCTTGATGAAAGCTAGGTATACATCAACCCTCCATTTGCACAAGAAAATATGGGGGTTAACAATAGTAGCTCAATGGGGAAGAATCTCCCTATGGGATGTGAGAATATCATAATCTCTACACCCTACACCTGTAAATACTTATCTCAAGGAAATCCAATTTGTATACCATTATGCCTAATAATTAGGTAATGGAGTCAAATGCATGGTACCTTGATTGATTTATTGAAAGGACTTACCCATAATATGCACCCATATGTTACTACTAGGTGCAATCCACCTATTATGTATGCTTTTCCCACTTGAAAATGATTTTTGACAAAGGGGAGAAAGCCACCTGGTCAAATTTCATTAAGGAAAACGCTTGCCAAGCATAAAGGACCCCACCAATGAGGCTAATGACCATCAAGGTGATCAAGCTCTTAGATCGCCCCTCAAATGATGGATTGAAGTCAATGAGGAATAATCTACTAAGAGGAAGGCAATGATGAAAAGTTGTGCCTCGGCATGAAGTGAAAAATAGAAAGTAGAAGATATGGCATGATATCATTAACGTCAGACAAAGAGTTGATTGACTCAAGAAAGATAACTTCATACAAAAATTGAAAAAACAAGAGAAAAATATGCACTGGGATTCATCCTATTGTTTCTTCAACACTATGTACCTACCAAAATCAATAATATCAGTGGAAAAAACGAGTGCCTTCATCTAGCTTAACCTAGACATGAGAACAATGGAATATTGAGTGAACTGGTTACATCATATTAAAAAAATTTGACTTCAAATAACATAAAACAAACTAACTTGGAATTCAAATAGAGAAATAACGAACATGCTCCCATATGAGGTTGTTTTATGCATGGGAAATAGTTTATGCTAATATAAAGCAAAGAAAAAGACTAACATTGCAAACTAGGAAATATCTACAACTAAAATTAAAGTAAAATTTGTGACCTGAGACATAAACACTACCTCAATAATGATAACAAAAAAAATTCCCCACTCATCAACGCAAGTGACCTAACAACAACGACCATTTGCCACTTATAATCACCAATAATCTATCTTTTTGTCTTATACTCTAGCATCATAAGTAACATTCATGTCTATATTTTGACTAAGTTAACTTGAAAGTAAGTATTCTATCACATTTTCATTATCTCCACCATGCAATCATATAAAGTCCCATATTTACAAAAAAAAATCAAATGGTCGTAATTGCAACCATCGATTAATTACCCAATGTAGTAGGATCTTGTTTTGGTTAAATCACCCTCATTAAAAATATTTTTTTTTCACTTTGTGTTGAAAATAATAGCGAGATAGGGTTCCTTGATTTGTACCTTAATAAAAGGGACCACAATGATTTTATCATTAGCATGCTTTATTTCCCTATAAGCTAGGATGAATTCTTATAATTTAGGATTTGTTCCTAAAAGTTAGGATGAGTTATGAAGTAGTTAACCAATGTGCAAAAGTGGAAGGTCGAGTTTGATGTCTTATAGTGCGAGTTAGTTTGGGAAAAGGATAAGTGATTGAATCTCAAGTTCTAGAATTGAGATGAGACAAGTTGCATGAATTCGTTCAACTCGGTTAACTCATCAATCATAAAATTAATTCCTAAAATATAATTTGTCAGATTTAGCCATTCGAATTGTTTTAAAAGGAGGAACGAAGACACAACTGTATTCATTCTTGAGCATGAGTTTATGAGCTTGTGAAGGAAATAATGTACAAGAGGAGCTTGTGCAAGTATTGAAGAAGAAATAATTTCCTTGGGAATGCGCTAAGAAATAGGGGTTAATTCCTAAGAAGTAGGAGCACCCCATGCACTAGGAAATAGGGGCTTATTTCCTAGGATTTACGCAAGTATTTTTGAGCTCATCTAGGCAAGGCAAGAAGGCATAAGGATCAAGGGTATTACATAGGTTTCAAGCTTAGTTAAATCAGGAATATTATTGTATTCTTTATTGAAACAATATTGTATTGTAAGAGATCTATTGTTCATTCTTCTTTAATAAGATTCTGTTAGGTCCCTATATTACTAGTATAGTCCCTTATTTTCATTAGTGTAGCCCCCTTATTATTATTTTTGTACCCCTATAGTCCCCATATTTTTATTATTGTGCTTCGTAAAATCCCACTATTGTTATTTTTGTGCCCTTACATTATTATTGTTAGGTCAGTTAGGATTATATTGTGACCCCATGGACTCCTATATATAGAAAGGAGGTTTTTTCATTTGTGTCATCCAAGGATTGTTCATTTATGTAATGTAAAGGAGTTTTCCCCCTCGAAGTGGATGATTTCTAAGGCGTTGATCTATATTTTCTTCTATTTTGGGAGTTGGTTTCATAACATTTGGTATCAGAGCTTTGGATTCTAGGGTTTCACTGATTCAAACATGTCATCGTGGCATTTGCGCTATAAATTTCTTTCTATGAAGGTTCAAAAGCTCAAAAAAACCCATTTTCCAAGAAAGACTAAGGAACGTCTATTGGAAATACTGAGAGGGGGGTGAATCAGTATTTCTTTTCAATTGTTAATTATTGCCAGTTAGATTCTACACAATTACAGACAGAGAGGTGTATAATGATAATAGTAAGGATTAATAAGAATTTCAATCCTCTTTCTAATAATAGTATACAATAGATGACTGAGGGCACCAACCCTTTTAATGAAACAGGCACCAACCTTTTGCCAAGCACCAACTTGGACTTTGATGAGGCTCCGACCTCTAGGGCTTTGGCCCTATCTTCCCAAGGCACCAACCTTGTGTTTAGGAGCTCCTACTCCAAGGACACCAATCCTTCTTTGCTTGGTTTAATAGAGAATGTGAATAGTACCTACTTGAATGTTCTTGACATATTCATCACTGTATTGTTTCTTCCAAAATTCTTCACTGACTTCACTGTCCAGTCAACTTCAAATATGCTCCACTACCCAATCACCTTGCTGTGTGTTGACTTCAATTTCATAATTAACTTGCTTCACTATTCAGGTGTAAGTATCTTCATTGTAAGTCCTTCACTGTTCAAGGTGTTTACTGTACTTAGTCTGAATTTTGCACCATCAATCTAGCACCATACTGCACCAACAATGGATCTTTACCACTGCAGTATATGAAGTAGATACACCATAGTCCTGAAATGTCACAGCTCCATAGTTCAAAGGCCACACAATCACTGAAATTTCATGCACTGTAGTAATAGCCAATCCGATGCCCACAGATTTTAGCTCCACCGAATTAGAATAGTCACAGATCCACCCCAGAATTTATACTTCAATGAAGATGGCACCTTATAGTTCGAAGTTACCACAGCTCAAAGCATTGCCACCCAAACCTGAAACCACAACATGTACTACAAGGATCTGAGCCTATGCAGATACTGTAATTAGGGTCTGATACTGTTATATACCCCACACACTTCCACACGTCCGAGACTGTTGTATACCCTATAATTCCACAGGTCTGAAACTGATATAAATCTGAAAGTTACAGATCTACGGTGATCTTTCTTTATTTGTCACCATAATAGTCCTGTTCACGAGTTTTGAACTAATATATATTATCTGTGTATGTATAGTCGAGCTGTGTTTTGAAGAATGAGTACCGAGTTGTGTTTTGAAGAATGAGTATCGAGCTCTTATATATAGAGGTATTGTGGCTAATGTGAAAAGCCACCACTTATATAGGCAGGCCAACATAAGAGGCCAAGTACATGTTGGCTCCAATACTTAATAATTACACTTCAACTTAAAATTTTGATTTCTCTCTCACCAGAGGGAGTTTGGAGGCGTGTGAGGGCTCCTTGGAAAGAGGAAACAATCCTCTTTTAGATGGTATAAGGGATGTCTCTAAGATAGTGAAAACCCCATTTTTATTGTGACTTTCCTTAAAATATTTAGTGAATAAGATGATGGACAGTGTGACTTTGTCATAAGGATTTGTCATGAAAGTAGTAGCCTTTATTTGGAGAGCTCCTCAAGTATATTTTCATCAATGAGAATTCATCTGACAATTATTGACCAACAATCTCCCCCTTTGTCATCAATGTCAAATAGGGTGCCTAAGTATTCCTCCTATTGAGCTGCTCTCCTTGTCATGTTGCTCCCCTTGTCATACTGCACCCTTGACATGCTGCTTGATTTAATGTGATGCAAGAGCAATGACCCCCATCATTTGGTGAAGATACCCAAGTGCGTCTCGTGGAAGGGGTTTTGTAAATATATCCGCAATTTGCTCTTTTGTATTGACGTATTCCAACCTGATATTGTGTTCAGCAACTTGTTCACGGAGAAAGTGGTATTTGATTGGAATATGTTTGGTCCTTGAGTGCATCACCGGATTCCTTGAAAGACTGATGGCGCTGGTATTGTCACAAAAAATAGTAATTGGTTGCTTAGTTTCTATGTTGACATCCTTCAAGGCTTCCTTCATCCATAGAATTTGTGTACAACAATCAGCAACAGCTATATATTCGGCTTCAGCTGTAGAAAGAGATATAGATGATTGATTTTTGCTGAGCCAAGATACAAGACAATCTCCCATAAAGAATATATTTCCACTGGTACTTTTTCGATCATCCATGCTTCCAGCCCAATCAACATTAGAGTAAGTTGTCACAATAAAATTTGAACTCTTAGGATACCAAAGACCAAAATCAATCGTTCCTTTCAAATATCTGAGAATTCTCTTCACAACTGCTAGATGGGATTGTTTAGGAATTGACTTAAATCTTGCTGCCATTCCTACTGCTTGCATAATATCTGGTCTTGTAGCAGTTAAGTATAGGAGAGCTCTAATTATTGACCTGTAAAGAGTTGCATCTATAAGAGGGGTATCATCATCTTTGCTTAATTTACATTATGTGGTCATCGGTGTGCTCATAGGTGCACAATATTCCATCCCATATCTTTTGAGCATGTCTTTAAGATATTTTTCTTGAGATATAAACATGCCTGCAGAGG